>OY747700.1:18463019-18953019 GCA_963556495.2 Valencia hispanica
TTTTTGTCGATTGTCCATCTCTTTTTCCATTCATTTCTCCTCAGTTGAAACAACTGCTGTAATTTAAGAGTAACCTTTAGTTCTTATACTGTAAAAGTTTAAAAACAAACTCATAACTCAGCTGAACGGAGTGTGGAAAATTATAGAATTTAGACATAAAAATGTGTAGGAATCCTGTCATTGGTTTCATGGTGGGGGGTATGGTGGGGGGGGGATACCGCTTTTTATATTCCACTACCCAACAGCTGGCTGTAATCTTCCCCAGTGCTGTGGTTCCACCCAGACTGAGACGAGTGTGTGGTGGAAAGAGGCAAAACGTATGGGTCGTAACCTTGAATGAACTGGTGGCGTCGAAGCAGGAAGCAAGTGTCTCTATCTCCCCATCTCACACTGTCGCCGTTACATTCCTCCACTGACCCCGACAGCCGATTAATACTCCTCAGCATTACTTTCACTCCTAAAGAGCAGGTGACAACCAGGAATACTTTCACCCTGTTGACAGGCTGCGTACCGCTGTAAGAGGGGACCATAGCGACAACATGACACATTTTAAACCACCTGGTGTAAAAGGAGAGCATTGTGGAGGCTCTCCTTCTAATGAGGTCAGGAGGATAATGTTTTTCTCACAGCAGACAGCTCCAGACCTTCAGGCTATTTATGCTCCAGCTGCAGCAGATCGGCCTTTTACGAAAACTTTCTCCATGACCTCTCACTGTTATTCCTGTCCATTCTCCTCAACGCCAGCACAGATAATACATAATGCAGGTCATGATTCTTCCCGCACATATTATTCCATTGATGGTATTATGTTAGGCGGCCTTGTCCACATTACTGAGACCAAGGCAGGCAGGACTAAAGCAACAGGGCTATGGTGTCTCTCGGGGGAGCTGTGTTGTGAGAGCCGAGCATAGAAGCCGTCAAGGACTCGGCGGCTGATGTGTTCTGACAGTGTTGTGGTAGATCCGCTCTGCCATGAGAGGTACATAGGAAACACGGAGCTTCACACGGGGAGATCTCTCTAACATCCACAGCTCGGCCTCAGCAGGGAATCTCCTCCGTACGTGTGTGTGGGCACGTATTTCCTCCATTCACCTGATTTCCCACTGCTATCCCTCCCGCAATGTCTGTGTCAAATCTGTTTTGAGTGTTTTTGTACACATTTATTATCTATGTTCTTTGAGAATAAAAGCTAAATGCCCTTGTTAAGTTGCTGAATAGAACACATTTTCCTCTTGTTGAAATTGTACTTTAATACTCTGATATACTGACCAATCAATCAGTCAGCCAGAGGTCGGAATTGACCAATATTACCTTGATCAGACGGTCAAATACTAACAAATCAGCTATTCCCCATTGGTGCTGTCCACAAACCTCCATAATAAGCAAGCATATGTAGTGGATGGATCAATTCTGTTTAGCTGGATATGAATTGGTCCTTTTTCCTTGAAAAGAGCCCCGAGATGATATCTGTTGTGAATCGGAACTAAATGAACTGAAATGAAACTGTTTTGAATTTTACTGTGGCACTGAATAAAAGTAAACTTGATGCTGTGGCTATACTGGAGAAAGAGAACCACTGAGAGTCTGAATGGTTTCTGTAAAAAAAAAAAAAAAAAAAAAAAGAGTACAGAGACATAACAAAAAATTGGGACTTCGATAAGAAAGTGCATAGTCTTCGTTAAGGCTCTCTGGTTCTCAGACATTGTTTTATGTTTCCTGATGTAACAAAATGTTTTGATTGTGATGTGTTTTGGACAAAGAGCATCTTTTCTTTATCAAGCAAACAGAAAATCCCAGCTTTTTCCATGGTTAAACCTGGCAGTATAACCCCCAGTCCATTTGTAATGAGCTGACTTCCACAAAAGACAACAAAAATAATACACAAAGTACTTTCTGTTGTGTTTTTTCTTGCCTTTATCCCATTATCCTCATCCTGGAGGTTCAGATTGCTATATTATAACCAACTTCACATAAGGAGCCAAAGATAAATATTCAGAATTTAATAATTGGCTCTGAAATCAAATACAACTTTTAGCAGCTTGCTTGTTGCCAAATCAGCCAGAAATAATTGAATGGTAGACCAAACTGTCTAGGACTGGGATGCATTGTGGGTAATGTAGGCAGGAGGTTCTGGCATTAAAGTAGTTCAGCAAAGACTGTGACGCAGGTTCTGCTTCAGTGATGGTTTATTGCTCTTTGCTGCAGATCTGAAAATATTTTCGAAGTCCAGTGTAAAGTACTATAATTTGAATCAGCTGGGCTTTGTTGAATTCCTGTTCTGAAGGCCAACACGTGGTTTCTCAGAGCCTCTGTGTTGTGTTGCTCTACATGGGAAAAACTTTACATTCCACACCCTCTTGTTGACCTTCATGAACTCAAACTGTGCTGATTCCTCAGAGATAGCTCAGCCAAGGGAAAAGGATGTCCATATGAGTTTGCAGGGAGGAGAAACCCATGGGGGGAACCTCTCACTCAGCAAAAACACAATGATGATACACCCGTGGGGGTTTGCTATGGTTTTAATATTGTCTTTTACATCTAACACAGGACTTGAAAAGATCTTAAGAAGAGAGTTGTGTAGATGAATCATTATCTTTTAACAACATACTGTTCCTTATGTGGTTAGTAGATGATTCTTCAAGATCTTTATGTCAAGATTAAAGTCCCTGAATGAGTAAACTTTTCTCTAGTGTTTGCTTTAAAGATAACTTTTTTAAAGATTGCCTTCAGTAAATATAGTTGTAATAATCTCAGTTGTAAAATGTAAAGTTTAACCTACTTTAGGCTATGAGCTCAAAATTCCACACACATAATAACCCAAACAAACTAAGAAACAAATGACTTCTTGGGGGTACTTTTTAAAATCCAGATGCAATATTAAACTTTCATTGGCTGTTTATTATCCACCAATCCATCATACAAAGGTGATTGGCATCATGAGACAATAAAAACATGTTTCCTAATACAAGAATCAGCAGAAAATTCGTAACAACAGTTTATATGTTAACCTGGTGAAAATTTTAGGTAAACATACCACCATGTCAGTATTTTAATTATTGTTTAGTTCATTTTTGGCTCATTACTTAAACATGATTATTTGTAGAAATTATTTACTACTTAAAGGTCAAATCAGACCTCACAGTGGCAGTGCATGTCATAGCCAGTCTTTTTCATGTTTACATGAAGACAGCACTCCACACCGAAGTACTGCATTTCAAAAAAATCGCAAACTGAATTGGATTATACTGAAGTTTGTTTGTTTATGTGGACAAATATATTTATTCAGTCGGCTGCTGGGCATTTCAAACTGATGCAGCCTTGGCCTTTTATGCACAATTTTTTCAGGTTCTAAAGGAAAGGAGAAAAACTAAAAACAATTTATTTGTCTGTTGCGCTCATGATTTCTGTGAATTGTTTGCATCTAAGTGGGAAACGGCACCCCCAGTGCTGTTCACATTGTAAGTAAACCCTGTAGGAAAATATTGTGGTGCATCAAGGTTGGCTGTTGACACTGAAGTTGGTATCTGAGTTGCAAGAAAGTTGAAATGAAAAGTTTACATACATTTGTGTGAAAATACAAAATCCTTTTTCCTCAGTCTTTGACATTAAGGCAGAAGAAACCGTTCCGGTTTTAGGGTAGTTATAATTGACAAAATAATTTCTGTTTGCATAGTGCCTGGAGACGAGAGAGATCTTTTTTTTTAGATTTTATTTTTTACCTTTCTTTAAATTAAGAAGTTTATATACATTTTCTTAGTATTTAGTAGATTTACCTATACCTTTTAGGTATCTTTCAACAAATTCCTCAGAATCGTGGGAATTAGCGGGGAAGTCTGACTTTTTTTCCGCTGTAGAACTGATGTAACTGAGTCTTAAAGTATCTGAATGCTGAGAAACTGCATAAAAACTAGCTTGACTAATAGTGGAAACTGGAACTTTCCCAAATGTAAACAAACATTTCTTAATAAAAATAGCACACACAATGGATATATTTATGTATTGGATCTGTTTAAATGTGCAGTAAAGCACAAATAAAAGACCCAGGAGATACAAAACAATTGTAACGAGTAGCAAAAAAGTTATAATTTCTTGTACGCATTTCAAGCAACTCTGCTTATCACAGAGGGAGATAGTTTGCTTTAATAAATCTGAGACTGAAAACATAATTTAAAAACATAATTGCACATTAAGCTAAATAAAAAATTTACTATTAGGCCTCGACAATAAAAACAAATACAACGGCTGACATAATCAGATTTTCCAAGTGTCTTCTGATGATACTTTTTGTACATAATCAGAAGTTGGTCTGACGTGGTTTAATCCTGTATATTTTATTGAAAGCAGCAGTTTGACACATTTTTTATTTTACTCCTCGATTCTAAGGCGTGTGCCAGATGCCCCTCTTTCTTTCTTCAGGGAGGCCCTCACATTCAAATCACAGCAGCTGTGGAGTGCTTTGAGGCAAAGGAGTGGCCAGACACCGGGGGAGTTTTTAAAAGATGTAATGGGGTGGGGGAGTCTTTTTGATTCGCCTCTACATAATCTGGCACACGCCTGTAACAGAGAAACCCTTAGCCTGTCAATCTTTGAACCAAATTAGCAGTGTGAGGCCTGGTGGGTGAGGGGTTTTCTGTAGGTGTGAGGGACAGAAGAAAGGGGTTGGCATGTGGCTGGAAAGACAGCAGGTTGTTTGCTCAGACGCAGCGATCATGCTGCAGCAGGGTCCATCCAAGAGCAGTCCACATGTCACTCTTTGCACATTTTCTTTGTTAATGTGAGTGTGGATAATGAATTCTGCCTGCATTGCTGGCTAAGATGTGATTTTATACAGTATGCTCCAGCATATGCTGACCCTGATATTTCAAATGGGCTGAAATTGAGCATAATGCACAGTCAAATTTATTGAATGAATGGAAAGAGTTAAAATCTCACTTTTTTTTCTAAATGATCCATTTTGCACCAGTTCTTGCAAACTGGATTTAATTTGTTGTTGCACTGGAACATTTGCGTTTTGCTCTGGATTTACAATCTGAAGTCTGGGAAGTAACTATTATGACAGAGTACATCGAATGTGTCTGTCCGTCCGTCCATCCATCCAGGGATCTCCCAGCATTTATTGTCCAAAAGCCTGGTTACTCTCTGTACCTCACATAAATGAGTAAGACAGTCCTGTACAAGTAGCTAAGGGTTTTTATTCCGGATAATATGGATGTTTTTTAGATTGTAGGAAAACGTCAGAACGTAGAGAGAACACTAAAGCTGCATGGCAAGAAAATAACAAAGTGTTAGCTTCCTTACTTAATTTAGATGCAATAATATTTTTTTCAAGGATTTCTTTCAAGGAACTCTTCTATGGTTGAAATGCCTGAATGGTCTGAGAAAGTGAGAATCTATTTTTTCAAGGATATTGAGCATGTTGTTGGCTCCCAATACTAAACCTAGCACCCATGATGGTTTAGTCCAAATCACAGGACAAAATGGTGAGTTTGGGTGCTTCCTTGAGGAACAAAAGACTGTGAGATTGTACAGACGGCAGAGGGATAGGTTGGCTTCATTTGCTTAAAGTACAAACTGCCACGTAGAAAGGAGAAGTTGCTTTTCAAAGACACACAAATTGTAACGCTCCCACAGGATTGTTAAACAAACTGTTTCAACGGCTGAGCTGGAAATAACACAGAGGGGAAGTACAACCATCTCTTTATTATGCACTGTTTTGTGTGTTGGACTGCCACTTTGTTATTACTCATGTATCTATAACGCTTCTGGCTCGCGCTCTGAATGAGTCTCTCCCTTGAGGTCTGCTGTGAACCCAGAGGGTCAGGAGATGGGATGCAGGCTATGCTGTGGCTGAACACGCTTGTCACTGTAGATTGTCCTCACAAGAGGACAAGAGGACGTTCATTTAACCTAAAAGTACTTGAAGCTAATCCACATTTTTTTTCCCAGGTTCATAGTTCCTACTACATATATTTGCTATTATTTCACAAACAAAGCAAATAGAAACTAGAGAAGCACTAGGAGAGCGCAGACCTCCGCCAAGGCACTTCAACCCCCCCACCCAGTGTTGTGATCTAATTCTAACTTTTTTAAATTCCTTTGACTAAAAAAACAGACATTTAGAAGCTGGATTCACAATGATATTATTATTAGTTCAGTAGTTAATTCACAAAAATCACTTTTGATCACCCCCAAATTTGTTTGTGGTCCCATTGCAGACATTTCCTGAAAATTTCAACTTTTTGAGTTATGTTGCTAAAAGAACAAACAAACAAACAAAACCTGGTGAAAAACATAACCTCCTTTGTGGAGGTAATTAAAACTAACATTCAACTGGCAGATCAAGTTATTTTCTAAATATCAAACATTGTAACTACCACAGTGTTGGGTCCAGATTTGCATCTGAAACAAGCAACCCTTTTTCGGACTAAAATATGCAATTAATTAGAGGGAAATTTCAATTGAATATGAAAAAGATCTCTCTCATACTTTGCAATGCTGCAGTTTTAGATGTCAAGTTTAAAGATATTCATTTTGCTTGATCTCTTTCTGTGCAGACACCGGGTGTCCTTGAGCTGCCGCTGGGGTTTTTATTTGATTCTGGGGCCAGAGCTGGAGACGAGTGCTGGAAAATATCTAGAACAGGATATTTATTACTTTATTATATTAAATGGAAGTGTGTTCAAGCCATTTTCAGGCCAAGCAAATATGGAAGAGCGCTACTGAAGACAAAAAACAGTATGGGGGCGTTATGGGGTGAACTGTAACATCTATCTCATATATTTCCATTTCTCAGCATAATCAGCACATACACACACACACGCAAGTCTGTATTTCTACCCATATAAGGACTTTATATTGACTTCCATTCATTTTAATAGCTGCATTTATGCCTAACTCAAACCCTTACCATTAGCAGTTTATTCCTAACCCTAACCTTAACCAAAACATAATTTACACCATACCTCTAAACCTAAACCCTAACCTGAATGAAAGGGGATCCACCATATTAGGACCAGGCTTTGGTCCCTATAAGGTCCATCGGTCTTCAGAAGGCTAGCGAATATGCCAGAGAAGGTCCTAAATAGGATAGCTAAACAAGTACACAAGGCTCAAGAGGCGGCCTGTGCTGAGAGGGAAAACAAAGACTTGCAAGGCATGGGCATGTTTCACGTTTAAGAAACTGGGCAAGAGCGACGCCTGGTGGCAAAATGGAGAGTAACGTGTTTTGTGTCTTGAATGGAAAAACTGATTAATTAAATGTTTTGTTTTTCCTTTTTTTTTTTAAATATATTTATTCTAGAATTTTGTTAATGAAGCTGAAATAGAAAAGCTTCAGATGTTGTTGTTTTTTTACTCACTGGTCTTTTTTTTTATATAACGAATCTGATTGTTTTTGAATGTATTTTAAAAATGGCTAAAAATCAGATTGGACTTGAATGGGCTATTCATTTTCTCTAGCAGTCATATAAATAAAATCTTGACAATAAACAGTAAATAAATACTGTTTCGTTGTCCAAAGACAACAGTTGACACTGGGGTGAACAAGAAGAAATTCAGCAACCCCCTTGATGACAAGTGGAAAAAGTATATATATATATTTATTTGTATTAGCAAAGGATAGAAGAAGGGTAGAAAAAGGGTAAGGTACTTCCATTAAGCATACTATTTCCTGTACATTCACTTGATCCTCAAATGGCACAGCAGATGGAAAATAACATTAAAATGAATAAGCTTATGTACAAACAAGTAGCTTTGCTGAAACATAAACATAAACTGTGGCCGTGTTTCTGGTGCATTTTTGGTTAAATCACGTTTTTTCTTCATTCAGTAAAGTTATAACTTCACTGAATGTTTATATATATATATATATATATATATATATATATATATATATATATATATATATATATATATATATATATATATATATATATACATACAAGTATACAGTGTAAAAGTACTCCTAAAATAACTTTTTTTTCAATGTTATTCAGGTTAATGTATTTAGTTACTACCTACCCCTGTAAATTGCATGAAAGCAACATTTAAAACCATTTTTTAAACACAAGTTTAGGAAACGTTTTATATTTCCTGTTATTTGTGTTTCTAAATGTCTTGCACATGGACATAGACATAGAAATTGCTTTTAAACAGTCACCAATGTCTATTTAACCTAAATATTTATGTTTTTAACAGACATCTTTTGAAATCCTGGACTCCTCCTTTAAGCACTCGATTAGCTTTGACTTGAGGTTTGAGAAATAGATCGACGCTGAACCTCAATTCTAGGTTTTCTTTTTTCAAAATATAACATAATATCATAAAATGGACTGTCTAGCATCCTTTGCAAGTAAGTGTCCGTATAAACACACAGGCAATAAATCAAACACAATAGCTGTTCCTTTCTGTATTTCCATGTTTTCTGATTTTTTTTGTCGAGCTGTTGAAGCTCTACGTTGTTAGGTAAGCTAACGTTAGCATTTAGCTGTAAAGAAAGCGCTTTATTCAAACCGTATAAAAGCACAAATTATAGTGATTCTGAACACATTTAGACTTATTTTAGGCTGGGATAAAGACACACAACTACATCTACGTAATATTGAAATAAAAACATTACCTAGCATTAAGATTTGCTGCTAAATGTTATCTTATAGTCCGCATTAAACTCTGTTTTAAGTTTAGCTTACAAGTGAGGGTTTATTTAAAGATTAACAGTCTATAATCAGTGAGTATTAGTAAACTGTGACTATGATTTTAAACGAAGCTGAAATTGGCTTCCGATTGCTAATAGGTAAAATTATTAAAGGACAATTCCACCTGTTTTCCCCGACCTTTTAGGGTCTTAAATCTGCTGTAGTTTAAAAATTACAATACTTTGACTCTTCAAACTTGAACTAGATTATTCTAAACTAATAACAGAATCATTCAAATCTAGCTTGTTATTTGTGAAACCTTTATTCAACGTTACTTAGTAAGTATTCATGTGCTGGACCAGTTCTAATGTAGTTTAAATGAGAAAAACATGCTGAAATTGCGCTTTATTAAACCTTCACAAAGAAAATAAATGCTCCACAAATCAAACTGGGTTTGACTGATTCTGCGATTACTGTAACATAACCTAGTCCAGTTTCAAAGTGTTGTAGGTTTTAAACTGAAGCAGATTTAAGATGATCAAGGTAGTGAGCCTTAAGCCAATTTCCTCGAACCAGAAGCTGCAATCAGAAGCCAATTTTAGCATAGTTGATTTTAATCATAATGTCTCCAATTGCAGATGATCCCTTTTATAAACCACCCTGCAGAGGTTGCTCTTCATATCTAACTGAGCCATACATCAAATGTGCAGAATGCGGACCTTCACCTTTTCTACTCTGCCTCCAGGTCAGTGGATAACAAATACTAATTGTTAAACATGTGGTTAATGAGCAGACCTCTCTGACTGAATTCAGTTAAGGTGATTGATTGTATTTATCTTCTTTTTAATATTACTTTTGTTAAAATTACCTCGTATGTTTGCGACGAAAGAGATAAGCACCTCTCTTAGATGTTTTAACTTTCAACACTCCTAAAATATCTCTGGACTGAGATATGCTTCTGCAGCCTGTGGATCCTATAATAACGTTCACCCATATAATGTAGAAATTTACAATGGCGTATCGGAGACAAAAAATGGGGAGGAAGGAAAGGATCAACAATAAACTCTAAATGACACCTGTCACAGCCATACCCTGTGTAAATGAGCATGTAACTTTATGCTTTAGAAAAAGATTTAATCACAAAGAAATTCCTTCTCATTGAGCATATGAACATCCTGTGGACGGACACTGCTTGGAAAGAACTTTATAGTTTCTTCAAGATGTTACTTCCACTTTGTTTTCAATATTTTTTCTTTTATCATGCAACAGAATTTGTACTTTTCCCCCCTCAACATTTCAACATTTTTTTCTTGAAATCAAATGTTCACCTTATTCTGTAATGGAATTAGGGTCACTTACTCAAGTGACCCTAATACTCCTTCGTATAAATGGCCATGGTTATACATAGAGTGTAATAGGAAAGTATAGTTTTTAGCTTTAGCTTTTTAAGTTCAGCCCTTTTATGTTGTTAGACTGCAGATTATGTGCTTTATTTTTCAAAGTGGACTATCTTCCCCAAAAAAGTGATTGGCATTGTTCTAATAAAGCAAAATATATTAGGTAGATTTTTTATTAGTTTGCCATACACCATCTAACCATCGTCTATACCTGGTTGCCTGTGCAGGGGGGTGGGGGCTGGTTCCAAAATGGTTAAATATTTTCTGCTTTTTAAAGATGTCAGACAAACATTTGGGGTCATTTTAGTGTTCTCTCTCACACTAACAGCATGAATCTTTTTCAGTGTTTCACCAGGGGATTTGAGTACAAAAAACATCAGAGTGATCACAAATACGAAATCATGGTGAGCATCTTTTTCCCTTCTTCGCGTTGCACACCCACTCTTTGGAGATGTTTTATGTTTATGTATGATGTTTCCCCACTTTACAGACATCAGACTTCCCGGTGCTGGAGCCAGGGTGGACGGCGCAGGAGGAGATGGCGCTGCTGGAAGCCGTTATGGACTGTGGCTTTGGTAACTGGTAAGCAGTGACTCACTTTTATCTCGGATGTGAACAGAGGTCTGATTGTTCCCTTTCCCACGCTCTCTGTTGTCATTATTTAAGATTTCAAGGTTAGTTTTTGAGTTTCGTTGCCTCAGTGTTGAAAGTCTTTATCATGGTGCTCACGGTGACACTGCTGTTGTTTGCTCTTAATTTAAATATTAAATGTTAATCTTGTAGCTCTGAATGCAGCATAAAACCTTTGTGTGACAGGAACATTTTAGTCTGACTGAATTCAGTTTATAATTCTTTAAAATGAGTTTAATGTGAGTTCGGCAGTCTGAAAGTGTTTTTCCATACATGGATCCAGTAGACTGCTTGTGATCAGTAACTTTTGTCAAAACTGCATTGAAAACTAAGGAAGCGTTTTGGATGAGAGGTGAAACATCTTCAAGAAACAAGAGAGGAAGTCCTAGAAGTTGCCTTCTACTTAAGCATCTCTCAGGTCCTGGAGGACTGATAATCTACACCAGCACAAAACTGAATTGAGAAGTCTTGAAATTTTAGCCTGGAAGAGTCTGACAATGTACGACACAAGCAATTCATACATTGTAATAAATTTTTGTTGTCTTCTACTTCTAAATGAAACACAATAAATGAAAACACAATGTTTGCTCTGTTTTCTACATTTGTCACTCTGGAACATCCTTTCATAAATCTGAACAAACCTTTCTCAGTGGAGGTAAAGGATGCATATTTTTGTTTCTCACCTCTTCAGGCAGGATGTAGCATATCAGATGCGCTCTAAAACCAAAGAAGAATGCGAGTGCCACTACATGAAGAATTTCATCAATAACCCGCTCTTCTCCTCCACCTTGCTCAGCCTGCGGAAAACAAAAGACTCTCACTTTGCAGATGGAGCTATTCCCTTCAAACGTAAGCATTTACATGTTTTATCTCTTTCATTTTCTCTCACACATGAAGCTGCATTAACACAAGATCCTTCAAAGGAGACATAATATGCCTTTTTTTCCTTAATATTCTTTTAAAATTATGGTAAATGAGTTGAGTCCTACGTTCCAAGATAGTCTTAAAAAATTTTGAAATTATAATTATTATTATTTTCCAAGTCTGGGTAAAGTATGGGAAATATTTGACATTCCAGATTTTATTCCTTCTTCCATTATAAAAAGATTCAAATCTAAAACTCTAAGAAAAGTGTTTTTTTTCTTTGATTTATATTTTAAAAAGTTCCCATATTTGACTTTTGATTTGCTGCTTCATTTTTTAAAAGTTTTTATCCATTGATCCTTAGACCCCCTGTGGTTCTTATTCTTGATCTGGTCTAGATGCCTCCATTTAAACTCATATTTAGTTTATTTTTACAAACAATATAAAGGTGTCAGGGGATCGCAAACTGTTCTTTAAATATTCCATATTTAATGCAGGTTATTCCAGTTTAGATGTTACAAGCGTAAACGTTACCAATTTTCTGTCAATGGGGATGTACTATAGATGTCAAAAAAGCCTTTAAATAGCTTTTTTTTTATCACATTGCTGAAGTGGAAGTCAACAACAGGAGTGTGCTGTTTCTTGAAATGCCAAATATATAAATAGTAAAACGCAACTTGGAAATATTTTACACCCAAAAACCGACAGAAGAATGTAGAAAGTTGAGTCAGGAAAAGCGTGGAACATTTGTTTTAACCCGGCCTACAGCTTTGATTTAAACTGCATCAGAACATACAGTCAGTAAGACTTAAAGCACATTATTAGAGTGGGAGAGTCTACCTAATCAGCTCTAAACATTATTGCAGTGAGTGAACTAATGTAACACATCTGATTCAAGGCTTTAACAAGGGTCAACAGTAAAAGTTATTTGTTTCTCAAACCCTGTGGTCCATCATGGGTCTGTTTTCTGATAGGTTTGCGAGCTGCGGCTTCATGTTGTTTTATAATTAGCTACTTTTACCAAATTTAGTTTTTGTAATGACAAAATCATTATTGCAGCTGATGGTGCATTCATTTTCTGTTGAAAGTGTGAAATCAACTTCTGAAAGCAAAAATAAACAAATGAATGATTGATTTATCAAGAGAAAGGAAGATGTATGATGTGGTTTTAGTGGAGCATTAATTAGAGGTGCACAAACATCGTCAATACCAATGTTGAATTCTCTTTATGGTCTGACCTGATTGTGATTCTGACCAGTTCCCTTTTTCTATGGGACAAAAAATATGGGAATTTTTAGATGGGATGCATTTTATAAATCGGATATAAATCAGATTGTTCAATGTTTGACCTGCCGATCACTGATCGTTGGAAAACTGACCGATTCTGAGCTTCGAACTAATGATTGGTAAATCTTTAGAGCTAATAGCTAATTTATTTTATAAAGCTGTGTAAAAGCCCCCAAGGCCTCATTTTTATAGATATATTAGTGAAATGTCAGACTTCCTCTTAATTTTTTTTGTTGGGGTCCTAAATGTTTTTCTTTGAACTTTTACTTTGGACATTAAAATTGAGCTATGCTGGTACAAATATTTTACATACTTTATTTGAGATGCTACAATGATAATGAAAGATTATCTGAACAGAAGAGGCCTGAAAGCTCCATCTGCCACAGTATTTAAACTCCAAACAAACTATTCCCTTTTTTGTCCCTAGGAAGGTTAGATGATCAGATCTTGTTCTGTAAGTCATTAAAAGCCACCAAAGCATTTTTGTTTTTTATATTTTCTTTTGTCCCGTCTGACTCCACAGCCTCTGACGACCCCCCTCGGCCAACGTTCGACTCCGTGCTGTCTCGAGACATGGCAGGATACATGCCAGCCAGAGCAGACTTCATGGAGGTGAGGGGTAGGCTTGGGCGGTATCCAAATTTTGATACCGTCAAACTTCTTCAACAAAATACCTCAGTATATGGTATTACCGTGACTAATTAACACATTATCACGTAAGCCTCAAGTGGCACCCAACTGTTGGCTTGGACCCTCACCGTTCAGAAACGGAAAACCAAACACTATTAATGAAACAATAACAAAAAAAATTTAGTTTATAAAAAAAGGTGCAAATATAACATTAAATTAACACATAGAATGGTTTTCTCACAGAAATCAATTAAATAAAGCTTGAACGAATTTTAACAGCCAGCGGAATAAAAAGCAAACCATAACAGTGAACATAGTTAAATAAACAAGTTTTCTAACAACAACAATCTAGTCAAGATTTTTTGCCAGAAAAACCAGCATGTTAACTTTTTCTGGCTTTAGCATGGTACATTGCGGACCCACGACTTTGCCTGCGGTGCTGAAAACTCACTCTGATGGTGAGCTTGTTGCACAGACACACAGGTACTTACGGGCCAGTTGAGACATCTGGGGAAGCCGACTGGCAGCATATTTCCACCAGAGAAGTGGGTCCTCATCACCCTGTATAACAGGCTCCAAACAGTAGGTGGTTAATTCCGCTCCGGCTCGCTCCTCCTCCTGAACCTCATCTCTAACTTTTATATAAAAGCTTGGGATCGCTTTTTCTGAGAAATGTTTCCGTCCGGGTAGCTCGTACTGGGCATCTAGGACCTTTACCATGTCCTTAAAGGACTTTTTTTCCACTATGTGTCACCAAGTAATTTGTCACAGCATCAATGCAGGTTTTCCACCGGAGACTGTGGCAAGCCGATTGAGCATTTATTCTGATATCTTGATATCAGGCATAATTTTCATGTACATCCAAGCCATTTTTGCCAACTAGTTAACTAGTGAGCCATGTTTGTGTGAACTAGTTAACTAGTGAGGGTCAAAATATGCACACTAGTTAACTAGTGGTAGCTAAAATTATCACTAGTTAACACAATTTTGGCTTCACTAGTTACCTAGTGAGAGGCAGAAATGTCCACTAGTTAACTAGTGAAGGACAAAAATGCATACTACATAGCTAGATGAGCCACACTAGTTAACAAGTGACAGCCAAAAATGTGCACAAGTTTACTAGTGAAGGCATAACTCCTCACTAGTTAACTAGTTGGAGTAGGTCAATGTTTCCTAGTTAACTAGTGAACCATAAATTGCTTACTAGCTAGCTAGGTGATGGCAGCAGGCTCACTAGTTAACTAGTTGATGCATCCTTTGTCCAAACTAGTGACATCATAAATGTATACTAGTAAACTAGTTCAAGCCTAAATTCACACTAGTCAGCTAGTGGTGCAGAATTCTAATTAGGAGGTGGAGAATTCTTGAAATTTAGGCTTTCTATTGGTTCTCTATGTCCAAATAAAATATGACAACCAATCACAGCGCAGAATTTCACAAAATTCTACCCAAAATATTTGCATGTGGCACATAAGTTAACATGCTGGCCAAAGAAACTTTAGCTAGTAAACTAGTAGCTTCAGTGTGACACTTACATGTAAACTAGTGAAGGCAGAACTGCTCACTAGTTAACTAGTGAGGTGCAATAAGTGTCACTAGTTTACTAGTGTGCCCCAAAACACCCACTAGTTAACCAGTGAAGGCCATTTCAGCCCCACTAGTTAACTAGTGAGATGCCAAAATGGTCACTTGTTAACATGTAATGGCAAAAATACCCCCTAGTTTACTAGTGAGGGTGTTGCGGGCCTTACTTGTTAACTAGTGGTATGCATATTTCGTTCACTAGTAAACTAGTTACACCTAAAAACACAAACAAGCTGACCATTTTTGTCCACTAGTTAACTAGTGGAAGTCTTACTAGTTTGCATGTGTGGCAGTGAAGCAGCTCACTAGTTAAATAGTGCGCACAAGACACACACTAGTGGCTGTTTTTGGAGCTATCTAGTTAACTTGTAATGCAAAAATGTGCTCTTACTAGTTAACTAGTGACAGATTGGCCATAACTAGTTAACTAGTTGACATGTTTGGCCTTACTAGTTCACTAGTAATGGAACAGGACAGACTCACTAGTTAACTAGTGAGCATATCTGCATTATAATGTCTTTCAGTAGCTTATAGAGGGCAAATTGAGCCTTACATGTTAGCTAGTGAAGACCAAAAACTGTCCATAGTGAACTAGCTGGAGAAAAATGCCCCTCACACTAGTAAACTAGTGGAATTTGAATAAATACACAAACGGCTGGCATTTTGTGCCACTCGTTAACTAGTGGGACCGCAACACTGGCCACTAGTTTACTAGTGCGCAATGTCGCACTTGCATGCAAATGAAGAAGGTGGAACAAGGATTTTGATTGGTCCATTTAGGACTCGGAAACAGAAAACATGGCTGGCTTGGTCCAGGCTGTTCTAAGAGCAAATTTTATAAACTAAGATCGTTTGAGCATGAAAATATGTTTCGATAACATTTGTAGTGACAAAGATGTGTATTGCTGTAATCTTCGTTCAGTTGTTGTGTACAGTGTTTAGTTTTTCAGTTATTAGTCTGAAAAGCCTGCAGTCTGAAAGCAGAGGCAGACAGCGTGTCTGTTTCTGTTGACGTGGAAGCGCTGATACTCCGCGTAAATCTCCGCGGTGAAGTTAGTTTTAAGTTGGATATTCGACGGACATTCGTTTCATTAAAGCGGAGACTCCCTCCAACGTCTCACCGACAACTGCTCTCATGGAGCGGATACATCGCAGCTGAAGGCTCGCTCCTGAAGGCGATGGTTTTGGTTAGGGACCATCAATAAACTTCCAGACCCCAGAAAATAAGTCAATAGGCCTACCTGTGAGATCTCCCAACAAAGTAACGCCCAAATATTGATACGTTGTTTCTCGATACCTGAGATACACGACACACCGTTTTATTGATTAAAAAAATCATATGTAATATTTTTATAATTTTTTTATTGTAATAGTGAGGGGTCTTCTTCAATAGCTTCCAGGTCATGTGACTGAGTGACACCAAATTAATCTTAAAATGTCTTACTACATCTAAAGAACAAAACACAAAAATGTATTTGTAATTTGAATGCATATCATATTTTATATTAATATTTTACTGTAATATTTCAGGTTTTCTTTCAATAGCTTCCATGTCATGTGACTGAGTGACACCAAATTAATTTTAAAATGTCTTACTACATTTAAATAACCAGACACAACAATGTCTTTCCAATTTGAATGCACATCATATTTTATTTTAATATTTTACTGTAATATTTCATGTTTTTCTTCAATAGCTTCCAGGTTATGTAACCAAATTGCTCAAAATCTGTTCCCACTTGTCCCAGTATATTAGACTAGTGAGACACAACAGTTTTTAATCACAGTTTTTATAATCTCATATTTTATATGAATATTTTTATGGAATAAATTGGATTTTTCTTCAATAGCTTCCAGTGCATGTGGCAGGGTGACACATGCACTGGTGACGAGGTGGCATATATATATATATATATATATATATATATATATATATATATATATATATATATATATATATATATATATATATATATATATGCGCTGGGAGCCGTCTAGTGTCCACAGTCAAGTATGAAATAGGTGTTAGTGTCATGAACTACATTCTTATATAGCAGACATAGCAGAAACCGAATGAATGTGTCATCTCTGTACTGGAAATGGACCAAATGTTGTCTCCTTCCCGGCCCGCAAATTTGCGCAGATGCGGTTGAAGCAGCAGGGGCCCCGGTCTGTTATTGATCCACCAACCAGAAAGCAGGGAAAACGGACTGAAATGCTGAACTTTATCAGAGCAGACTGTTTTTTTGTTTTCGTTTTTTTGACAGAACATTGTGGTAGGCTATGTCATATTTTCTTTTACATTGATATAGGGACTGTTTTTAAAAATTGATTTTGTTTATTTTTATTTGGCACCTGTATGAGCAACTATGTCTGCAAATGCAATGGTTCAGTTTGAGTTCAAAATTAATCTACCGTCTTGGTCATAGTGTAAATAAAGTTAACACACGTGACAACAATTTTCATGTAGCCTGTTATACTATTGGCCTGCTGTTGTGGTCAGTTCTCCGAATAAAAATGTTTCTCAAAATTACTCATATATATATATATATATATATATATATATATATATATATATATATATATATATACACATTATATACACAGTGGCTTGCAAAAGTATTGGGCCCCCTTGAACTTTTCCACATTTTGTCACATTACAGCCACAAACATGAATCAATTTTATTGGAATTCCACGTGAAAGACCGATACAAAGTGGTGTACACGTGAGAAGTGGAACGAAAATCACACATGATTCCAAACATTTGTTACAAATAAATAACTGAAAAGTGGGGTGTGCGTAATTATTCAGCCCCCTGAGTCAATACTTTGTAGAACCACCTTTTGCTACAATTACAGTCTTTTAGGGTATGTCTCTACCAGCTTTGCACATCTAGACTGAGATTCTTGCCCATTCTTCTTTGCAAAACAGCTCCAGCTCAGTCAGATTAGATGGACAGTGTTTGTGAACAGCAGCTTTCAGACATTGCCACAGATTCTCGATTGGGTATAGATCTGGACTTTGACTGGGCCATTCTAACACATGGATATGTTTTGTTTTAAACCATTCCATTGTTGCCCTGGCTTTATGTTTAGGGTCGTTGTCCTGCTGGAAGGTGAACCTCCGCCCCAGTCTCAAGTCTTTTGCAGACTCCAAGAGGTTTTCTTCCAAGATTGCCCTGTATTTGGCTCCATCCATCTTCCCATCAATTCTGACCAGCTTCCCTGTCCCTGCTGAAGAGAAGCACCCCCAGAGCATGATGCTGCCACCACCATATTTGACAGTGGGGATGGTGTGTTCAGAGTGATGTGCAATGTTAGTTTTCCGCCACACATAGCGTTTTGCATTTTGGCCAAAAAGTTCCATTTTGGAACTTTTTGGCCATTTTCCATTTTCCATTTTTCAGTTATTTATTTGTAAAAAATGTTTGGAATCATGTATGATTTTCGTTCCACTTCTCACGTGTACACCACTTTGTATTGGTCTTTCACGTGGAATTCCAATAAAATTGATTCATGTTTGTGGCTGTAATGTGACAAAATGTGGAAAAGTTCAAGGGGGCCGAATACTTTTGCAAGCCACTGTATATATAATGTGTGTGTGTGTGTGTGTGTGTGTATGTATGACACATCTATTTTCATCAATAGGCTGCTTCTTTGTTACGCTGTGCCAAGTTGAGGTGTTGTTGGCAGGCGACTGCAGTCTAGTCTGTTTCCTTCGCATTCATGCTAATGAGTGTGTGTTTGACTGGGTAGGATTCTTACATGATACCCAATAGGAGTCTTCTACACACCCTCTCATTAGAATCTGCATGACTGTTTCAGGCACTAGTTAACTAGTGAGCTGCTTCACTGCCACACATGCAAACTAGTAAGACTTCAATCATTCCACTAGTTAACTAGTGGACAAAAATGGTCAGCTTGTTTGTGTTTTTAGGTGTAACTAGTTTACTAGTTAACAAAAGATGCATACCACTAGTTAACTAGTAAGGCCCGCAACACCCTCACTAGTAAACTAGGGGGTATTTTTGCCTTTACATGTTAACAAGTGACCATTTTGGCATCTCACTAGTTAACTAGTGGGGCTGAAATGGCCTTCACTAGTTAACTAGTGGGCATTTTGGGGCACACTAGTAAACTAGTGACACTTTTTGCACCCCACTCGTTAACTAGTTGAATGGAAATTGCCATCACTAGTTCACTAGTGGGTGTTTTGGTGCACACTAGTAAACTAGTGACACTTTTTAGACCTCACTAGTTAACTGGTGGGCATTTGTGTCTTCATTAGTTAACTAGTGAGCAGTTCTGCCTTCACTAGTTTACATGTAAGTGTCACACTGAAGCCACTAGTTTACTAGCTAAAGTTCCTTTGGCCAGCATGTTAACTTGTGTGCCACATGCAAATGTTTTGGGTGGGATTTTGTGAAATTCTGCACTGTGATTGGTTGTCATATTTTATTTGGACATAGATCCTTCAGGGAGGGAGACAGGGAATTACTGAGGAGTATACAGAAGCAACTTAAAGTCAAGATGGAAGTCTGGACAGAGCCAATGAACTGAACATATTCTTCAACAGGTTCAGTTCAGGAACTAGCTCAGCATCCTCCTCTCCTGTTCCCAGCCAAACAGACATCCCACTCTCC
The DNA here is from genome assembly GCA_963556495.2 of Valencia hispanica. Taxonomy (NCBI): domain Eukaryota; kingdom Metazoa; phylum Chordata; class Actinopteri; order Cyprinodontiformes; family Valenciidae; genus Valencia; species Valencia hispanica. Next base: position 18,482,688 of record OY747700.1, read on the forward strand.
TCTGACCAACAGCTTTCCTGTTACACCTCGGATGTTTTATCCTTCACCTCAGCCATGGACTCTTCTAATTCCACAAGTTTGACTTCAACCAAGTCAGGAAATGCTGCTACCCCCTTTGCCTCCCCCTCCCACTTGTCTGTCTCCAAAAGTCAGGTGAAGAGGCAGCTGGAGAAACTGAACCGGAACAAGGCTGCAGGTCCAGATGGTGTCAGCCCCAGAGTCCTGAAGGCCTGTGCAGAGCAGCTCTGTGGGATTCTGCAGCAACTCTTCAACCTTAGCCTAACTTAGGAGAAGGTCCCAGTGTTTTGGAAGACATCCTGCCTTGTTCCAGTACCCAAAATAACTCACCCATCAGTCATCAATGACTATAGACCTGTTGGCCTGACATCCCACATCATGGAGGTCCTGGAGAGACTCCTGTTGGCACCCCTGAATAAGCAAACAACAACGTATCAGGACCCACTGCAGTTTGCTTATCGCTGTGGAGTTGAAGTTGAAGATGCCATCATCCACCTACTTCAACCAACCCACTGTCATCTGGACAAAGCAGGCAGCACTGTGAGGATCATGTTCTTTGATTTCTCCAGTGCATTTAACACAATTCAGCCTGATTTGCTTTGTCAGAAACTTCTGAAGACACAGGTGGAGCCCTCAACAATGGGCTTGATCAATGACTACCTGACCAACAGACCACAATTTGTGAGACTGAAGAATTGTGTGTCAAACCAGGTGGTCAGCAGCACAGGAGCACCACAAGGGACCGTACTCTCACCATTCCTTTTCACTCTGTACACCTCAGACTTCCAGTACAAATCAGGGACCTGTCATCTGCAGAAATACTCAGATGACTCACCTTGAATGTGAACAAAACAAAGGAGATGATTGTAGATTTCAGAAGAAACAGGGATAAGTCAAACACTGTTTCCATCATGGGAGAAGAAGTGGAGGTGGTTGAGGAGTATAAATACCTCGGAGTTCACCTTGACAACAGACTGGACTGGAGGCGCAACAGTGAAACCGTCTACAAGAAGGGACAGAGCAGACTGTACTTCTTGAGGAAGCTTAGGTCCTTCAAGGTTTGCAGCAAGATGCTACAGATCTTCTACAAGTCTGTTGTGGAGAGTGTAATCTCTTCAGCCGTCATCTGTTGGGGTAGCAGCATCAGAGCCAGGGACTTAAATAGGCTAAACAACCTGATAAAGAAGGCTGGTTCTGTTCTTAGGACAACTGTGAAACATCTGGAGATGATAATGCAAAGAAGGATTCTTCATAAAATCAAAAAAATTATGGACAACCCTGAGCATCCTCTTCATGAGACAGTCATACAACAACAGAGCGTCTTTAGTCAGAGGCTTCTTCAGTTTCGCTGCAATACAGACCGCTACAGGAAATCCTTCCTGCCCACAGCTGTCATCATCTACAACAACTCCTTAAACAATCAATTATATGAGCCATACCAACACTTAATTTCTCTCGGGGATCAATAAAGTATTTCTGAATTTGAATTGAATTGAGAGCCAATAGAAAGCCTCAATTTCAAGAATTCTCCCCCTCCTAATTTGAATTCTGCGCCACTAGCTGACTAGTATGAATTTAGGCTTGAACTAGTTTACTAGTATACATTTATGATGTCACTAGTTAACTAGTTTGGACAAAGGATGCATCAACTAGTTAACTAGTGAGCCTGCTGCCATCACCTAGCTAGCTAGTAAGCCATTTATGGTTCACTAGTTAACTAGGGACATTGACCTACTCCAACTAGTTAACTAATGAGGCGTTATGCCTTCACTAGTAAACTTGTGCACATTTTTGGCTGTCACTAGTTAACTAGTAAGACACAAAAACCTTCAACTAGCTGACTGGTATGCATTTTGGCCTTTACTAGTTAACTTTTGAACATTTCCAGCTCTCACTAGTTAACTAGTGAAGCCAAAATGTGTTCACTAGTTAACTAGTGGGCCTTTTTGATGTCACTTGTTAACTAGTGTGCACAAAAATGGCTCACTAGTTAACTAGTTGACAAAAATGGCATGCCTGTTGGCCTGATATCAAGATATCAGAATAAATGCTCACGCGGCTGGCCAAATTATGTAGAAGTTAACAAGTGGGAATTTGACATTCGGTAGTCAGCTAGTAAAGATTTTTGTACCTTACTAGTTGACTAGTAAAATATAAATGTCTTTTAACTAGTTAACTAGTGGACATTGAAATGTGAACTAGTGAACATGCTAAACGATAGTAGTTAACTAGTCAGATGTGAAACAAATGAACTAGTTAACTAGAGAGAAGTTGGGCCTTACTAGTTAACTAGTGGGTATTTGGGATGTCACTAGTTAACTAGTTCACACTAACATGGCTCACTAGTTAACTAGTGGACAAAAATGACTTGCATGTACATGACAATTATGCCTGATATCAAGATATCAGAATAAATGCTCAACCGGCTTCCCAAAGGAGACTGTCTCTTTTGTACTTTGTTGCTTTGGCGAAGGTCCCGATTATTGTCGGCTGTGTGTAATTGGCGGTGTATTTTGTTGGTGGTGGTCTTGCTGCGGTGTCAGCGGGAGGCGTTGAAACTGTTGCACTGACTGAGCTCTGAGCCAAATCCATCCTTGCAGCAGTGAGCGGGTGGTTGTTTCTGAGATGCGTCCGTAAGTTAGAGGTGTTCCCATCTCTCGCCGTCACCTTTTTACTGCAGTTTACAAATGGCCTCATCTGGGTTTACCGGCTCTCCTTTATTGTCTGCTTTGAACCCAAAATATTCCCAAACTGCAGAAGTTGTGTTCTATTTTGACACCAAATCAGTGGATGCACGACCTGCCATCTTTCTCGCCGTCTCTCTCTTGGTGCGTCTCCTTTGCGCTGTCACGTGATTAATTTCACGCCTATACATTTAAATAAACTTTCCAAAAGTCGGCTAAAACATGTTAAATTATTTAAGTAAAATAGAAAATTCAACCACACGTCAATTTTACACATCAAATAATTTTTATTTAATATTTAATTCTTGTCCCCTAAATGTACTGCATTTTTTCATGACGGTATTGAAACTTATACCGTTGCTATTAGTTATACCATTAGTTAATACCGCCCAAGCCTAGTGAGGGGATCCAGCTTTTTTATCTGTGAGCTAACGTCACTTGTCAGCATGAATGAATCAGTTAAACCGCCGCTAGAGGGCTCAGCAGTAAATGTCAGTGAAATCGTGGCTCATACCTTTGTTGTCACCTAGCAGTGAGGGACTCACCTCATCATTTCCTCATCATTGATCAGGCTGGCAGATCTTGACAGGCGTTTTTCTCTCTCTCTCCTAGGAGTTTGACAACTACGCAGAATGGGATCTGAAAGACATTGACTTTGTGGATGATGACTCAGATATACTGCACGGTAAGTGTACTTTTTATTTTTTTTAAGATAATGTTGTCCGTGCTGTGCTTAACGCCAATGCACTAAAGACTTTATCTTTCTACTCTGTCCTTCTTTCACAGCTCTCAAGCTTGCAGTCGTTGATATATATCATTCAAGATTAAAAGAGAGACAAAGAAGGAAGAAGTAGGTGTTTCTTATTTATTTATTAAGTGATAAAGTAGCATGCAGTGATCTCAGTCTGTCAGCAGATGGCATCAGAAGCTTCTGTGTTCACCTTTCAGAGCTTCCATTGCCCTTGCGTGTTCTACATTAGGTTATAATTTTCCTATCACAACATTCCAAATAACTCTGTTTACTTACTATCTAATAATTCCATGTACTGATGTATTTTTAACATTGAGTACTTTGTCAAAGCACCAGTTCAGAGGAGATGGGATTGTTAGTGAATGGGTTGCTGATTATATTCCAACATTAGGCCGATCTCTATTTCAGCTTTCAGGTTGAATTTACAAGCTGCAGGGTGTCTAATTAAATCCCCCAGTTTATTTGGAAATCAGGATAACACATTTGTTCTTCTGCTAACATGTGAATGCCAGTCTGTTTGACAACATGCCCATTCTCCCAGCCGGAGGAAAAATATGTTTTTAATCCCAAAGAACAATCCACAGAAAACGAACTCCTCTCTTTTTGTATTTTCATATTCCTACATTATCTCCTTTATCTCATTGCTTACATGAATTCTAGCAGGCTTGATTTACTCACTCCACTTTAGTTGTATCAATATATAAAAAGAGGATACCGATAAAAAGTAAAGTCATATTGATCGATATCGATAATTATCAATAACTATTCACAAAGGTAGAAAATATATTTTAATTGCAGCCCTGGTCATTTTGTGCTATTCTTTAATTAACTGATTTTAATAAAACACAAAAAAATTCAACCCTTCATTTAAACATCTTTTTCATAACTGAAAGTTTGTAAGAGACAAAAAGAAATCAAGTAAAGAGGCCTGAGGGACATTAGTAAATACTGACCAACAGAAAAACTAACATTATTATCAACCAATCAATCAAACTTTATTTATAAAGTGCTTTTCATGCAAAGATTGCAACTCAAAGTGCTTTACAGATTAAAAAGACCCCACATAAACCACATTCTCTTCCATCCCCCACAGATTTAAAAGCATAATCATAATTATACCCCCCCCCCCCCCCCCCCCCCCCCCCCAACCCAACCCCCATGCCCACACACATTCATGAGCAACATTAATAAGGACATCTGTCCAAGTACAAATGAGCCAGGTAAGGTAAGGAAATGGCCATCAAAGGAGCCATCTGCACCAGCAGCAGCACATTAACAGCAGTAGCCTAGGCACTGACACAGTGCGCCCAGAGGAGACGACGCCGAGACCCCCACCTCCACCCAAGCACTACCTGGAGAGCACCCAGGCAGCCACAGCCGACCACCGCTCCCGGGGCAGAGGGCTCCCACAGAGGAAACACTGGAAGGAAGATTAAAATAACAGCTTAAAATATAAAAATAAACAGGAGAAATATGATAAGACTAAGTAGTGAAACACTAATAAAATACAAGCAAGTAAAATATGCAGAGCAATTAAACAGACTATAATAAATACTAATCAGTTAAAACTAAGCTAAAAAGGTGAGTCTTGAGCCTGCTCCTAAAAACATGAACGTTCTCCACGGCCCTGAGGTTCTCCGGCAGCCTGTTCCAAAGGTGAGGGCCGTAATGTATATTAACCATTATGTTATTGATTTACATTGTAGGCTTATCTTAAAGGTTTTTTAACTTATTTTAAACGTTTTATAACCCTTTATTATATTAATGGCTCAGACATTTGGTTTAGTTTGTATGCAAAAACATAGCCAGTAAAGCTGATTCTAATTTTGTTCAGCTACTTAAGCTAAAGCTACCAAGCTACTCACCGATGAGTGTAGACAGAGCCCAAAAACACTTCAGTCAACTTCAGCAATTGAGTGCTGAAGCCAGCAGGTCTTCTCTTCCATGTTTGTGTTTTTAAAAAAGTTTCACTACTGGGGACGTGGTGGAGTACTGGGGGGATATTTTCAAAGCTGCGGGTGTTGTTAGCAGTGCGGCGCAGGTGTGTTGTGCCTGTCTGCACAAACGTGACAGCAGAACCGGTTCACAGCGGGCCGGGGGGGGGGTCCTGCTCAGACAACTTTGCTGACGGTAGTATTTCCTGTGTTTTATTTTGTTCATTATTGTTACATTTAGTGTTGATGTGCGTCCTGTATCGGTTAAAAATAATTAAAAGTAATGACTCTAGTAATAAGCTACCTGATAGGCTATGATGAAAAAGAAAGGGAAACTTTTTTTTTGTATTGAATTTTTTATCGACCCCTTTTCTTTCTATCACGGGTTAGTTTAACCTAACCTACACGTCTAGCAATCGATATATACTGGTATTGAATTATCGTCCAGCCCAAATTCAGATATATAACTATTTATACAAGCTCTTTTTTGCTCAACCAATCTTTGTAGATTATTTTTAACATACCAAAAAGAAAATGAAAACTTCTATAGCACAGTGCTATGCAAAATTATTTATAAACCTTTAATGGTTTAAAAACACAAACAAGTACATAATTGTGAAGTAAAAGGTCAATGATAGATGTTTTTTTTTTTTATTGTTTTTTTTTTATAAAAATTTTAAATGAGTGGTGTGCATTGGTATTCTTCCCCTTCACTCTAATACCACCAATTTACATCAGCTTTACCAATTTAGAAATTCCCTGGAGATGTTTAAAGCAGGATTAGGTTCTAAAACAGAATCCTAAAGCTTTGACGATCTCACAGAGCTCTGTTCAATCTACCATCCAATAAAAGGGAGAGTTTGGCACACCTGCACACCTATCAAGACATGGCCATCCAGGCTGGACAATAAGAACCTTGATCAGATAAATAACCAAGAAGCTAATGCTAACTCTGGAGGGGCTGCTGCAGAGATGCACAACAAGACAATTATTACAAATGCCTATCAAAAACATGCCCTTTATTAAGTGGCAAGTGGCATGAAAAAAAACATCTTTGAAAGAAAGCCAGAAGGTCTTGTTTAAGGTTCACAACAGACCATTTAGGGGACACAACAAACATAAAGAAGAAGGTGCTCTGGTCAGATGAGACTCAAATTGAAATTCCTGGCTTACATGCAAAATACATTGAGAGGAAGAAAACATGAGCTGCACTTGAAAACACCACCTCCGCTTTAAATTGTGGTTGCAGAATTATGCTGCGGGGTCGCTTTTCTTCAGCAGAGACAAGGAAGCTGGTGAGGGTTGATGAGAAAGTGGACAAAGCTGCAGGATAGTGGCTCTGGAGGACTAGACCTGGCCACCCCTGGTTTAGAAAAAAAGCATGTTCATGTGTTGCAATGGTCCATTCAAAGTCCAAACCCGAATCATGAATCAGTGGCAAGATTGTTAACAGATGCTCTTCACCCAGACTGACCAAGGTGCGCTATTTAGCAAAGAAGAATAAACATAAACATGTAATTTCTCTAGATGTGCATAGGTTGTAGAGACAGATGCCTAAAGACCTATGCAGCTGTAATTCCAGCATAAAGTGGTTTTACAAAGTATTAAATCACCAGACCAAATAAATTCACACTACATTTCTAAGATTTGTGTTTTTAATTCAATTAAATATAAACCTTGTATTATTTTCCTTCCACTTTTGTTTGCCAATCACTCAAAATCGAATTAAGATGCAATAAAGTTTGTGGTTGTAACTTGATAAAACGTAGATAAGTTGGAGTATAAATGACCTTTACGAGGGACTGTGTCACAAGGTTCTTGACTGTAAACACTGTTTCAAAAATAACACAACAGGTAAATCGATGTATATTTAGATTATTTCCGTTGTTCTCCTGCTAGCTGTCACCCTTTGTCACTGCACAGATAGACCTTGATGCTGTGCATCCATCACCAAATCAGCTTTAACGAGTTTCTGTTTCCCTGAACTCGGCATGTAAGGCTGGGAAGGCATTTTCCAGCTACCTCGACCAGCCAGGCTCCTATTCTGTCTCTGCTAACTTGTCAGAGAGGATTGTAAAATCAGACCTTGAGCTGTGCAGCTGAACATCAGAACTCATATTTGTGAGCTTTTTCAGGTCCTAAAAGCACAGAATTTTGTTTTGTAGAACCGACTTTAGATGGTGTTAAAAAGTAAAACCTTGCTTCGGTTTCCAGGGATCAGCAGCAGTGATGTTGGCTCCACAATTTCCTCTGTTGCCCTATTTATCCTTAATGCAGTTCAAATGCCGCCTTAAATCTGTTGCTTATTTTAGTCCTTATAACCAAACTGACAAAAGATTGATTTAGGATTGCCATAAAAAGACAGACTAGTATTCCTAATATATAATAACTATAGTAAAATAGAATGTCATGTATTTATTGGGATTTTATGAGGTAGATATTTATACTGAGGTTATTATATAAAACCAGCTATGATTTTTATTTTGCTTCACAGTTATAGTGCTTGATCATTATAATGTTTTATTACCAGTACTTAGTTTTGAGTTCTTTTTTGTAGGTTTTTTCAACAATCAAAGGATCATTTTCTTAACCTATCTGTTCATCTCTTTCAGGATCATTCGTGACCATGGTTTGATCAACCTGCGCAAATTTCAGAGTGAGTTCCCTCTTCTTACGAGCTCTGCTGAGGCATTCACAAAGCCTTGTCCAGGCATTTCATATCTGGCAGCCAAATTGCTGCCCTGCTTTCTGACAAATGTGTGCAAACAAAACTGCTGTAACAACCTTCAATTCGCCTGCATAGTCCTGAAGCGTTGAAATTCATTTGAGAGTTTATTGGGTTTGGATACATATGGGGGGAAAATATATGCTTTTTTCTATTTCATTTCCTAAAAGACTGAAAAGATAAGTTTTTAACTTAAACAACCATAATAATCGTTTTTCACTCTAAACCTAACATTCATTGTCTGTGTTCTTGTGTTTAATGACAAACAACCAACACAGATCCATACAGCTCTAAATGTACAAATCTATTTCAGGAATAAATATTAATCATTTGTAGAACTCATCTCTGTTGTTTACAGTGAGAAATGTATATACACTCAGCATGGGGTTAAATGAAACACTCTGGCCTTTTTATGATGTATTTGAATTGCTCTTTTTTTAGGTTTTATAAACCTTAAACAACTTCAATTAATTTGTTGTGAATTTTCTAATTAAAATTATATACATAAATGCCCCAATAATACTTTGCTAGCTATTTCCCAGACATCAGTACCATGACCAAATGCTTTGCTTAGGCATCTATAAGCTTCTGACTACTTCTTCTGTTAAATTGGTAAATGGCCTGTACTTCTATTGCTTTATCAATTATGAAGACTCTAAAGCGCTTTAAACTACAGTCAGTCATGCACACATTCACACGCTAATGACTATAAGCTACATTGTAGCCACAGCTGCCCAGGGGCAGACTGACAGGGGGGACGCTGCAATTCAATCGGCGCCACCGGGCCCCCCTGACCACCACTGGCAGACAAGGCGAGCGAAGTGTCTTGCCCAAGGAGACAACAGCAAAGATGAACAGAGCAGGGGTTCGAACTGGCAACCCACTGGTTACCCTTAACTTCTAAGCTGCCTTGCCTTTTGGCAGAATGAAGCTTAGTGTCTATTTTCAAGTTTCAACTATCTAACCAGAACTATAATTATAAAGACTAACTGTCAAGCAGGGTAGTGGCAGCATGATCCTGTGGTTTTTTTTGTATTTTTTTACTACCAGTGGTATTGGTGCATTGCACAAAACAGGTGGAATAATAAAGGTACAAGACTACCTCCAAATATTTAAACTTCACCTCAGATCAAAGAATATATGGCTGAATCTCAGAAACAATTGAATGTTTTTTGTCCACCGTTCAAACACACTAAAGCTGGTTTTGGATCGAATAGAAATAATAATAATAATAATAATAATAATAATAGCGTTCCAAATGTAGAATAATTCTTTATTGTCCCACAAAGCAGAAATTCAGCTGTAACAGCAGCAAAGTGACAGATGATAGAAGCATTTAGATTAATTCACAAGAAAAATATAAAAAACAGAATCGAGAATAATATATGTACATTATGGACAAACTTAGAAAACCAAAGTACTGTGTGGTTATTAAAAATAAAATGACATACTCAGATTTGAATGTACAACTAAGTTGGATAAGGTAAAAAAATATTTACAGAATTAGCATGTGTAGCTGTGCATTAAAAATAAAACATATACATACATTTACACGAAGTTAAAATAATATAACCTGTGAAAAACAGATGTGCAGAAATGTTACTTGGAGTGAGATAAACAGTGAGTGCAAATTACATTCAATATTTTTGGGTTTGTTGGGAGCAGTGATGGTTATAGAGTAACAGCTGCTGGGTGGAAGGACTTCTTGTTTTTAAATTAGTTTTGTTAATAATTGTATTATCACTCTCAATAAGCTGTCTAGATCATTGCAATATCGACGCCCATCATGAGTGTACGTAAACTTCAAAAGACACTCTGCATAAGAAACGAAAAGGATTTGGTCATGATGGATGAGGAAGACCTTCACTAGCTACAACTGTAAATGGCAAAATAATTGAAGGTAATTTTCACAGTTGAACATTAAATAAATAGAGAGATCTGTGAATCGTTGTGTCAGGCTGGCTGGTGGTATCTGAGCTGTGGGAGTAGGCATATATCAGTGTAACCTCCCTCCCTGTTTGAAGGGCGTTGCTGCAGAGATGTCTGCAGGGTTTTCTCCATCCACCTGTTACAGGTTGGATTTCACTGAGCTCAGTGGCATAATTCTTTGCATCTCCGCTGTGGAAGGATTTTGTCCAATTATAGCGCCTCATAACTTTCCTCGCAGTGACGTCTCTACATGTTGCTCCGCGGACCCTGAAGAATACCTCTCTCATGTTTTATTGATGTTTCCCTTCAGCCCACCGGTTAGCCCAGCTCCCTTATCTCTGCAGCCTTTCAAGACAAAAGCCAACTCAGGCTCAGAGCTGCACACCGGTTGCCATGGAGACTGTCAAAGAGCGTGCATGCGTGCGTGCGTTCATGCGTTTGTCACATGCAATAATGGAAGCGGTGTCTGTAGCCCGGGATACTCGCGGTATCATGTCTAAGTGCTGCTGGAGGCAGAGCGACAAGGTGATCAGCTTGTTGTCCGCTGTTTGCTGTCAGACTTTGGAAAATAAATAAATCTACACAGAGGTTTCATCTCCCGAGTCGTCGCTCTGTGTGTGTCCAGTGTTTTGTTAGGAGCATGACTGCATAGGCTCAGCCTGAGACAGCAGCTGTTAATTAGTGCTCACGCGCCGCAGTCTGAACTCACAAAGAGCCTCTCCTCTCGGGCTTCGACACTTGTCCGTTACTCGGCAACGCGGCCGAAGCTTTCAGGCGAACACAAGTCTCAGAGTGTGTATCCATGTTCGGGGAGTTAAATGTGCGAGCTTTGCTCTGACAAATAATGCGGACAGATGTGTTTCTTTTTTAATGCAGGAGGGCTGCTGAATGTTTTATTAAGTTTAAAGTATTTTCTGCAGTGGACTGTAGTCTGCCTCTGAATAACTTTCACATTTTGCCTCGTTACAACCACAAACCATCAATGTATTTCATTTTGATTTAGATGATTTAATGCGATAGATCATCACAAAGAAGAAAAACAGTGCAGAGTATACATAATAAATTTTACAAACAGAAAACTAAAAAAGGGGCACACATTTATACCTCCTTTAATTCAGAACTTTGTAGAACCACCTTTCCTTCCAATGTCGGCTCCTGGAGTATTTTTCAGCCAGCTTCGCACATATAGAAAATAATTGTTTTGCTCATGGTTCTTTGCAAAAAAGCTGAAGCTCAGTCGGGTTGGATGGAGAGCATCTGTGGTTATCATTTGTCAAGTCCTACCACAGAGTCTCAGCTAGATTTAGGTCTGGACTTTGACTAGGCCACATGAATGTTCTTTGATCTAAACCACTACAGGTGTATGTTTTGATTCACCTTTCAGTAGGACAATCTGCGCAGCCTCTTAACAGGTTTTCTGCCAGGATTGTTGACATACACGCACTCACACACGTTTTGTATTTTTAGCCATATTAAGACTTTGTATTGACTTTTATTTTAGTAACTTTTGTTATATATACAACACTAACACTTACCCTAAAGCCAACCATTACCATTGTATTCTTAACCGTACCCTTAACCTAAACTAATGGTGCGTTCCATTTACCTTGGAAGTCCGAACTGGGTTTGATGTCACGCCCGAGTAAACAGCTTTTCAGTTCACGTAGTCAGATAAGTCGGGATTCCAATATGGTGAGGCCCAGTTAACCATAGTTAGTAGACTAGTATTACTTCTTACAAACATTGTTTTAAGCTTTACTTTCCATATGCAAACACCCCTTTTATTTTGGTAAGTTTAGAGTTTCAGGCTATCTGTGTAAGATTGATTTTTCCCTCTCGAAAGTCTGAATTTCCGATTTCCGACTGCAAACGGAACACACCATTAATTTACAAACCATAACCCTTAAAATTCAGATCCGCCATTTTAGGACTGGGCTTTCTTCCCCATAAGGTCCATTGGTCCTCAAAAAAGTTAGTATATATATATATATACTAAAAAGGTCCTTAATAAGACATATAAACCAGTACACACGCACACACACACACTGTGTTTTGCTTATAGACAAAAGAGGTTTTGAGTTATCGATCACGATCAACCCACATTTTCACAACTCTTTTCTTTGCTTTGCATTGTCCCCTCCAGAGTTTGTGAGCTTTAGCATCTCCACTACTAAAAACTGACATCAAATGTGGTCATTAAAGCTCAGTGAAAACCCATCCCACTGGCCAAATGTATTACTGCCATGCAGAATTTGCATGTATGTCCTGTCAGCAGATTCTCCCACCTGAGCTGTGGATCTCTGCAACTGCTCCATAGTCATTTTTCTGATTAATGTTCTCCTTGCCAGCAGGTTTAGGTGAACAGAAGTCTTCGTTGCATTTGTTCCCTACAAATTTCTCCCTGCCCATTCTGCTTTTCTCCTTGGTCTTCGTGATGCTGGTTGTTCTCTAGCAAACCTCTGAGGCCTCCACAGAAAAGCTGCATGATTAAATCACACATTTTCCCCAAACAAATATGGACTGGAAAAAGTTAAAGTGGTCTGAATACTTCAGTGAGTACATCCTCTGTTATTATGTACTTCTAATCAAATCAGTACTACCTGTACAAGGATTTATGCAGGTTCTTCTACATAATATATTAAAAGTAAAGTTTTGATTGCTTAATGTGCAAATTAAATGCCATAAAAAAATATTGAATCCTTGACCATTAAATCTATCTTTCTGATCTTTAACTGCTCTGCCTCACCTCGCTCAAACTAACGTCAGTAACAGGCTGATGCTGGAATGGATCACTACTCGATTAGCTGATTAACTCATTTGAATCAGTTATTCGTTCCCTCCTTGATATTTGTGAAACTTACTTTATCCAGTTAGGAACATTCTATGTGTCTGTTCCCTCCCTCAGCATGACTTTAGGACCTGGTGGTGTTTTTACAGTAAAGAGCTGTAATCCGTTTTAGTGCAGCACTCCCAGCTGTCTGGATTCGGCAGGCCTTTTATTTCCTTTATCAGATTAAAAACGGTGCACCTTAGAAATCAATCTGTTCTAATAGCATTTTCCTCTCACGTTCCAAATAAATTAATAAAAGAGGAGAAATTAAATCTACAGGTATCGAGTAGTTACTGGTGCTGCTTTTTGGCGTTAACTAAAGTAATAATCAGCTCGAAGTTTTACTGCATATTTCCCGACTCCACATTGAGAAGAAAACCTATACAAAGTGTTGACAATTAAAGATCTTTGTATTGACTGTACTATGCAGACATAGCTATGTGAAGATACCTTGAGTGGTAATAGCTTTTTGTATAATCAGTTGTTTTGGTTAAGGAGTAAAGATCCGTTCAGCTGCAGGAAGCAAATTCTCTCCCTGCAGCAGCCTTGGGAGATCATATCAGCCGAGTATCCACAGAGTGGTTGAGATAACAGGTGCAACGGTGGCGCGCAGGAAGGGTTTTATTCTGAACGCTGTTTCCATGGGCGTGTGCTGAATCTACCCACTGGTCCTTTGAAGCCATACTTTGATTCCTGAACAATTCCTGTTCCTTAACTCTAACCGGACCTCCATCAAACCTGTTTACTGCTGCGTTAAATTGCACCACAAGCCGAAGGATAAAAGGTTAAAAATGTGTTGCTGTTTTCCTACTGCCTTCCTGTGTTGAGCATAAATAGGTGGAAATAAAGATGGGAAATTTGCATAATCTGGCCATAAATTACTGTTAACAATGTGCTTTCCTCGAGGTTCATTTATTCTTGTGTGTTGGGGCTCTTTTTTTCCTGTTTTAGTCTTTCAGAAATTAATGCACTAAAATTGTGAAATACATTTTAAATACTGTTTCATTTTTTAAATTAGAACATATTTTCAATAACACATATTACATGGAGAACCAAGTCTTTTTACATATTGTTTTGTTTATCTGCCTATAAACCCATTACTGATGCAAGCTTACAGTTTGCATACACTAGTCATCTGCATTTCCTCATAATAATTTTATGTTTTCATTGATTTATTTGATCATTTGATCAAACAACTTCTGTGATTTATTATTTTTTAACCCAAAATGTTCTTTCACTCTGTTTAAAGGTTTAATACTAATTTCTGTGCCAGTTCAGAAGTTTAATGGTAGCCTACTCTATCCATTCTGGAACCTGTTTTATTTGTGTTTGGGATCATCGCTCTGCTAGAACATCTAGTTGTGATCGGCAATCCAGAAATATTATCCGCTATGAAAACAGGCATTGCTCAAAAAAAAGGAGTATCAGTTTTGGGGGGGGAAATCATCTGTTTTTATTTACTTTTTTTATTTTTTATGGGAATTCAAAAATTATTAATACCCTTCTCATTAATAAATGCTAAATCACTAATATTACAGCGATCAGAACTTTATTACAATTGCTGATTGGGTTTTATGCATGTTTCCACTTTTGATCTTTCATCTATTTTTGATGAGCTCCAAGTCTTTGACCTTGGAAGGCCTCCTTGCCATCACTCTGATTAGCTCCCTGCACACATTCTCTTTCAGATTCAAATCAGGACTCTGGTTGGGTCACTCCAAAAGGTTAATATTGCTTCCAGTCAAGTTACATGTTAATAAAATTAAAGGGCTACTTAAAACCTAAATCTGCCAGGGGTATGAATAGTTTTGGTCTTAACCGTATCTGGTTGTAGGTTTAAAATGAGGATAAAGAACATGATAGTAGATATCCTGCCTGATTCTATCCCCTTTGTGCAAAGCACCAGCACTAAAACAGGCCCATAGCATGATGCTGTCACCCCCATGTTTGACAGTCGGTGCCATATTCTTTGGTTTAAAGGCCTCACCTTCCCTACAAACATACTTGTTGTAATCCTGAACAAACTACTGGAACTTTGTCTTGTCTGGGTTTAGGTATAGATATAGCCAGCTCACATTAAGCTACTGGAATGGGCCCTTACCTCAGCCTTGTTGAAAACTTACAGACTAAGCAGACAAATCCACGTCTGTAGCAGAAAACGAATCTTTCAGATGAACTTCACCAATTCTGCCAAGAGGTTTGGTCAAGTATCCTGGTAGGAATATGCCAGAAGCTTGGTAATAAGTGCAAAGATCATGGTTGAACCGCAGCTTGCTAAGGGAAAGTTACAAAATGATAATATGTATAATTTTGACCCTGTGTGGATTAGAGAACACGCACAATACATTTTAATCTCTGCAATTTGACCTCTTTGAGTGGTAAGTATGACTAGGAAAATGCTATTCAGTTAATTTACTATTTAATATTAATCAATTCTTGTTTTTTATGTAACACTGAACTGAAATGTCTACTGCACCTTAGAAAAATAGCAGTTCAATACATTATTAAAATCAGTTGAATGACATTCATGCCCATGACGACTGGATGTAACCTGATGACCAAAACTATATCTGGTAACAGGTTTGTTTTCAAACAATTAACTTACAAACTAAATCACTTTTTGTATGCTGCTCATGTCTAAAAGTACCTGAGGGGGTGGATAGCTTCTTTCACATTTCTGAGTTATATTCGTCTCCATCTGCTGCCCAATTATTCCTCTCCTCTTTCTTTTGTTAGTGCTGGAGCGATGCTACCCGAAGGAGGTGCAGGAGCTGTATGATGTCATGAGAAGGTTTGCCAGAGTGGTTGGACCGACAGAACATGACAAATTCATCGAAAGCAATGCACGTTAGTATTTGGCTGAGTGCATCTGGCACATTCCCATGCAAACATGCAGAGTTTATTCAACAACATTTAGCCAGATTGTGTAAACCTTGCTTGCAGATTTTGCTCCGAAAGGATGTAACTTTTAATCTCGGTGGGAAGACGAAGTGACATTACTTTTTTCTGTTTTTAGAAAGTGTGTTTATATTTTGTCAGGAGCCAGGTTTTTTTCTTCAGTCTTTTGAATAAGTTTTTTTCCCCTTACTTTCTGATGGTTTTACAAGGTTACAATAAAATCTGACTCTTGAGTAGATGCACATTTCCACACATCTTGCCCCAGATATTGTGCCTTAGGACATCGTCTCGCCCGTATTTGTTCACGGTGAACCCAACCAGGGATGATGTCATTTTGCCTGAACACATGCCTGCTTCCTGGAGGCATGTCTGCATTCAGCAATCGAAGGCGGGACATGTAACACAGCAGCGTCGGTGTCTAGTGTGGCATGATCTGCCATGCCTGCTCAAACTCTTACACACAGGTTTAGCTCTAAAAAGTCCTTGTTATTCTGTCTCTGCTGTTCACAGAGAGCGGTGTGTGTGTGTGGGTGTGTGTGTGTGTGTGTCTGTGTGTGTGTGTGTGAGTGTGTGTGTGTGTGCGCGCGCGCGTGTGGAGGGTTCTGTAGCTGCTGCAGGTGCTGCACGCATGATACTGACTGAAGTTTCTGAAAATGTACTGGAGGGACTGACTGGCTTTTTTCCCCGATAGATTTTCAGACTTGAGAAAAAGACTTAAGTTTCCACCCCTATATCGGTGGATGCAGATTTTTTTGTTTTGCTACTGATCACTGTCTTTAAATGGTCATTGTCAATTGAAGTTTGAATACATAAATAAGCTTTTTGTCCAGCCAATGTACTTTTCAGGATGTAGACGGGTTCTGTGTCCCAAAGATGAATTTGTTTTGAGGCAAAATGTGCACTTAACCCTGAAAACAAAAGGGAAATATCTTACAGAGATGCTGGCTGAAGCTGGTAAATGAGACATGTACTGACTTGGACTGAAAGAGGAAGAAGCCATTACTCCAAAACAAGCATAAAAATCTGGATTACATTTTATACATAAACTCAGGGATGAATAGCTTCATTTCTGGAGGCGTGTACTGTGGTATGATGAAAATTAAAGCGCTTGGCCAAATCAACCATTGCTTCTATTTGAGGAGAGTGGAAGGCTAGTAAGCATGGGAACAACATCCCATAGTGAAGTGGCAGCATCATGGTATGAGTGTTTTGCTGCAGGAGGGACTGGTGTTCTTCAGAAATTATACGGCATCATGAGGAAAACACATCTGAAACTATTTGAAGCAAGACATGAAGAAACATCAGCTCGGAAGTTGATGAATGACAGAAAATTGGTCTTCCAAATGATGAATGTTTATCATACTACCAAATTAGTTACAGAGTGGCTTAAGGACAACAAAGTGTTTTGGTGTGGCCCTCTCAAACCCCTGAATTTAATCCCGCAGAAAGTTTGCAGGCCGATCTGAAACTGTGTGTGAGCAAAGTGGCGTATAAAACTGACTCAGTTACTTCAGTTCTGTCTAGAGGAATTGGCCAAATTTCCAGCAAACTGTTGTGAGAAGCTTGTGGATGGATATCACGAAGGTTTTGAACCATCTAATACAGTTTAAAGACTGAATAATAACACCGAATAATATTGAAATTTATGTTAATTTCTGACTTTAAATGAAGTAATAAAAAATCTCTTCTTCATTATTCTGGTATTTATCAAATAATAATAGTTATTGTGCTCTTAACTCACCTAAAACAGAAAAATCTGATTTCATGACCAGCAGTGGGGAAAGAAGAGTTTGCGTATTGTTTTTTAATAAACTTCATAAATTTGTACAACACTCACTTTTACAAATTGCACATTATACTCTTTACTGTTTTTCTTGCTGACCAATGATTGTCAGCTGTATATTTTGTTGTTTTACTGTTATGCTGCATTAGTGCTGCTGTAAGTTTGCTTTTTGCCCTTAATTTAGTTTAACCTGAGTTTTGCTTCAGCCTTAGTTTAGTCTTAGTTCTTAGTTTATGTTGTCTGTATCTATCTGTAGCACCATGATCCAGAAGATCGTTCTTTTGTTTCTATGTATACTAAGTACATTGTTGAAGTGACAGTAAAATCTGACTTGACTTGAACTTGCATTGACATCTGATTTTAACTGCGTATATTCAACCAACTGGAACGACAAGCGCTTTGAGGGCTCCTGTACAATAGTCTGTGGCTTTGAACGAGCATTCATTGTGCAGCATGAAGACAATTTGAAAGAGTTCAGGACTGTTTATAGAACAGTTTGTGCAGATGTACATTGAACGACCTTCAACTCTTTCTCTTCACAGTTGAGTTTGAGCTGAGGAGAGAGATCCGCAGGCTGCAGGAATACAGGAAAGCAGGAATCAAGTCCTTCTGCAGTGAGTTGAGTTCGCCATTTTCAAGTTTTGTCAACGAAAACATCCACATATAAACCTGAGAGTTTGTTTGTGTTTGATTCTCATATTTAGGACAGTTTGGATTGTTTATTTTTATTCAATAAAAGATGATTAGAAATAAATATTTGTTTGACATCAGGTTGAGCTGTGCAACAATATAAAGCAAACTGGGAAATTCCTGAACGAATTTGGATAGGCAACTGAAGTTGTAGGTTTATATGTTTTGCCATTTAAAGTGCAGCTCACCCCCAAACTTTGTTTTGCTAATAAACTGTATAAATGAGTGTCTAATAGTGCTATCAACATATCTGGTCATAATTTTTTTTATTTTAGTACGTTTTGGTAAAAATATTAATTTTTAACCAAAAACCGTGAGTGGAGTGCCGTCTTCGGGGTAAAACTTTATACTGTACTTGAATCGGGCATCGCTACTGGCTCAGCTTGATTTGCTGACATCAGCTGTCCTGCTGCTGTGGAGTATAAAACAAGCCCAGTCTCGGCCACGCCTCCGTAGCGAGTTGGAATAGCGAGTGTTTACTGCGTTTATCAGGTTAGTGATTTGTTAGCTCAGCATTTAGTTAGATTCTTTAGCATAGCCTTTTGAATATTAGATTGGATTTTAGATTATTTAGTCTTAATTGCCTCGATTGTTGTTTAAGTGTATTATAGTGTAGTAGACTTTAGTTGATAGTGTTTGAGAAGGTGCATATATTGCACTATGTGGTGTGTAATTTTAGTGTTTATTGTAGTATATTTTAATTCTTTGTTAGGATGGGGAGAAAGTGTGGTGTAGTGGGATGCGAAAGTTATGTGGGTATGCATTAGTTGACAAAGGGAAGAACTGATATCAGTAAATGGATAATGAAATCAGGGCTAAGAGTTCATTTTTAGTGCAATGTTTGTGATTGTGTGAAAGAAAAATTTCTTGCGCATTACAGAATGATTTTCTCGTCATGCTAGGATACTTTGATTTATACCTTGGGCACCTCTCTGCAACACACATTTTCAGTTGCGGACAATGAGGTACAGTGGCCGCAGGTGCACCTGTTGAGGCAGAGTCACTTGATATTACTTGAGGTAATCTAAATTTAGCTTTAGCTATGGCTAACAACAAGATACCACTCAGAGACGGGCCCCATTCTATGACGCGATGTCGCTGCAGGCTCGGCACCTGTGGCCCCAGGCAACTCACGAGCCATCGGCTTGAAACGATATGGCTCAGGGCCGCTCGCCTCCTCCACAGAACATTCCTCTCTTTCCTCTCTTTCCTCTGGTGAAGGAGGTAGAGAGAAATCCTCAACTTCAAACTCTGAGGCAACGGAGCTCGCGTCACTATTGCTCTCCATCTTTCTGGCTGTCTATGCGTTGCTGCAGCAGCGCTGCTGTCAACATGTCAATCACAGCGCAGACCGCGCCCAGCCCCCCCTCGCTGGTCCGCCAGGCAACGCCTCATTTTGAGGCATTTTTCAAACAGGAAACGTGGGCGGAGTTAGACTCTGATAGTGGATGAGTTACACTTTAAGAAAGGTAAAATGAGAATTTTCTGATAGCCAAGAATCTCTCTACACTCTAACAACAAAATGTTACTCTCTAAAAGGGCAAACATTCAAAAATCTTTACCCGACTTAAATGATCAATGTTGGAAAATTGTCGCAGTTATCAAAAAGCAATCTTCACTGAGAGAGACAGCTTAATAGTCTACAATCCAAATGTCAATCTGCGTCTTTAGGTGGAAGTATTGCATACGAGACCTTGAATTTAGTAGAAATTAGGAGGTTTGACATGCGAGTTATGATGTCATGACATCATAACATAGCACTGCTTTCCATTGATGGCTATGACAGGCACCAATAATGGCTCATATCATTGTTTTGCTGTGGCTCCATATTCAAACCCTTTTTCAAATATTTTGTGTGTTTTTTTGGCCGAATCAGGTGCAAAGGTGTACGAGAGAGTGAAGAGGATACGCGAGGATGAGCGGAGGAAAAGGACCATGCTGAATGATGTTCTGCAGTACATTCAGGACGGGAGAGCATGTCAGCAGTGGCTCAGCAAGCAGGCTGCGATGTGAGGGTCCGATCGGTCTGCGTGTTGATCAGCGTGTAATAGACAGGCCGGTGGAGCCGTGCTCCCCAGAGATGCTGACCTATGTCGTGCTGTGATGAATCAAGCAGACATTTGTAATGCTGTGCAGCCCATTTCCACCTCAGTGTGTGCTGCCTTTTAACATGTGCTGCTCTATTTTTGTCGTCATCTTCATCATTTTCATTGGCTTCTGTCCAGGTTCCACCTCTAAATAAAAACTCTCAAACAGAATGACTCATCTTTTTTTGGATGACATTCTGGAGTGAGAGTAGTAGTGAACAAAGCCCGGAGATGCTGCATATAAGTGGGATGTGTGTCTGCATAAACACAGCAGCAGAGATAATAATGCTTTCTTTCCTCTTTGTTACAGAGATGCTGGCGTCACTCCAGCTGTCACAACAATCACAGTGTCAGGTACGAAGTTTCTCTCCCGAGTCTTCCTCTGTGCTCCATCCTCTGTGTCATCTTAGCATGGCCCCAGGCTCAGTCACAGCATTACATCTTCTCTCCTTAAATACTTAAAAATATACTTCTGTGTGCATATTTTTATGCGGCTCTTTCACTATTTCAAAATAGCATAATTTCCCCTCGCATCCAGAGTTTAGATTGGCCATTCCTACATCTCTGCAAGTGCAGGAGTTTCTAAAACTCTCTTGTTTTCAGACTTTAAGCTTTATTTAAATTAGTCAGAATTTTTTGCAAAATGTTGCAGTATTATCCATCTATTTATGACTAGACTAGACTATACTGTACAAGACTAAACTTGACTTTGCTAAAATATATTATACCAGAATATACTAAATCAAAGCTAAAAACCCATCTGTCAATAGCTGCTATTGAGTAAGTGATTAACAATAGCTGGAATGTCGTCTGTTTTAATGTATCATATGTTTTGTGTCTCTAATGTTGTGTGTTATACTTTTATTGCTGCTTTTATTTTATCTCCTAATAATGTAAAGCACCTTGGATTGCCTTGTTGTTGAAAGTGTGCTATACAAATAAAGTTGCCTTGCCTATGCTATGCTATACTATGCTATACTATACCAGACTATACTATTCTAGACTGTATTATACTATACTAGACTATGATATACTAAACTAGACTTGACTTTACTATGCTATGCTATACTGTAGTATACTTTTCTAGACAGTATTAAACTAGACTAAAGCTGAATATACTACTATATTATTCAAGACTATATTATACTAGATTTGACTATACTAGACTATATTATACTATATTAAACTTCACTATACTATACTGGACTATTTTATACCAGACTATAGTATACTAAACTAGACTTGACTCTACTATACTACATTAGGTTATAGTATATTTTAGTAGGGTTGTAAGAAAATATCGATGCACCACTATATTACGATATTTTATTTCCCGATATTGTATCGATATTCAAAACATAAATATAACTTTTTTTCCTTTCTTTTTTTAAGAGTTTGAATGGAACCAATAATGACAGTAATTTTTGTAGTAAAATTAAAAGCATGACTGGTAGTTTGTGGCTGTTGTCACCTTCTTGTTCCAGTGGATCAACTAGATCTACTAATTAAACTGGATGTGTTAAAGTATGAAACAAGTTGGGGCGTTTAGAATGATGGGACAGTTTTCCTACTGTTAAATTGAGTTTGAAAAATCACAATATATCGTCTTACTCATAGTATCGCGATATATCGTATCGCCAGATTTTTGCCAATACACATCCCTATATTTTAGTATATTATACTATACTGAACTATTTTATACCAGACTATAGTATACTAAACTAGATTTGACTCTACTATACTACACTAGGTTATAGTATATTTTAGTATATTACACTATACTGGACTATTTTATATCAGACTATACTATCTACACTGTATTATACTATACTAGACTAAACTTGACTATGCTATACTAGACGTGTATATACTATACTGGGGTATATTATACTATACTAGACTAGAACTATATTATACTAGACTGCAGTATGTTATACAAGACTTTACTATGATATACTATGCTATGCTATTCTATACTGTGATATCTTTGTTATACAGGGTTCCCCACATCCCCTGTTGAGATCATTTATATTTTATTTCAGTAGCCTATTCTGAAATCGAACATCTTAGAAAACTCCAACTCTTAATTTAAGTACATTCATTTAATGGGAGAAAATCACAAGTCAACAAATTATTATTTGAACAAAATCAACTTTGCTACACTTATCTCGGGTCTTCTCATATACCATTAAATAAGGTTTGGGCGTACAGGAAGAAGTGTCTTTGTCTGTTTGTCTTTTCTTCAGCTCACCACAGGTTTTTTGTAGGACTTAGGTCTAATTTAGGCCATTGAAGAATATAGATTTTCTTTTATCTGATAAACCATTTATGTTAACTAAACTATAAATAAACCACCAAAGCGGAGTAGAGTACAACCCTTTCACACTTTGTAATTTTTTGTTCCCATGACAGTTAACAGTCTGTTCTCTGATGCTTAAAGCAGCGCTATAGTGTTAATTGTCTGTTTAAATGTTATTAAATTTCTGCTGCACAGCAACAGGCAGGCGAAGTGCCCCTCCTCTCAACCTGACCGGACTTCCAGGGACAGAGAAGCTCAACGAGCGTGAGAAGGAGGTACAGCCATGACAGCTCACACACAGACATTCACAGCTCTCTATAAGATTATACATTTCTGCTCTCTAGCTTCACTGATTCTTAAAACCCTCCCACCAGGCTTTATGTGCATTTAAATGCTGTTTTATACTAAATTTGCAATGTGTATTTGTGGATATCTACAGGAGAAACTTTTACAAAAGCCGCTGAGTCAGTCCCTGCCATAGTCTTTGAATATGCAGACAGAAAAAAAGGAAATAGCTCACTGTTTTCTAATAAAGTAAGTCAAAAGTGAAGCCATCTCTGTGCCATAAATCTCAGAGCCTTGTGCTGCAATGAGCCTTTGTGTGCTGTAAATAGGAATTAATATAAATTAAACTCTACAAAGAGTTTAAACAAGTAGCAGATTCAGGTCCTTTCCTAGCCTCTGAAGAAAGACGAGACTTAGTTTGGAAGAAGAAACTGAGATTAATTTCAGTTTTGTTTTTGTTTTTTACCAAACACTCGATACAGTGAGACTTGAAGGAGAGAGAATCATCAATAAAGATTCAGGTTTCTCTTTATCTGGAAATCTCCTTGAGCATCGGACCGGTTAACTTCAGTGTACTTGTGTTTTCTAACTTCCTTCATTATTAACTTAACAGAGATCATGAGGCTGTTATTTTGCCATTTGTGTTGCTCAGATTCACCAGTTATTTGTTGCCATGGCCACCTGTGGCCTCTGTTACTATGTAAAGTAACTCTCTTTGGGTATCTTCAACTTATACCTAGTGCACCCAACAGACTCAATAAACTTCCTATAATCTGCTGGTCACTTTTCCTGAAGTATTAAAAAAAGACACATTTTATGTTTTAGATTCCCTGTTTGTGATCTTGTGTGTTTGTGTAGTTGTGTCAGGTGGTGCGACTTGTGCCGGGGGCCTACCTGGAGTACAAGCAGGCTTTACTCAACGAGTGCAGGCGGCAGGGCGGGCTGCGGCTGGCGCAGGCCAGAGCTCTGATCAAGATTGACGTCAACAAGACCCGGAAAATCTACGATTTCCTCATCAAAGAGGGTTACATCACCAAGGCTTAGGAGCTTAAAGGCGGCTGGACTGTGGTCAGAGGTTCACTTTACTGTAATCCTGCTCAGACTGACAGTATTTTTAAAAGTGTTTTTATTTTCACTTATTTTGCTGTTGTGGTTGTCGGTTTTTACATATAATAAAATTACGTGTTTGTGTTATCTGTCTTGCTCCTGTTTAAATCTGTTATTTCTTCTCTCAAAAAATTTAATAAATATAATTTGGTTCAATTTAACTTGGATAATAAAATCAAAATAGTCCTTTGTGTTGTTTTTCAAAGCAGATCATTTTAAAAATGCACTTTTCTGACACAAAAAATAGTTTTCGGATCCTTGGCTTTCTAAAACCATAATGGATTACCAGTTCCGGATGTTAATGCGCGTTTTGCAACCAAAAATACCTTTATATTGGGAATCTTTTGAACAAATATATATCCTTTTATGAGCAATTTAAAAAAGGAATGAAGGAAATGCTCTAATCCAGGTATGTAGGACAGATCCCAACCACCAAAAACCCACTTTGCTCCAGGATTATTAAGTAGTTTAAATCTGGACTTTAATGTGAGAACCAACCCAAAAGAGGGATGAGGTCGTTCCACAGCACCAACGAATAGCTCTAGAAGAGTCAGCAACCAGACCGTTCAGGTACCTAGGTGGTGTTTGTGAGCATAACGCTTTACATTTAAGATGGTTGTATCTTTATGTGTCTCCTGTTAGTACACATCCCTGCTGATGTCCATGTGTATCTTTATTAATTAAATCAATAACCATTCCTCCTGCATGTTTAATAGTTAGCTACAGCAGTGTATTATTTTTTCTCAGTTTTTGAGCCAAATGAACAAAAGATTATAGTCGAATCATGACATTGTAGCATTAGCTTGAAGTGACTTTTAGGACCTTGTGCAAAAACTAACAGAATTTAAGTAGCATGACATGGAGTGACTCTCTTCAGGCTAAAAATCTATAGTGCATTTGAATTTGAATCGGGCATTGCTATTCAGTCTGCGGTGAGGGCTGACATCAGCCATCCTGTCGCTATGCGGTATAAAACACGCAGAGTCTCAGCCACGCCTCCTTCACAGAACCTCCCTCCTTTACCTCTTTCCTCTAGTGAAGGAAGTGGAGAGAAATCGTCTACCTCAAAAGATCTCTCTGAGACAAAGGTGCTTACGTTGCTCCCTAACTTTGTCGCTGTCTGTGTCTGTGGCACAACATGTCAATCACAGCTCAGACCACGTCCAGCCCTCTCCCCCTAAGCATTTATTGGTCCACCAGGGAACACCTCTTTTTTTTTTAACGCATTTTTCAAACGGGAAATGTGGGTGGAGTAAGACTCTGGTAGGAGGGTGAGTTGCTATTTAAAGAGCAACACTTCCTAGGTATTCCAACTCCAACAAGCTATGGAGGTGTGGCCGAAACTCTGCTTCTGTTATACCCCACAACGGTAGGATGGCTGACGACAGCCATCACCCCAGAGCGAACAAAAATGCCTGATTCAAGTGCAGTGTCGAGTTTTAACCTGAAGAGGGCGCCACACTGATGGTAGAAAATTAATATTTTTATTAAAATGCACTAAAATACCCAAAATAATGACCAGACATGTAGACAACACTATTCAGATCTTATGGCAGCTCCATTAAAGAGCAACTCGCCCACAAATCAACTTTTTTCCGACTAAACCATAAATGAGTGTCTAATAGTGCTGTCTACATGTATGGATATTATTTTGGTATTTTAGTGCATCGTAGTAAAAATATACATTTTCTGCCTAAAACCATCTATGTGGCGCCCTCTTCAGGTTAAAACTCTATACTCCACTTGAATTTAGGTTACATTGAAACAGATTTTCTTCTCAGTCGGCTAGGTGGTAGCAAGTTTTTATCATTTTAAAAAGGCCGCAGAGGGACATGGTCATTGTTTACTATGTTTGATCCCGCAAGGTTGCCAAGTCTTCAACACAAACACTGCGCCGCCATTTGTTTTTCGACACCAACTGCTAGAGGCTAACGTTGACCTAACAATGCTGGCAATAAGTTGGCAAAAATTGTCTGCTTTAAACATATATCTTTTTTTCAATTACCAACAACTCGATATTGCAGTGAAATATATTTATGTACTTATCAATTTACTGTGTATGACTCATCATCTTGAATCTTCTGGCGCTGATCCGTATCTGGCAACCCGCTATGAAACTCACAAAGGGGCGGGGGTGAGTGTCTTTTGTTTTTCTACATGGACTGCAGTACCCAAATTTGACCACAAGATGTTATTCTTACATATTGCATCTTTAACGTACCTCTGTGTCCATGAGCTCCTTGAACCTCCATGATGCTCAGGTGTGCATATTTGTACTATTTTTGGCAACGCTGAACCCCAGCGTTCCAGTCAGAGATACACAGATTTCCCTGCAGCCTCGTAAGTGGCTGCTCATGGTGTGTTTTTAATTTGTCTACTCAAGACAAAAAAAGAGAACAACTGAAAAGAAAAGAACAGATGGATTTCTCACAGTTTTTTCGTCTTTGTGATTCCGGAAAGAGAACCTTTCCAAATAGGAAAAACTGCGGATCTCGCCATACTGTTTCTGAAAACCAAGCGTTGTTGCTTTTCTTCTGCTTGTGATTTGATTTGATTTTCTTTTTCTTGTTGCTGTGGCGTCACCATGCGACTTTATTTTTGTTGCTACTGACACACCATCAACATGATCTTAAAACTTTAAGCTACTGTGAATCTTGTGGGCTTGTACAGTTGACCGAATTAACTTTACTCTTGTTTTACGGTCGACTGGACATTAGAGCGGACTGTAAAGTGTGAAATATTGTAGTATAGTTAAACCTTCACAAACATGGACCGATTATGTGAGAATTTCAGCTACTTCCATTCACTGTGCTGTTTACACAATAACTGCACTAATTAGGACCGCACAATATATTGAAGGACAATCTTCATATGATATCAAAATAATATATCAGAGTGGAATATTGCAAAAACAAAGGGCTTCAATATTTGGTAGTCAAATAGTTAAATATGCATACCAATTATATCTTTGGCCTCTGTAACGGACTTTCATTACCACTGAGGCCAACACCTAATGGAGATCTTACGAACAGAGATGCTAAAGTTTATAGGGAATGGTGAAGATGATGGAGCAACCAAATATGTCAGCTAAAGGATTACAATTATTAGGAAAACGTGTAACATTTTGCCGCTGTATTGCTAATATTATTATTATAATAATAGCTTTATTTATAGAGCGCTTTCAATCAAAGTGCTGAGCATCAGTGACATAAAATTTAAAACAATTTAAGACTATATAAAACAATGATCAAATAGCAAGACATTAACAATGAAAAACAGTAAAATGAACAATTTAAGATACATAGGATAACGTGAACATGTGAGTCTTCAGCTTGGCTTTAAACACCCCAATAGATTTGGCCTGCCTCATGTCGTAAGGTAATTTATTCCAGAGAAATGGAGCGCGGAAAGAAAACGCACGTTCCCCAAGTCTTTTTCGTTTAGCTTTTCAGACTGCTAGTAGTCCAGAACCTTGAGACCTAAGAAAACGGCGTGGATGATATAGAATTAAAAGTTCAGAGAGATAGGCTGGATCTAGGCCATGTAGAGCCTTAAGGCGCGTTCACACCGGTCAGCGCGTCCAGGCAGCAGGGCAGCTAGATTACATGCAAGTCTATGGTATCTACGCATCTAGTGGGCGCCAAACTGCCAAGCAGCAAGTCGCACGCGTCGGCGCAGCTGGCATCAGCGCATCCCCGCGGCTGATGCCCCGACGATCCGTCGGGGCGTCTGCTGGGAAAACTGAATTTTCGGGCAGCAGACGCGCGGCGTCAACCAATCAGAGCGACTCGTTGTACTGACGTAGTAACTCCTTCCATGGGTGAATCGGCAAATTTTTTATTCAAGATGGAGGACAAACTGATCGTCGCTGTATGTAATGTCCGTGAACTGTATGACCCGTCTTCGTCTTTTTACAAAGACAGGAAGAGATCGGATCTGATTTGGAGGAAGATATCGGAGGATATTGGAGTGCCAGGTAATAAAATATTTTTTCTTTTAACTTTCTTGTTATGTTAGCTAACGCTACGCTAGCTAACGCTAGCGCTGATGCCCCAACGCGCCGACGCAGACCACAAGTGTGCAAGCAGCTGGGTTTTAATTTTAAACCGTCGACTTTCGTCCGTTTGAGCGATTTGACGCCTGGACGCGCTGACCGGTGTGAACGCGGCTTCATAAGTAAGTAGTAGAACTTTAAAATATGCTCGAAACTGACAGGGGAGCCAGTGTAGAGCCTTCAGCACTGGTGTGATATGCTCATACTTTCCAGTGCCCATCAGAATACGAGCAGCTGCATTCTGAACCATCTGGAGCCCTCTAAAGCTTTTCCTAGGATGCCCTGAGAACAAAGCATTGCAACAATCAATGCGTGAGGACACAAAAGCATGAATTAGAATCTCAGCGTTTTCAGTAGATAAAATCCGTCTGATTTTGGATATATTTCTCAGATGGTAGAAAGCTGTTTTTATTATTTCTTTCAAATGAGGCTCGAAGGAGAGCACTGGGTCAAACCAGACACCCAAGTTTTTAACCTTATCCCTGCAGGAGATGAGACGGTCAAGTTTCAGGGATAAGTCGTGAGACAAATGCAGGAATTTCTGTGGTCCAATAACCATCAACTCAGTCTTGTTGGAATTTAGCAGTAGAGAATTGTTTGACAGCCAACCCCTGACTGCAGATAGAACTGTCGCAATTTTGGTCATATCACCACTTTGTCCAATAACTAACGAGACGTAGAGCTTCAGATCGTCTGCATAGCAATGAAAAACTACATTAAAAGATCGTAAAAGTTGATCATGAGGCAACAGATAAAGTGTAAAAAACAGTGGCCCAAGTACAGAGCCCTGAGGTACCCCTTGCCTCATGATACAGGTTGCAGAGAGATCATTTTTAAAACTAACGCTCTGGGGTCTACCAGATAAGTAAGATCTCATCCATGAGAGGACCTTACCCTCAATTCTAAGATAGTGCTCAAGCCTATCCAGCAGAATGCCCAAATGCAGCCTTTAAATCTATAAGTAGCAATGCAGAGGTCTGATCATTGTGGGCGTTCACCAAAATATAATTTACCACTTTGACTGAGGCAGTTTCTGTAGAGTGGTGAGACCTAAAGGCTGACTGAAAGGGCTCAAACAAATTATTTGAGGACAAGTATTCAGTAAGCTGCTTAGAAACCACCTTCTCAAACACTGTGTATTAGCATACACTGCCTTGTACAACTTTTCTTCAAGGTTTATACTGAATCAGAATTTATATTTAAATGAAATTATCACTTTCTACCTACAGTTAATGCACTCAGGTGAATTCAGCCTTACAATCAGTATTTTGGACTTTATGAATCCTCAATTGCTTCTGCCCTAACAAAAAAGTTGAAATTTATAAGTCTTATGGGAAGTTTAGTGCA
The DNA here is from genome assembly GCA_963556495.2 of Valencia hispanica. Taxonomy (NCBI): domain Eukaryota; kingdom Metazoa; phylum Chordata; class Actinopteri; order Cyprinodontiformes; family Valenciidae; genus Valencia; species Valencia hispanica. Next base: position 18,512,109 of record OY747700.1, read on the forward strand.
GACTTAGTGGCCATAATCGATAGTAACAGGACTGAAAGATCTTTGGATAAATATATTTAGTTTTAATATCTTGATTACATTATGAAAGCGGTTTGAAATGAGTTATTTTATCTAATTTCTATCAACAAAACAGCCACTTTATTTCCTGATTACTGCTAAAAGGAGCTGAATAATGTTAGTCTCTGACAGAGATGTCTTGATCTGTGGCGTGACGTTGGGGGAACAAACTGTGACGCAGGCAGTAAGGAGGCTGCCGACCTCCGACTGGCTTATCATAGCTGAGAGCAGTCTGAATCTGATTATGATGGCGGATTCAACCTTTGATGATAAGACGACCGAGGATGGAGCCTGAGCTTCAAATGCTGAAATGCAGGAATCGGAGAGGCGTTTGAGAAGATGTGAAGGAGAAGAAATTTATTTGTTATGCTTCTGTGCATCTTATTAAATCAAGGCTCCAGAATAAAGAAGAAGCAGAGGGAGATTTTTTCTTTCCTTAGATCAGGACTTGTTTTTTTTCTGCTAGTCAGAGCAAACTAATCATTTTTTTCTCTCTGTTAAAGCCTGAGTTCACAAAGTTGCACATGTATAAAAATCATATTTGTTTTGTTTGCTCTGCAACTACATTAACTTTTGTTCTTTCCCCAACTGACCAAAGTTAAATATGTAGCACTTTCATCACTTTAAAAATCAATGCAGTCCCCTTTGTAGTAAAAAACTGTCGCAAGCTCATTCAGTATACTTTTCTTCCCTTGCAATGCACTAAATACTGTTTTAACAGTCTAATTACTACACACTGGGAGCAGTTTTAATCACACTGCAATAATAAGCAGGAAGCTATAACCTAATCAATGATGATGCTGTCTGGACATGAGAATAAAGCAGTGAAAAGATGTGCAGAGAAAAACTGTGCTGGACCCCAGTTTAAATTAATGTGCAACTAAATGGAACACGAGCTCAAATCTTTGTAGTGACCACCCAGATTTTTCCTTTTTATACTTGCCAGTCAACCGCTTAATTTTTTATAACTTCAACAACCGAAAGCTTTTATTATTTTATATAGTTAATTGATTGGTTCTCTAGCTTATTATTTTATCTCTCTTCTGATAGGGTTTTCTGCACCTGGGGACGTCTCTGCCCCCAGAAGCTGCAGGTTACTGCTGGCTTAGTTCTGGGACTCTGGTTCAGACCATAAAAAACAAGAAACCATCTCTAAGTAATGCACGAAACAGGACAGCCTAATCAACTGGTCCGATTCAGTTGTGCCAATTGCTTTGTTTGCATTGCATTTATCTTTATGCTTGTCAGATATTTTTTCTTTCCTGTTGAACTGGAGAAAGAGACGTTCAGCTCAACCACAGTAAGGCATCCTTTGTTTAGTTCTAACTTGGTTCTGTGATGGGAAAGCTTATGTTTTCAGCTGGTTTCGAGATTTTTAACCAACCCTCTGTATTAATCCCCCTTTTTCATTTAATATTGGTCTTAGAATTAATTTAAAACTAGCCTTCTTTATGCTTTTGAGTATAAAACTGTAAATAAGAGATTTTTATCTGCCTAATTATCAATATTCACATTTTTTTAGCTACCCCTTTAATTGTTAGTTTGCACTTATTTTATGTTTTTTCTACTTTAATAAATTAGTAGGAAACACACCTCAGTGTGGTTACTAATTTATTTAATATAAATTGAACTTAATTTCTATAAATATGCAAAATCTCAGCATTCTTTCTTCAAGAGGTGATTTAAAAAAGCGTCCTGTTTAAGAATAATTGATTAAAATAATAATTAAGAATTCATCCTTCAGACTAAGTTTTCTACAGATATGAGACTCATATTTTCTATTAGGGACTGAATTTTGAGACAGTAAAATGGCTCAACATAGTATCGCAGCATCATCCTGTCTTATTTTTAAAGAACATCTTTACAGGCTCCCTATGTAGACTCTTCTTTACAGCTGTTTATCAAGTAAACATCTCTTGTTTATGTCAATGATGGCATCTGCTGATTAAATAGCTGTGAAAAGATGTGCTAAGAAGTAAAAGCATTGCACTGAAAGAAACGGAACAGTGGAATTAATTTGCAACACCAGCCTAAAGCATTATGAGTCCACCTCTGCAGTACAGGAAGAGTTACATTTTTTCTTGATTTTCAGACTTGTTTTTTTTTCTTTAGATATCTTTACACCTAAAATTGGTACTTTGTTGATCAGATGTCTTTCTAAAAACATCACATAAGGATGCACAGGAGGTTAATTTGCTTTCTAGTGATATATTGACCTTAAAACTAACAAAATGTTACAGATTATGCGTTATTTTTCCGTTTTGTATTTTAATACCATGTGGTCTTACCAAATGAAGGAAACAACATTCAAGAGCCGCTTTATGATATCCTGTGAGTGAAGGAGGAATGTAATGGAAGAGAACACTGCCTGAAAAAAGGAGGCATTTTTCAGTAACATTTAGCTACAAGACTGTCCTGAAATAACAGCTAATCAATTCAAGAGTTAATCTGCCCTCTTATATGCTTCGTTAACCGGATGTTTATTTCCTTAGCAGATTCCTCACCTGTTACCACCCCCACCCCCCGAACATTCAGAGCAGTGTCCTCTCCATCACTATGGAGTCGGTGCTGAAGTGGCAGCAGATGGAGCAGATGCCAGTGTCAACGCCCGGCATGTGCACAGATATGCAGCACTTTCTCAGACCACCCACACACGTTCTTCTCAGACCGACTGCTTCTTGCTCTCTGCTCGTCTTAAAGTCCTCGCAGTGATAAACTGCCACTGACCTCCTTCAGGAGAGAAACTAGTGTATCAGTGTTTAACACGTAAACCTCATGTTCACATGGCTCATCCTGACACAGCACAGGAAGGTTTAAAATCACAATAAGGCTGTATAGTCAGAGCTGAAACATGTCTCCAGATTTTTCACATAGAACTCACACAAAAAATAAATAAAAAAATTACTGGATTATGACGACAGATGGAGCCTGAAAATAGACATTAAAGAAAATATATATAGTTTCAAACATTGGGCAGAGAAAAAATCTGTTCACACCTTTAGATATTTCATTCACACCTTTAATTTATGTTTTATTTATGTTCACAAGGGGGAGTTTTGTTTTGCATATCACTGTTGTTGCTCTTTTTTTATTTAGGTTGCATGTTTAGCACATTTTATCTAAATTTTTTTGCAAGATCAATGGTTTTTGTTAACTTGTTTTACAACTTTTTAAAGTTAAAAAAAAAATTATTCTGTTTAATGTATTGATTGTTTTAATTACTCAATTTCCAACTTTTTTTTCTTCTGCATCATAGTCTTGCTGTTTAAAATATTTAAGAAACATTTCTTCTCTTCTTTGCATACAACTCTGTAAGAGAATCCGAGGCAAGATTTTTCAATTTTCTGTCCATTTTCATATTTCTATCAGGATTTGTGGAGACTGAGGACCCAAACACAAGAAAAAGGCAGGCAAGATCACAATGAAGTTTTCTTTATGAAAACCTTGAAGAGTAGTCCACCAACAAAAGATGACATGGAGGAAATTAACAAAAATGACTGGTGTGACAGCGTGGTACAGAAGAAGATTAGGGCCACTGGAAAAAAAGAGAATTCTGACTTTTTTCTTAGAATTCATTAAAGTCATTTCAGTGGCTCAAATCCTCCTCCATAGCGTGGCAGCAGTCAGATCTGACAACGCCTGCTTGCAAACCAGGAGTATAAGCACCGAGGAAAGTGATTAGTAAACAGGTGAAACGGATGAAGGGATGTTAAGTTAAACACAAAAATTTTATTATTTTTTTTTTGATAGCAACAGGTAGGTGCACATTATTGAACATCCATTAAACAACAGACATAAATATGCCAGATTATAGCAAAATTGCTCATTTCCTTCCACAGTCCCTAGGCAGGTCACATAAAAACAGAGGACATGTCACTGAATCACAAAAGGAACCCATCACAAAACATACAGTACACGTTACATTTCATACATTAACAAAACAAAAGAAACAAAGAGTGCCTATCTCAAGTGGTCATTGGGCGAGAAGGGGAGTACATCCTGGATGTGCATTGTTGTCCGTCCTGCCACACAGGACGGACAACAATGCACACACACCTAAGGGCCATTTAAAGTAACAAGTTTTTTGGACTGAGGCAGGAAACCAGAGTACTCAGTAATAACCCATAAGCCCCTTTCAAACAGGCCATGAAATAGTAATTTTCCGGACTTCGTCTGTTTCGCTTTTGAGTCTGAAAGCAATCTTCCGGACTTTGTCCAGATACCCTTTACCGGTAATTTTATGGATGGAGACCTAGTAACAAGAGCGGACTTTTCGCGGTATGGTGTTTGCATTCAGACAGTCAGGTAATATTCCGCGAAAGCTGGAGGGGTGTGGGGCGGTGGGGCAAAGGGGAGGGGGGCAGGGAACGCTGTGTGCGCACAAATTGATGACGTATAAATGTCACTATTTTCCTTTCAGCTTCTTCATCGATGTCTCTCAAGCGTTTCCATGTGCGCAAAATTGCAAACATCACAAAGACGAGCACTGCGAGTAGATCTGCTGTTTCGTCTACCATCTTTGCATTAATGCATTTGTTTGGGGAAATGACGTGTACACTCGCCGCACTAAGTTTACGTCATATCCACATACAACCCCCCGCACCCCCCACCCCACAGACATTCATCAGGATCCTCCGGTACATTTCTTGCTGTGTGAAAGCAGCCGAAAGTCAATGTTCTGGAAAAAAGTGGTGTGTTTGAAAACACAACTCCGGTTAAAGACCGGATGGAATTGTCCACAAATATTCCAGAACTTCTGTCTGAAAACGGCTATACTTGCACAGAGAGTGCATGCAAACTTCATGCAGAAAGACCCCAGGTCAAGACTTTAACCCTGGACCTTCTTGCTACAAGGCAACAGTGCTACCAAATGTTCTTTCTGGATAATCCGGCTTCCTCTCACAGACCATAAACTTGACTGTTAGGTTAATTGGTCTCTCAAAATCTCCCTTAGATGTGAATGTGTGCTTGGTTGTTTTTCCTGTTTGTCTCTTTGTTGTTCAGCAATGGATTGGTGACCTAAGCAGGGTGTACTCCGCCTTTCGCCCAATTGACTGCAAGAGATGGGCACCCCTCTGGAACTCGCAAGGATAAGCAGGTGGAAACAATTGATAGATGGATGCATTATTATTTATGCATTTATTATTAGCAATGAGGAGGATTTTATAATGTATTGAAAAGATTATTACGGCTTCAGCATAAACACATTAAAGCACTTTTTTTATCCTGTAGTTTAATGTTTTCATTAGATCAGTAAATCATGTTTTTTCTTCTATAAAAATGCAAAAGGAAACCACAAAGTGCACAAGGAGAGATCGATCCATTGGTTTTAGAGCTTCTCCTCTGCTGGTGTCTTATTGATTTTTAACTTTGCTTCTATTCAGGGAAAAAGGAGGAAGATGTCTCCCACATCTTTGCTGTGTTGTTGTACGACTCTTTAAATGGCACACACACATACACACACACACACACACAATCATGCTTCTGCCTCTATCTTTGTGAGGACCCCAACCCCTTACACCTAAACAATTGCTGCTAAATCCATCTGTTCTTGCACTGACTCTCGCAGTGTAAATTGGTTCCACACAAAGAATGACACACACACATACTGCCTCTCTGCTCTGGCTGTTATAGTTGTCTACTGATTAACACAGAGGTAAACCCATCAACAGGAGGAGGGGAAGTTCACATTCACCCTGTTGCTCACACTCATCTGCCGGGCAGAGGAGTCGTGACTAACCAGAGCAGCGAAGTCTGCCGTACCCCACCCTCCACCACCACAACTCCCTCCAACCCATCTGTGTGCTTCTTCTCCTCACTGACTCACATTCAGGAGCAAGCCGTGCAGGACTCAGAAAGATAATCTTCCTAATGAAATAAGATGAGAAACCTCCATAACACCAGGTCTTGTTTCATCTGCACAGCAGCGAATGTGTGTGTTGGATGACAGAGCAGCTCTGATCAAAGTGACAGGGAGGCGTCGGGCTGCGCTCAGCCACCTCGCCACTCTTGCATGTTGCCACAGCAAACATTTAGATCCCATGTCTGTTTCTCCGCCATCACAGCTGGAGCAATGAGGGGGCGCCTGTGGGATCAGCAACAACTTTATTTAGACCTACACACACACTCCTGCATCTCAACCTCTGCTGACCACAAAAAACACTTTCCATTCCCCTCATCTTACTATCGTCTCTCTCTCTCACACACATACACATCAGCACGGACAAAAATAAACATCTCTAGTGTTACAAGCCAACAGAGATCATCTTATCTACACTTTGGTTTGCTTTCTCAGTGATAATCATTCTGATTAGTTGATGACACTGATACTCTGATGATGACAATCTGTGATTGTTTTTGGCAGGTTACCATTGCTACAAGACTGAAAAAAACGCTGGGTCAGTCAAAATGAAAAAGAAAAATGGGGAGATGCATATTGACTCCCCTAGGACTTTTGGATGTGCCCCTCTATGTTATCGGGCTAACAAGCCAATTTTAGCAAGATAAAAATTTGGTAAAAATGAAGTTTTTCAGTTAGATCCCAGATGAGCCCCTAAATTATTTTTTTTCTGATTTTTTTTCTAAGAGATGAGTGGTGAAACAATAAATAAAGTCCAGTAATAAAGAGAAAGACTGAAATAATAAAGGAAAAAATAGATTACTGAAACCAAAACAGAGAAAAAAATAAGCTGATCCCTACAGTTAAAACCCAGACGAGCCCCCAATTTGTTACGCTGCCTCATGTTGTCTGGCAGATGAGTGTAATAAAATAATAATAATGACTAGGAATAAAACATGCACACTGAACTCATAACAACGAAAGAGAATACCCAAAACCTATCTTTTAAGTTAGATTCTGGACGAACCCCCAAATTGATGAAGCCTTCAAAATGTTACATTTCCTGGTAATGTATAAGACATGGGGGTGTGCTTTTTTTTCTCAGGATTGAAGTGGGAAGACACAGAAATATAAGCAGAAATAATAAGTTAAAAAAATTACACCACTAAACCAATCCAAAAGAAAAAGGGAGCCGAAGCTAATCTCTTGTTAGATCCTGGACAAGCCCCCAAATACTTACATTCTGTGATTTTGTCTAGGAGATGAGGGACATAACAATTATTAATGTCTAGAAACAGAAAAAAAACTATTGAACCCGCCACAAACAAATCAAATCAAACTTTATTTATAAAGTGCTTTTCATATAAGAAATTGCATCACAAAGTGCTTTACAGATTAAAATGACCCCACATAAACCACCTTCCCATCCCGCCCCCACAGATTTAAAAGCATGGTCACAGTTATACCCCCCTCCCCCCAACCCAATTCCCATGCACACACACAGTTAAAAGTAGCAGTAAAAAAGGACATTGGGCCGAGTGCAGATGAACCATGCAATGAAACGCCATCAGAGGGGCCATCTGCACCGGCAGCGGTAGATCAACAGCAGCAGCCGAGGCACCGACACAGGGCGCCCAGCGGAGGCAAGGCCAAGACCCCCACCTCCACCCAAGCGCCACCTAGAGAGCATCCAGGCAGCTACAGCCGACCACCCCTCCCGGGGCAGAGAGCTGCCACAGAGGAAACACTGGAACGGAAATTTAGATAAATTTAAATATAAAAATAAGCAGTAAATAAATGTGATAAGATTAAATACTAAAACACTGATAAAATATAATCATACAAAACATGCAGAGACATTAAACAGACAATAAGAAATAATAATCAGTTAAAAGCTAGGGTAAATAGGTGAGTCTTGAGCCTGCTCTTAAAAACATGAACGTTCTCCACAGCCCTGAGGTCCTCCGGCAGCCTGTTCCAGACGTGAGGGCCATAAAACTTAAAAGACGCCTCACCATGCGTGTGTGTCCTGACTTTAGGGATGACAAGGAGACGGCTGCCAGAGGAGCGCAGAGACGGCGAAGGTTCATATGGTAAAAGCAGTTCAGAGAGATAAGAAGGCCCAAGACCATTAAGACACTTAAAAACCATTAAAAGAACCTTAAAATCGATCCTGAAATGTACGGGGAGCCAATGCAATGCATTTAAAATGGGTGTAATGTGCTCCCGCCTCCTGGTGTTCGTCAGGACACGTGCTGCTGAATTTTGTAGTAGTTGTAAACCTGAGATATTCTTTTTGGGAAGACCAGAAAGCAGGGCATTACAGTAATCAATTCTACTGGAGATAAAAGCATGCATCAGTGTTTCTGTATTGGCCTGATAAAAAAGTCCAAACTAATGTATTCAGTTAGCTCACCCAAATAATATGTTCCCTGATGTTTTCTAATAGATGAGGCCTTTAACAACATGTTATGGGAATAAATCAAACTAAGCAATACATGATTAGTTCAACAAACTCATCAACCAAGATCCAATAGAAAACGGTGTTGATAAATGACCCAAAAGAAAACTACACTCTTCTTTTAAAAATAGTAACATCACAGTAGGTACCCTACCTTCCCATAGGCTGCCAGAAACAAACATGCCGCCAACTGGACAAAAGAACTCTAACAGAATATATGCCCTGCTCTTGGTGGGCAGAGTGGAGTAAGCTGTGTCCAATTACCTGCAGAAGCTACTGGAGGCATGGCACCACCAAGACTCAGAGGAGATGGCCTTACTAGAACCACAAACGCCCTTCTGTATTTAACATCTGCTTAAGCTTTCAGTTGAAAAGATGCTGGCTGAATAAGCTAGAGTCACACTTTTCTGCTTCTGTAGGGTGCTAGATGTCATGACTTTCACATAATTCAGGATTAAGGAGTTCCAGAAAGTTTAAATGAGTAGCCACAACTGAGCAGGTTACTGAGTGTCCATGTACGGCCGTTTGAGGGATTCACGCAGAATTTTACAGTTAAATCGCTATGGCAGCCCATCAGTTATCTGGTGTTACAGACGCTCAGGGTTAATCAGTGTTACATCCCCACGGATTTGGAGCAGACAGCTCCTTCACCGAGCGGCTGCAGGTGCTTGTTATTGCGGGTGATGGTGTCATTGTAAATTTTCAGCCTCCATGGCAGATGTTCATCCCAGAATGCCTCTGACTCATCTGACATTTAGGCACGGAGCTGGTACCCCTTCTCCACACCTCCAAACATTTTCTCCCCTTACCGTTTTTTACTATAATAATGCAGTTTCCTCATTTTTCATTATCTTTCCCCTGGGTGAAAAAGTTGTACTCTGACATAGTTTCAAAAATCTCTGACAGGCTGGTTTATACCTAAAATGCAGAAAATGTCACCCTCGATCTGTTTTTTTTCTGTGCTTTGGTTAGTACTGCTGCTGTTTGTTTCCACATGATTGAACTGGGAATGTAATTAGGGATGACTGAGGCAGGGGCCATAGGTTTACGGGGAATGTAATATCTCCCCCAGGAGCTCTTTGAAATAGGATTGAGTTTGGAAGGCATGTCTAATTATGGCTCTGCACATGGATGTATTCACTAAGGGCTTGCACAGAGAGCCCTGCAGATGCAGCTGCGATCTTGAAGGTCTCGGAGTGATGGCTGTTTCTTTCATGGCAGTAATAGTGAGATTTCAAAAAACTACCTAAAAGAACTGTTGGTTTATTTGTTTTCTCTGTTCCCCTGCAGCCCACCAGGCCAAGGCAACATTTAAATTGGAAATGTGTGCGGAGTGGCTGTATATAATCATATTGCCTGAGCTGCAGAAGAGTGTGGACCTACACTGTATAGGGCATTAGAGTTCAGGAACTCCAACTTGATCCCATGGATCTCTGCAGATATTAAAACAAACAGATTTATGTAAAGGGAGATTTCATTACATACTATGATAGTAACCTTCTCAGAAGTTCCTGTTCAGTCTGTTATCTATTGCCTCATTTTAACCAGTGCTCCCAAGTTAACAGTAGGCTTATATTCCAAGAAAATGTATTTGTATTTTAGGAGCAAACCTATTGAAAATAGAGTTGAAGCCATTGCACAGATGAAGTATCAATGCAAAGTTTTGGAACTGAGATTCAAAATTTTTGTTTCAGAAAGAAAAAATGGTGACATTTTGAATTACATAAATTATTGGGACTTCGAAGATTGCTAATTACATTTTTCATTTTTTGTTTGTTTTAGCAGCAATTCACAAGTCATGTCAAGACAAAAAAAGTCCAGTTTTGTGGAAATTGAATGTGAATCGATCCAATTTTATGCCGTCACATTCCTGCCAAAAACCCTGAGGAGTGTATTAGGCAATCTCAACAGCACACAGATTGATTAAGAACTCTAAGTGGCTGGATTTTCAACTCAAATCCGATTACAGCCAGCACGGGACTAGGCCTAATAGGAGAAGAATAAGCAGATATGAAAAGGAAAGTTTGTTGATTTTTCCTTTCCTTACACTGTCATTATTCCTTGTCCTCCGCCTCCTCTTCTTTTTCTTCTCCTGCACTTTGAATCCATATCACGTTCTTCTTCTTCTATTAGGCCAGATCTCGTGCTGGCTGTCACCAGATTTGAGCTTAAATTTCCAGGTAATCAGATTAATCACATGAGCTACCGTCCCCAACTGACAAGTACGCCCACTAAACAAAGAGCGAGCGTAATTTTCTAGCAGGAGCATACAAATAAGTGGAGGGAGTGTGTTTTACTGTACGCCATAGCCTACTGTGTTCATGGGTCCACAAATAAATAGAAATGTGGCCAACTATCAGAGTTATGCGCTCTCTCGATTAATGTATGCAGTGTTGTGATTGCCTGATACGCTCCTCTGGTTTTGGCAGGAATGTGATGCCATATTTATTGCAATTACATTCCAGTCATATAGTCAAGTTCTAATTGACTTGCATTCAGTTCAAGTCAATCCAGTTATATCACAGTCTAAACAAGGGGTATCCAACTCAAGTCCTCGAGAGCTACATCCCTGCAACTTTTAGATGCATCCCTGCTCCAACACAGCTAAATGAAATGAATGTTGCCAGGCCTTTTCCAAACTTGATGGCATATTGAAGAGGTGATTCAGTCATTTAATGGACAAAGGGTGGGGGGGTGGGGGGGCAAAGGGAGTAGACAAATTTAATGGTTGCAATTATTTGTCAATAGATTTTTTTTTTCAAAAAGAAGCCCAGAAGCAAATAATAACTGAGTCATGAGTGCTTTCTATGGAAAAGACAAAGACATTGTACAAAGTTAATGGCAGTCACAGCTTCATCCATTCAGACACTGTCATTTCTGATGTCACAGCCAACTTTAGTGTGTTCAAGATGAAAGTTAGGGATAGCTCTTGTGCTAAAAAAAAAACAGGCTCACTACTATTAGCACAAAAATTTTTAAGTAAATAAAAAACACCAAAAGAACATTTTTACCAGATAGATGCATGAAAATGTTAAATACATTTCAGCAATGGATTTCTCTTGCAATAGTACCATTACGAGATTTGCAGTTCAACCCAAAGAACACAAATGACACATTGTAATGTAATAAATAAGCCATCATTACACCAATTATCAAAAAGTATTTCAAAGAAGTATCACATGAAAACACAATTTAGTTATTTCATTTTGAAGCTGTGAATTAAGTATGGATCATTTTTGGAGTTCATCTCTAAACATTTAAGGAGTCATAACCTAGTATTATCTTGGATACCCACGCTCTATTATAGTCTTTCAGGCCCTTCTAAAAAAAAAAGTTGAAAAAAACAAACAGAGCTCCTCTGACCCTTATTTCTGAAGGCATTATTGTCTCGCGAGATCTGATGCGATACTTTGGCTGTTGTGGACGGGCATTGTAATAATGTAAATGAGGGGCGCGTTGATTGGTGGCAGGAAGGAGGGGGGTTGACACCGCAGGTAACGCTTCAGCATATCTAACCCATATCTACTACTCCCGCTAGCATACAATAGCCACATTAGCAGTTAGCTGCTGTTTGTTACACACAGCAGAGCAATTAAAACACAGCCTCACCGTTTCAATTGCAGGCAAGTCTCTGATTGTTGGAATGGCCGCTTTTTCCAAACGGTTATGTGTCGGTCGCGAACGAACCGGCTCTAAGAGCTAACTCTTTGAAGTGAACGATTGGAGTCGGCTCGTCATTGGTAGCCTTTTTAAAAAAAAATTTCATTCACCCTGCTTGTTTTGGTACATTTGGTACACATCGTTTTGCATTAATTTTGGTAATAAATACACTTTAAGCAACAGAAAATCTGAGGAGCCGAAAGAGCCGACTTTTTATGGTGAGGGGGAGAGGAGCGGGGCGGGCTTCCTGCAGCATAGGTAGGTCTGCGATGTCTATATATGGTATATCCTGCGCCGACTTGACGTCAAGTCGGCCAGAAATTAAAACCATGTATTTGAGTGCGGGTGCATGTGGGCTGGTTGACAAACCCAGGGGTAAACAAATGCTTCACTTTTAAATATCGGCTTCCCGGCCAGTGTATAATCGTTAGGCAATCATAACATACCTTTTTTCTCATGGAAAAGTTAAAATTACAGGCCATGACTCCTTTAATGAATTGAGCTTTTCTCTTTTTAAGCAGGTTAAAAAAAATGCTAACTTGCAGTTGCACTGCTTCACAGTTTTGAATTTACCAGCAAATACATGTTCTTCCCTATAGTTGCTAAAATGTCAAATGTCAAAATTTATACTTTTCATAACTAGACTTCAAGCTCCTTCTTGCAGCATCGCCCAATAGAAAACCCTTGAATTATATGGAAGCAGCATGCTCCTCCTCTCGCTCCGCCCCCTGTGAGTGGCACTGATCACCCGTCATACCGGAGGCAGAGCTGCTCCATACTCCCTCAGACTGCGGACAGAACCTGGCGGATGTACCGAGGGCTCCGCTCTCCGCCGACTTTCCCGTGATGTTGGCGTGTTTCTCGGCTTGTTGTCGCCATCCCGCCGGCGGTGTTTCCGGTCAGACCGACTGACGGATGTGGATGTGTGCCAGCAGCGATGCGCTCCGGCTCCGCTCACTGCTTCAGGCTTTGAAGGCGCTTTAAAGAACACCTCCATCAGTCCCCGACTGGTAAGTTGAGTTTGGCGACTGATGTCAGCATCATGTTGACCCGAGTTCAGATTCATTAAAAATAAAAGCACATGTGTATTTAAAATCTTTGGAGGTGTTTTTTACATGTTTTTGTTTAATCATGTAACACAAATAACAATAATAATAAAAAATATTAATAAAAAAAGTCCTGCAAGAGAAACATGACTCATTTCAGTTTGGCTTTTTGTAATCAATGTTAATTTCTATTATTGCAATCTTAACTTAGAAGCGCGCGCACGTCTCGGGTGATTCTCACATGGACGCGCAGCGCGTGCGCACGGCGGCGCTCCCCCCCCATTCACGGCCGATGCTTTATTAATTAATAAACACGCAGATTCATTCAATTTAACGAGTCTGTTCACACGGTGGGGCACAATTAGTTAAATAAGAATAAATCAGAAAGCAAAACAGATTCAATATTTTTTATTTTTTTTTTTACTTTTTATACAGTCATAGGTTGTTGTTAAGAAGTACAAACAAAGGGACAATCATCAAAAATTGCAAACCTTAATGAATAATAATATTTATCACACAGTTGGAATAAGATAATATAAAAGGCGAGACAAATTACAACCATTAATGTGGAAACATCAGAGGCAACATAAAATACATTTCAAACAAAAGTCTTGCCTGTTGTGCATAAAAATCAGCAAATGCTTTCATTTAAGAAGCTGAAAAGGTTGAAACTTTTCTAAATTCAATAATCCATGATCAAAACAATTGAGTTTTCTCTCAACAGAAAGAGCACTTTGAGCTTCATTTGACATTAATTTTAACATCAATCGGAATAATTAACAAATTTAATTGAAGAGCAGATCCATTTATCTGTCTCTCATATTTGCTGCAGTGATGGGAGATGCTTTAACTTGGCTTTAAAAGTGTCTCGGAGTGAAATATACGACAGGACAGACAAAAGGTCTGAACTCGCCATCTCACCGTAGATGAGATGCGGTTGTCTCCCTTTCTTTTCTCGATTCTTTCTCACCTTGTGCAACATTCAGCATATCAGGCTGTGACATCTGTTTAACACGTTCTTAAATATTTGCTTTAGCTTTAAAAGTGCTGGACTATATATGTTTTTTTTATATATAAAGGAATTGAATTAAACCTTTACTGCTGAATTCAGATATTTATATACTATGTATAAAAAGACCAAAATTATTTCTGCTTGCCAGAATAATAATTTCACTGAGAAATATTGAGTTACTTTTTCAAAGTCAGAAGTTAACATCTTTGAAACAATGTTGGAAAATCCAGATGATTGTTTCGTGAGTTTGTAAACTTCTGATTGGTTGATTCACAACATTTCAGTTAATTACATACACACTTTTGGATGTGTTTTAAGGTAACACCTGAAAACCAGGTCTGGTTCATCCTTGGGTGCAACGTCCGTCTGTTCAAACACTGTTCAGCTGAAGCTATGTTAAGGTTCAAGAAGAAAACGTGCTCTGTTTTCCAGAGCTGAGCATGTTCAGGTGTGAAATGTGCGGCTCAATTACCAAACAAAAGACTTCATAAAGATGCTGGCTGAAGCTGGTGTTTGGCCATAATGACCAGTGTTACATCCAGAGTAAAAAGATGGAAGCTTGAAAGCCTGAGAAAAAACCTCCCTACTGTAAAGTATGGGGGTGGCAGCATCATGTTGTGGGGCTGGTTAGCTGTAGGAGGGACCAGTGCACTTCCCTAACTAGTTGGTATCATGAAAAAAGAACAGTGTGTGGAAATATTCAAATAAAATCTCAAGACATCAGCCTGGATGTTAAAGCTTTGGTTCAAATGGGTATTCCAAGGTAACCATGGCAATAAGCCTAAATCAATAAAATTGGTTTAAGGAGAGCAAATTCAATGTTTTGCAGTAGCCATAAGAGAGTCGAAAAGGTTAGTGATCAATGAGACCTACAAACCTGACTGAATTACACTAGTTCTGTCAGGGGGAATGGGCCAAAATTAAGGCAGGAGTAATGAGAAGCTTGTGGAGTTCAAAGGTAATGCTAACAATTATTTTAAAAATGTATGTAAACTCATCGTTATAAAACCAAATAAATTATTATTTTGCATTTAAAAAATAGAAATAAATCCTAAACAATGTAAAACAGAAAAAATAGTCTGATTTAATGTCAGATAGGAAGAAAAAAACATTTTAAATAAGATTAGGTTTTTTGTTTTATTATATAGCGTATGTAAACATTAGGTTGTGTGTGTAAACCTGTTCTACAAGCATCCTAGTGGGGTTTGCTATAAGTAAATATGAAGTTAGGATTGTGATTTGTTCAGTTTTTGAATTACCAGCCTTTATAACTTATGAGAAGTAAAGCTAGCAAGACCAACACAGAGATAATACTATAGTCGGCTGCAATAAAGAGGATGTTTTTAGAGCTGCAGTAATCAGGCTTTTACTGGCTTATACCCATTTCTGAATTTCTTCTTTTGTATACAGTCAGTCAATATCCAGATCATTTGTTATTCAAAACATAACTGAAACTCTTCATATTAATGATGGTTCTGCACTTGAGGTAATGGTCATTTCAGGACAACTTTATATTAGTTTATGAAATAAATCCAAAAGTTGAATTCGCTAATTACTTAGATAAAATCACAGGATAAAGAGCATTTTCTTAGTTTATTTTATCTGGAAAGAAATACAACTCTGGTAATAAAAAGCTAATATTACAAACAAGTGAAATAAAATGTGATGCAATGCTGCCCAAATTTCTGTCTAAACAAAAAAGTATTTAGTTGCGTGTTGCATAAGTGTTGAGTCCACAGGGACATAAGTAATAGGGTAGATAACAGGACCTAATCAGATGACTTCAGGGTCCTGGTTGTGACATATTACTGGAGAAGGTCAGAAATCTATCAAGAAGCTTCACCATGCAACACCAGAAATTCAAACCACGACCTTAAACTTTGTTCTGGTTTGGAAATCTCCACCTGTGCTTTGGATATAATAGCACTCATTTTACCTGGTTTGATTAACCTGTGGGCGGGACATAACAATGTTATGGGTTTTTTTGTGACACCCTTTCTATGTACATATAATTTTACATAATTGGAAAGTCAAGGTTCTCGAGATTCCAATGATGTATGGCAATCAAGGACACAATCATAACTGTAAGCACAGTAAACACTTTTGTCAAGCATCTCGGAAATGCAAAATAATCTCCAACTCACCATTCCATGCCTCATATCATTGACCAAACAGAACCATCTCGAACAGAAACTTTTTACATCCACAAAGGTCCAATTAATGTACTCCAATTAATTAGTTAGCATACAACATCTCTTATGTCCACAATGCAACATAATCTGCCGCTGAAGACCTCCAAAATTTCTTTATGGTGTGTCCATTTCTCAGAAACTTTTCAGCTCAACTTCCCATAGCATGCTTTTTAAAAAACGTTTTGGGTAAGAAATTGCAGGAAATTTAAGGGCTTAATGAATAAAACAAGACATCAACATAACATTTGGGAAATGGATCAATTGATGTTTTGCTATCAATCAGTAGCCTAAATTTTTAAATGGCAGATTTAATATATGCGAAAACTGAACCCAGATTTCCAACATTCTCGTGAACTAAGCTATCCAGAGCACACATGGGAACCTCCGTTTTTTACTTATTCAACTGAAGGAAATGATCTGACAACCAGGATTTAATGCATTTCAGAATGTTCACAGAGCTGAAACCTTTAATATACACTGAGGTTTAAAAGTAGTAAAAGATCAGTGTCATCAGCATAGCAATAACAGAAAGTGTTGCTGAATGAGCTTATAAGATGTTATATGGAAATCAAATAAAGCACAAATAAAACAGGGCCAAAAGCAGAACGTTGTAGAACTCCATGGTTAAGTTTGAATTTGACTATATTTTTGTGTGGGATTAAAAGCCAAAAGAACTGCTTCAACTGCAATATTTGTTGGTTGGATACTCTGCATCCCCTCATGCCAATAGATAATAAACAGGCTTTTGGATTGAGTCTCACTGCAATAAATGCCCACATCTGACACAGATCAAAGTGTCCAGAATGCTAAGGGCTACATTGCTGGAGGCACAGATGAGAAGGACAGCAGTTAAAGAAAATGTTGATTTATTGCAACTGATATCATCTTTACAGTATTTCAAATTGATCTGTTCAAGAACAGAAATGTTCGTAAGTTTTTCATTAGTGTCAGGAGCCAGTTGCAAAGCCTCTAATTTCGTACAGATTTTACTTTCTTTTTTTTTTTTTTAGCTTTGTGAGATTTTCATGCAAGGTTGAGGACAATAGCGACTATTGAAATCCTGCCTGTGTTTTTGAGCTTTGTCTCCTGTGAAGCCTCCCCAGCTGAAGCTTCAGTGACCCGTCCTTTCTGCTGCAGCAGTGTTCCTGGTTGTGTTTGAGAACCTCTGAGAGGCACAGGGCCACTCATTCTCTCCTGATGATTATAGAGACCGCAAGCAGCCACTTCCAGACTTCACTCAGCCTGAATAAGTAGATTGCTTTCTACTGAGCGACAACGCTGGCAGCGGCAGCCTTCCTCGGTTGTTTCAGTATTTTCATTCGTCTCGTTTAGTGGAGTGACAGGGGCGCATGGGGGCCTGTAGGCTCGGGTGTGATCCGGTATTGTGGCAGCAAGGGCCAAGCCGTCGTTGTAGTTTTCCAGCAAGTGGATCATGTTTCCAGTTTGCGTTAGTGGAGGGGGAACCGGACCCCCGTGGAACCCTATCGGTGTGGGAACGGTGTGTGAGGAGATATGTGATCTGTGACCACCTGTTGACAGATCCTGAAAATACATAAAATTTTCCTCCTGCTGGAGTAAATTCTGGACCGTGGAGTAACCCTTCTGCTCAGGTCCTGTTACTGCTGCTGACCCTCACTGCAGTTCGAATCCAGCACTCGGTTGATTGGCATTGAGCTGCAGTTTCTCCAACGCTCGGACGTTTTCTGTGGCGACAGCTTGTGCATAATTCTCCCTCCTCCGCTCTGTGCAGCTTCACTCCTGCCCAGCCTGGGGTATAAATAACCACATAGATGGAGCAAATCTCAGCAAAAGCCGAGCACTGTGGTACATCAGTACTTCAGGGAGGGCCCGTTGGGGAATTTTTGGTTCCCTTATCACATTTATTGCTGCTGATGCTGGGTGAGCTGCCACAGCTTTTTTTTTTTTTTTTTTTTTTTTTGCAAACTGATGCCTCAGCTGTCAGTTACAGGTACAGACTCTCTAATTCTCAATTTAGAACTGTACTCTTTAATATAGTATGACCCCTGAAAGTTGGAGAAACAACAAGGCTTAAAAAGGAAGTGTGTGAGTTATTAGGACAAAGGTTCATTATTTGGAAAGATTTTGCTACTTCTAAAGCCGGTTTCAAAAGACACACTGTGGCGGTATATCAGAGTAATACTGTCGCCACGGTGTGTCCTTTGAAGGCGCCGTTTTGGCACAGCGAAGAAAGAATATTGCGCCATTTGTGCCGCCAAGCTTGATAGTAATATTACCGCAATGCCGGACTTGACCACTTATGAATGACCAAAGGCTCCCTGATGCTGCTTCCGCTTCTGCAAGACACCAAATTCTGACCTCTAATTAATTAAAAAAGCAGCCAAATCCAAGAATTGATTCTGTTTTTTAGTGGAGATGCACTGAGAAATATGCGTGTGATTT
Source organism: Valencia hispanica (assembly GCA_963556495.2). Classification (NCBI taxonomy): domain Eukaryota; kingdom Metazoa; phylum Chordata; class Actinopteri; order Cyprinodontiformes; family Valenciidae; genus Valencia; species Valencia hispanica. The sequence continues at coordinate 18,530,797 of OY747700.1, forward strand.
CAGCCTTATCAACCCTAACCAGGGAGCAGTGAGTGAGTATTTTTCTCTAGGATGGGTCATAAAACTGTTGATTACTTCATATTAAGTGTTCATGTGTGCTCTTTCCCAAGTGACAAAGTGACTTGAATCTAAATAAATAGCAACCATAGAGATATTATTCCTTATGAGTGAATCTGAGTGTTACTTTTATTATCAGCCAATGATTTAATCAAAGTTATTAATATAATAAATAAACAAAATGTCTTTATATAGTTTCAGTTGGGATACACCTGCTAAAACCATTTAATATCAGTGGACTGCCACATTAGGTTTCAAAGATAAACCATAAGCAATACATTTCTGTATGGATAAAGGTATTTTACATTTGCTGCTGCAGGGAAGTGTTTCATTGATGCTTCCTGATGTGGTGTTAGAAACTCTGGTTTTGTTGCCTCATCACTAGTTCGTGTCGACAGCAGTGATTCTGCCTGCAGGGGCAGCATTTTGAAGGCACTGTGACTGGGTATTGGGTGTTGGCAGCTTGAGCAGGCATCCAGGAGGGTGTTATTTTAGCCACTGTTCTTCCTAAAAACAAACGTAGACTGTGCTGAGATGGCAAAGATGTAATCAATACAATTGTATTTATTTTTTAACTCCAGGAAGGTGAAGAGGAAGAAACACAAGTTCTGCCTTCAGGGAGATGAGGGGTGTCTGACAAGCTTGCATGAAAAAAATCCTTGAATGACAACTTTAAAAGAATAAACATATAAATGGCAGATTATGGGGAAAGAAATTGTATTTAAATTAGTGACTTTTTCGTAAAATCGTTTAACTGTATGACTATTTTCTATTTAAAGCAAAAATAATAGTTCATTTTCTATTTGTTATGCACATTAATATAAGTACCAGACTTTTGTCTTCTAAAAGCAAATCCATACCTTCCAGTTTGTTCTCGATATCTACAAACTAAGTTCTGCCAGGACTCTGTAAACTACTGAGTACGGCACAGATTTCAGATTTTCCTGAATCAGAAGAAGAGCAGATAAAGAAAACTGAGTCGAATCGCAAACAAAATAATAAATGACCACAATAATGCTTATTTTTGAGTAATTAACCTTATGCCCAATTTCGGATCAGCAATTTTGTGAAGCTCCGACCGACTGGTACTGATTTTAGCCAACTCTTAAACTCTAGGTGTCCGTTTTAAAGTAGCAGCCTGTATAAGCAGCCAACCTCCCTCCTTTTGAAAATCCAGTTTTTAGAGAAGCTTCTTGCACGTTTTCACTTCTCCTCTTCATTTTAAAATATTTAATTTACCATGAAAATAGTAGTCATGAAGCGGAGGCACCGCTGATAACAGAAGGCAAAAACTATCTGTATCAAAATGAATTTGCTTTAACTAGGACAATTTTCAAAAAGTCTGTTCATCATAACTGTTTTTTTGCCCCACTTATGTTTCACCTTTTTTTGCTCTGAATTGAGGGTGTTTCTGTATGCAAATGACTGAACGGGCACAAGCACCTAGGTACACACATGTGGGATTTATCAACAGATGATTGCAAAGGAACATACGTACGAGTGACCACCACGCATTTCATAAATCTGGATTTTGACTGTCTGTACAAACATTCCAAATTTAATTCGTAGGATAGAATATTGGACAGTTTCTACAAATGTTTGATAAATGAGGGCCCAGGGATTTACCTCTCTGAGATGACCCAGACTCAAAAAACTGAATTATTTGTCATGGTGGGAAACTACACTTTTCTTCTTTCATTCATTCCAATTTGATAGTTGTAAAATACTGTCTTTATGTTCAACGCAATACGTTGGTGTAGATTCTCAGTCGTCCAGGACATAATATTCTTGAGAGTTAAATGAAAGCGACTGGATTTTTCTTGTTGTCTTGAATACGTTTCGTCTCTCATCCAAGAGGCTTCTTCAGTTCTGAAAACTGGATTGCGAGTATCAGATTTATAAGTCTATGGTTAAGGCTCACTAATGGGGCTATCGTTAATCCTAACGAGGCTATCAGTGTTGCGTAAGCTACTAAGCACTAAGCAGTCTTAAGCCGTTTTCAGACAGAAGTTCTGGAATATTTGCGGACAATTCCATCCGGTCTTTAACCGGAGTTGTTTTCAAACACGCCACTTTTCTCCGGAACATTGCCTTTCGGCTGCTTTCACAAAGCAAGAAATGTACCGCAGGATCCTGATGAATGTCTTGGGGGGTGTGGGGGATTGGGGAGTTCGATGTGGATATTACGTAAACTTACTGTGGCGGCCGTACGTCAGTTCCCCAAACAAATGCATTATTGCAAAGATGGTAGATGAAACAGCAGATCTACTTGCAGGGCTCGACTTTGTGATGTGTGCAATTTTGCGCACATGGAAACACTTAAGAGACATTGATTATGAAGCTGAAAGGAAAATATGGAAATTTTTATGTCATCAATGTGTGCGCTCACAGCGTTCCCTGCCCATTATTACCGGTAAAATTACCGGTAAAGGGTATCCGGACAAAGTCCGGAAGATTGCTTTCAGACACAAAAGCAAAACAGACGAAGTCCGGAAAATTACCGTTTTTCATGGCCTGTTTGAAAGGGGCTATAGACTTATAAATCTGACACTCCCAATCCAGTTTTCAGAACTAAAGAAGCCTCTTGGATGAGAGACGAAACGTTTTCAAGACAACAAAAAAAGTCCAGTTGCCTTCATTTAACTCTCAAGGCCTTATGTTCAGCTTATTATGCCAACTGGTAAAATGTATTTCCACTTAAAGAAACCTATTTGGTCTCTGACTTTGCACAAATCCACTCCTCTTGTGCCGACAGTGAACGGTTGCCTATAACTTTGCAGCAATCCCTTGTACTGAGGATGCATGTAGCAACAGTGGAAGGAATGACTAGCACATTGGTGAAAACTCCATATCTCTTCTCTTCATGGAATGCTGTGGCTCAACTGACCCAATAATAGTGATAAAAAGGGTGTGTTTGTGTTTGAGACATTCATTTGGGAAAAGGGGGCTTCATGTGTAGGAATAGTGCCTTCATAGCATGATACCACAGTGTAAAGGATACTACAGTAACCCTACAACAAAGTTTTTCTTTGACAGCTGAAGGAGGAGCAGCCTCTCCTGATCTCTCCTGATCTCTCGCCGTATTCTCTTCTCTTCCTAGCTCTCTATTGTTTTTTTCTTAATTACTATATACACCCAGCCTCTGGAGCTACTGCATTAGACCGGATCTCTCTTTTTGGATTACTTTTTAAAGGACTGTGGAATAACAAAATACCGTTTTGTTAAAACAAGAGACAGTCCACCTGGAATCCCACTGAAAAACAGATATGCCTCCCTCAGTTCCCCGAAAGACATCGCAGCCCCAGTATCAGCCAAGGTCACCAGGAGAAATCCAGCCACATGAAAAAAGTGAGAACTCACCCAGCAAAAGTTCTAATAATTTATGATGGTTCAATTAATGGCATCAAAAACTTTTGTAGCCACAACACTAGTGTTTTCAGTTGCCCCCAAAGTATTGTGAGAGAAATGTAAGAAAAAAATCAGACAATCATAGATAACCATCCAAAACTAGAAAAGCTCGTTATCCACGCAAGATCTACTGACGTGGCCAAAAAACAGATTTTTAAAAGGGATTTTTCTGATTTGCTGCAGAAACTGGAGAGACGGAACATAGGCATCTTAAACCAGCTGACCACTGCCTACAGGAAACAATTAAAGATTTGGCAGACTTCATAGGCTTCACAGGTTCCTGAAGTACACCTGCACTGACCATTTAATTAGATTTATCAACAATTTTAAAATATTTTGTCAAGCAAAACATCTTTTCACAAACGCCTAACATTGTCTGAACAAAACTGGACTGAGACTCCTGACCTTGAACATTTTTAACTTTATATAAACCACAAAAACTTAACGCTAATTTCATGAATGACTTTAGCGACCTTTTTTCCCTAGGATCGACTATGACCAACTACTCACTGTGGGGGATTTCAACATCCATACGGACAACCCCCAAGATAGATGAGCAAAAATATTAAGTGATACTCTTCATAATTATGGCCTGACCCACCATGTCAAACAACCAACACACACTCTGGACTTAATTGTTTGCAAAGGTTTAAATATCTCCAACATCTCGGTAACTGATATTGCATTATCTGACCATTTCTGTGTTTTCTTTGAAAGTACCATCTCTGCTAAACTATCTAGCCACAGTGAGACCACTGTAAAAAAGCATTTCCTCGGGGACAGTTCAGTTGAAACCTTTAAACAAATTTACTCTCCCACCTCATCCCCATCCCCTTCATCCTCTAACACAAACTCGGTAAACAAGCTGGTGGATAACTTTCTCTCTAAAATTTCAGACATCATTGATACCATTGCTCCAACTAAAGTGAAAGTAGTGTCGGCTAGAAAGAAGTGTCCTTGGACTAACTATCTACAGGGCTTGCAATGAATTGGCCAGTATTTTTTACTGAAAAGATTCTGACAATTAGAGGGTCAATCTGTACATCAGTACCAAACCCACTACCAATGTCACCCCCAATCAACACCAATGTAGAGAAAATGTCTGAATTCCCAAAACTAAACCTAACAAACCTTGAAGAAATTATTAACCAATTAAGCTCCTCCTCTTGCTGTCTGAATATCCTACCCACAGTTTTCCTTACGAAAGCTTTCCCTCTCATTGGTTCTGATCTGATTCAAATAGTGAACTCATCCCTCCTGTCAGGTCTCTTCCCCCAGGCATTAAAAATAGCAGTTATTAAACCACTGCTAAAAAAGAATAACCTGGACAACATGTTAATGCAGAACTACAGGCCAGTCTCTAATATTCCATTCATCAGTAAAAGTATTGAAAAAGCTGTTTCAGCAGTTAAATAGCTTCATAACAATGACCAACCACTTTGATATTCAATGCTCACCACAGCACCGAGACTGCCCTCGTCTATTTATTTATTTATTTGTGTATTTTAACATGTTAGCCTGTTGTTTTACACGGATAATAAAAACATAGACACATCGTTCCAGTGTTTCCTCTATGGGAGCCCTCTGCCCCGGGAGCAGTGGTCGGCTGTGGCTGCCTGGGTGCTCTCCAGGTGGTGCTTGGGTGGAGGTCAGGATCCTGGCCTCCTCTCCTCTGGATGCCCTGGGTCTGCCTCAGCTGCTGCTGTTGACCCGCTGCTGCCGGTGCAGATGGCTCCCTGGATGGCATTTCCTTACCTAACCTGGCTCATCTGTACTCGGCCCAGTGTCCCTCCTATTTTCTATTTTAATGTTCTTTTAATGTTGCTCCTTAATGTGTCCGCACATGGGGATAGGATTGGGGGGAGGGTACTATAATTGTGTTCATGCCTAAACTTGTGGGGGGTTATTCTGTAAAGCACTTTGAACTGCATTTTTTTTTGTATGAAAAGCGCTTTATAAAGTTTATTATTTTTTTTATTATTTATTATTATTATTATTATTATTATTATTATTATTATTATTATTATTATTATTATTATTATTATTATTATGTCAAACTTTTGGATGACATCCGCATAAATACAGACTGTGGTAGAACCACAGTGCTAGTTCTGTTGGATCTCAGTGCAGCATTTGACACTGTTGATCACGATATATTACTGGAACGACTGGAGAGCTGGGTCTGACTTTCTGGTACAGTACTTGGCTGGTTTGAGTCGTACCTTAAGAACAGAAAACTATTTGTGTCAATAAGCAATTTTTCATCAGAACAGACAGAAATCACATGTGGGGAGCCCCAGAGCTCCATCCTGGGGCTTGCTACATGCTCCCGCTAACCCAAATTATAACAACCAATAAGATTAGCTACCATAACTATTCAGATGATACTCAGCTCTACATTACAATGTCACCAGGTGACTTGGAACCCATCCAAACCCTAAATAAATGCATCAAGCAAATCAATGGATGGATGTGCCATAACTTTCTCCAGCTGAACAGAAACAAAACAGAAGTAATTATTTTTGGAACTATCAAGAGTCAGCACACAGCTCCAGTTAATACAGCTAGAAACTACTGATCAGGTCCAAAATCTAGGTGTTGTTATGGACTCAGACCTGAACCTCCAGGGTCACATAAAGGCAATAACAAGGTCAGCCTTCTATCACCTGAAGAACATTTCTAGAAATAAAGAACTGATGTTGCAACAAGACCTCGAAAAACTCATCCATGCATTTATCTTTAGGATGATTGATTACTGCAACAGCGTCTTCACAGGTCTGCCTAAAAAGTCAATTAGACAGCTTCAGCTGATCCAGAACGCTGCTGCTCATGTTCCTCATGAACCAGGAAAGTAGAGCACATCACCCCAGTTCTAAAGTCCTTACACTGGCTCCCTGTAGCTCAGAGAATAGACTTCTAAATACTTTTACTAGTTTATAAATCATGGAATGGCTTAGTACCAAAGTATATTGAAGATCTGCTGTTACTATACCAACCCACCAGACCACTCAGGTCCTCTAATTCCAGTTTACTCAACATCCCTAGAATTAGAACCAAACATGGAGAAGCAGCTTTTCGTTTCTATGCTCCTCTAATCTGGAACAAACTTCCAGACCACTGCAAAGCTGCTGAAACAGTTACTTTAAACCAAAGCTAAAAACTCATCTGTTTAAAGCTGTGTTTGAGTAAACGATTAACAGCTGGAATGATATATGTTTCAATGTCAATGTGTCATATGTTTTGTGTCTCTAATGTCCTTTTTTATTCTTTTACTGTTCTCCCCTAATCATGTAAAGCACCTTGAATTTCCTTGTTGTTGAAAGTGTGCGATAGAAATAACATTGCCTTGTCCTTGCCTTACAGTGGTTCCTAAAGTTGGGGTCTTGGTAACCAAGTCAGGGGTCTTGAGATCATGTTTGGTAATTAAATTAAGTTCATAACATATTGGCAAAAGCATTTTTTATGTAATGAAAATTACAAGAGAACAGAAACTTAAAACCTTAATAGAAATGCATTAGAACAGTTTGCTACTGTGAAAAAGTATTCAGACCCCTCCTCCATGTTTTCAAACTATACCCTCAAACTTCACTTGACTGAAATTACTACGTAATATCAGGTCCAGGGGTTAGCACCTGTGGACATCGATTTTTAAGTTTTACCAAAGATTTTTTGGTTGGATTTAGGTCTAGACTTTGACTTTTAAATGAATGCTCTCCTTTCCTGGTTTATCACTTGAAGTGGTCAACTATGTAAAATAAAATTGAAAACCAGCTATGATTTTCCTTCTACTTCACAAATATGCACCGTTCTGCACTGGTCTGTCACATAAAATCCCAGTAAAATACACTATTAATGTAACAAGTGTAAAACATTTCGAAGGGCTTCAGTAGACTAATTGGATGTTGAGGTGGTTTTGTTTCATCATTATACCTATTATAACGTCTTGACTGTTAATATTTTTTTACCCAACCAAAAGTAAGGGTAACAAGTAATTTTGTAGATCGATAGATGAAAACTTTAGAAAAGATTCAATAAATGTTTTTTAATAAACTAATAGGACGAATTCCAAAATTCTCCTCACAACAGCTTTTTTTTCCAACCCTGGTGGAAACATTTGTTTTACCAGAAGGTAGAAAAAAACTTTAGGAATATGAAAGATGTGTGACACGCAAGATACAGTAGTGTTTAAAGCTTAGCCTACAGCTCAGATTTAAAAGTTTTAATACAGAAGCAAATTTCCATCCATGTATTAAATGCTTGTTAAAGCAAATCGGTAATTTCAGCAGTCTCTTTTAGAGAAAATAAAGATTAAACTCTGATTAAAAATGATGTCAAACTGTGTCCTAAAAGAAAAAATATATAAATTTACGTCACCAGCTACTATGAAGACGAGGTGTAATTTGTACGCAGGAGCCATGGATGGATGAACATGAGATGAGGTGAGGTTCTTTCCCCCCCTCAGGGCTCCTCCAGTCACGTGGCAGAAGGAGGCACGACTCGGCCTGCAGCTCTGAGGCCGTTCCACCTGAATGCTGAAAAAGCAGAGAGCCACCAGACCTTGAGTCTGAGACATGAACACCAAGCATACATGAAAACCCTTTGATTTTATATTTGTACAGCTATGTTAGTGTAGAAGGGAAGCAGCCTATGTTTGATTGGTTCTGTGCTATAACTTTCAGGTTCTATTTTTCTTCAAAGAGACAAAAGACTATTTCTGGGAAAATACATTTGCAGCACGGTGCCCTTTTAAGATGTATGCCGTTGCCTTTGGTTAGTGGCGTTAGCAAACTGCTGCAGTTTTACTCATCCTTGAAGTGCTTGTAGTACACTGGGTAATTCAAGGTGCCTCACAGGGTAATAAAATAACAAAGGTTAAAAGAAATGTATTAAAATATTGGAAAAACAAATAACGTGAACACTTAAAGCAAATAAATAGCTCAGGTGCAACAAAAACCAACAAAGTAATCTTTCATATGTTTTCTGTTGCCTCCCTGATGTTTTGTACATGCACCCGTAAAGACATTGTTACAATAACCTAGCCTAGCCCTATTTGACAGAAAAACCTATTGTAAGGTTTTATATGATGGTAGTACACTGGACCCCCGATCTTCACAGGGGTTAGGGACTGCAGCAGCTAGAATCTGCAAATATTTGATACCCCGTTTAAGAATGCATATAACACCCTACTTAAAAACCTTATATACTTTAATATGCATTAATAAGTGGACAGTGGAACCCGTCTTAGAACTACCAGGGAAGCTAACATCCAGTCTTCCTTATCTCTGCTTTTGGTGGTACAGCGAATCAGGGCCAAGGAAAATTTATCTTTTTTTAATTCAGTGTATGTAAATATCCAGTATCCTCTGCTGCTGTTATTTGCGCATCTGTTTTTCACAGTTTATATTCTGTTAACTTCTTGTAAATAATACTTTTACTTTTTAATGGACAACTAGAGATGCACATTCTGTAAATATTTTCTGTTTTTAAATTATCCTACTCAGTTTCACATTCAAATCTGGGTATGCCATCTTACTTTTAATAACTGCACAGCACTCCAGTTTTGTGATTTTGTCCTTAATGTACATATATTATTCTTAATTCTGTTTTTTATACTATTCTATTTTCGTGTGAATCTAAATGCTTCTATTACTGTTAGTTTGCTGCTGTTACAGCTGAACTTCCCCTTTGCAGTACAATAAAGGATTATTCTATTTTGGTCAGACTTGTTGACTTAATTACCACGGTCATGAGGTGATATATAAATGTTGAATTAAAGCGTCACAAGAATGGAGCCTTGAGGAACTCCACATGTTATCTCTTTCCACTCAGATTAATTTGTGCCATAGAAAGGGCTCCAATTGGCAGCACTGCGATCAGGTAATGTTAAGACAGAAGTGTTAGAGGCATCGCCCCTTGGACATTTATGTTCTGATCAAAAAGCAATGCAGAAACAGTTTCTCAATGATTTTTCCTGAAAGGTCTATATTCTATATGGGTCTGTACTATTAAGATGTCCAGTAAGAAAGTCTAAGTCAGGTTATTTTCCACAGGTTCCAAAAACTGCACTGAATCTATAACGAAACAGAAGAATACTTAATTTGGAAGAACAGTAAAATTTAGTTTTTATGTCTTTCAGGAGCTGTCTGCTGGGCCCCCTGTGCTATGGTTGTGAGAACCTGAAGTTTTGACCTTTTTAAAAGCTTTTCCATCCCGTCCTGAATCCCATTCGATTCCACGATGGGTTCCCGCAGCCAGAGCTTCTTCCACAACCACCACCACCACCATCGCAGCTCCATGGTCCCCGCCACAATCCCAAGGCTGCTGCCAGAGAGCGGGAGTTTGCTGGGGGGCATTGCTCAAATCACCCCAAATCTCTTCCTCAGCAGAGGGAACGTGGCTTCCAACCGCAGCCTGCTTCTGTCTAAAGGCATCACCTGCGTGGTCAACGCCACTATTGAGCTGCCCAACTTCAACTGGCCACACATGGAGTATGTGAAGGTCCCCCTGGCAGATATGCCCCACTCCCCCATCTCCTTGTACTTCGACAGCGTGGCAGACAAGATCCACAGCGTGGGGCGCAAACGAGGGGCAGTGCTGGTGCACTGCGCGGCGGGCGTGAGTCGCTCAGCCTCGCTGTGCCTGGCGTACCTCATGAAGTACCACCGTGTGTCTCTGGCCGAAGCCCATGCTTGGGTCAAGGCCCGCCGTCCCGTCATCAGGCCCAATGGCGGCTTCTGGCGCCAGCTGATCGAGTATGAGAGGAAGCTGTTCGGCAGGAACTCTGTTAAGATGGTGCAGACGCCTTACGGGATCATACCTGATGTTTACGAGAGGGACCGCAGGACCCTCGCTCCTTACTGGGGCTTGTGAGCATCCCCGCTGACTGTCTTTCCACAGTTAGGGATCAAGGTAGAAAGTGAACCTCTTTTCCCCGTCTGGACTGCAGGTTCAGGCCCGTTCTTGTCAGGTGAAGTGAGATGTGTGAGTGTAGATGTTTCCAAAGCTTATTTACTGAAAACGAACGGAGGACATTTAACCAAACGCTGTTTATTGATGGTTCTGCTGTTTAGTCTTTGAGTTGGAAGCAAAGCGACATAAAGCACAGAGTCAAACCAGATGATGTGAGGGTAACATGGATGTGCTGGACTTAACAACCAGAGCTTGGAAGATGGTACTATGCTCTATTCCTTGGTGTGTTTTCCCACTTCCAGAGGAGACGGGCACTGTGAGGGGGTGGTTAATGTGCTCCAGCCTCTGCAGCGCTGACAGTGATGTCCCTTTCCTGACGTGGTGTCATGTGGTGATATTGTGTCAGTTTCCCAGTAACATTTAATGTGAAGGGCAGCAGCATGCTCTGAATTTATGGTAGCATTAAAGCAATGTCTGCAGAAAAATAACATATAGGCAAATTATTTTATTGCAATGTACTGATAGTGGGAGGGAGGCTTATGGTGCACTTTATCCGAACATTCAAAGATGTTACATCTAGCTTTTTACAAAGGAGAAATTTCAAAACATGTAAGCTAGAAGTGAAGGTTTGGTGAAAGCTCCTGTGTAACACAGGGTTGACTGTTCCGTTCTGTGACCACACTATGTTATTGTAGTGCTACTTGATGCTCTAATAAAAGAATATCTGCTGCTTTAATGGTCTGATAGCTTTGTGGTGAATATTTCTATCCATAACTGCAGGATTTGGGTCCACGTAGATCTGGGTTTGCAAATTAAAGATGTAGAGGTGTAAAACAATCCCTGTTCTGCAGTCTGCAGCCTGCTGACGAGTGGATACCACTCTAAAACAAATATGAAAATTTAAACACATAATGAAAGTTCAGCGTGCACATATTAAAACTGATTTAGTTCACGTTCATAGTTCTTCACTATGTAAAAATAGCACTAGTGGCTCCAAAGTGTTCACATCCCTGTTAAAATGCCATGTTTGGATAAATTACTTTAAAATGTTTCTCCATAAAGTGCATATAAAACATATTCACTTCCTTAAATGTTTTACCCTTTTATTGGTTTTACGAATTAATCCCAATCAACACAATTTGGCTTTTTAGCAGAAAAACTAATACAAAACGTAAGGTAGGGTAAAACGTCCAAGGGGATGAATACTTTTTTACAGGCATTGTATATTTGGACATTTAGTGTAAATTAACTGAAAACAAATTATCTGTTAGAGGCTGATGGCAAATTGGACTGAACTGATAAATGAATTCTAAGCTTTATCCACAGATAATGTGATGTAAACTGTAAAATTCAAGTGAAAAGCAAAGAAATCTATGCTGGAATAACCTGGTTGCATCAGTCAGCATACGCTTTAAATGAACACTTCTGATTCATTTCCTGCATTCAGTCTTCCAGAGATCACACCTGCCATCTGTTATATTGGGTCTAATTGAATCTGAAATGGAGCTCAGACATCTTTCTTCTTTACTAAAGCCACAGTTTGCAGATAACCTGCAAAGGATCACAATAGTAAAGACCATAATCCATAACTACATTGGATGGCGGCGAGATTACTAAAGCTGGATATTTCTCCAAAATTATGGAAAAGACCAGATGGAAACAGCCCAGGGAGGGTGCTACTAAAGAAGCTGCATGCATTTCTGTCAGGTACTGTTTTTCATGGGATTCTCAGACACCTGATATGATAAAGGTCATTGTAATGACTGATATCATCATCGCAATATTTTACAATATCCCATAGTTTCCTGAAATCCAGATGCACAAGACTCTACTAGACCTGCGACACCCATCCTAAAAACATGCCTTTTGTCGTTTTTCTTCAAGATATTCTTTCTACTTGACTCCTGAAATCTATTTTTGACTTTATTCTCAATGTTTCAGCTTTATTCTGAAATGAAAAAGAGAAAAAATAAACACTGAAAAACATCTGTTTTCTTTCCTGAAGTTACCATCATACTTCTTCATAAGGAGAAATATCTAAATTCTTGTTCACAAAAATTAACTCAAATACATTGTAAAAGTCGCATTTTACAGCAACTGTTCCCTTTACGTCTAGAGCACCGGTTCAACTTCCTCAAGTAAAACGTTGCAGTAACCTACAAAGTCTTTTATATCCTGAATTTACTTCCTAGCGCTTTTAAAACCATTATGTGTACAGTTTGGTCAATCATAATCAATCAAAAGAACACTGTATCATAAGTGGGAAATCAGAACAACGTATAAACTAATAATTGACACACCTGGTGCAATTACAATAACAGCTGACCGATTGTTAAAAAAAATTCTACAGTCCTAAAAACAAAGCTTACATTACTAAACAAATGTTCTGCGTTACTGTGTCTGTCTATTCATTTAAATTTTCTAAATCCTTTTTTTAGGTATCAACATCCCCTGACAGCTGCCTCAGTCTCAGCATGGAACAGGAGCATGAACCTGTACATAAAGATATTACATCACCTCCACCCACCTCTCAGAAATGAGGCCAAATGTGCTGAAAATGAGCTCCGTAATCTTTTTGAACCAGATTATGTGCATCCTGGCTCTCTTTTGAAGCGCTCAACACTAAAATGCCAGTGTTCCCTGACCAGCATTGTTTTGATTCTTCCTGTGTATTTATTATCAGAAACAGCCATTGGTCGTGCAACCTGAATGTAGACTATTTCTTTTCCAGAGAGTTTTTTTTGGTGCTCTTAGATTTTGAAATAATAAAAACTTATTGCCGAAAATTACAAAGGTTCTTCAAAAGCATCAAAGTTTAATAGGAAGTGTGCAGTGCTGGGAAAATAAGTATTTAACCACTGCAGATTTATTCTGCTTTTGCTTTTTTTGTCACTCTGAAATGTTTTAAATCATCAAACACATTTTTAAACCAAAGATTACTTTAGTAAGTAAAAAAGAAGCTTTCAAATGAGGATTTCATTTTCAAGGGACAAGAGTTATCTAGACCAACATGGCCCTGTGGGAAAAAGTAACCACCACCACCTTGGTAAATTATAAATTGATGTGATTAACCAGTTTTTTTGGTGCAGTTTCACATGCTTCACCAGATCTGTAGATTCAAGAAATCGCTTAACCAGAACCTGTCTGACAACATGAGGCAGGCTAAAATATCCCAAACTGTAATACATGATGCCCATACCTAAAGAAATTCAACATGTCAGTTCACTAGCTCTGACCACGCTTCAGAGATCTAAATTTAAAAGTTTATTGAAGGAATGGAATGAGGATTGAAAGGTCTGGGGAGATGCGCCGATGGAGGCTAGGGAGAAGACTCAATGTGGGGGTGCTGTCTTCAGGAATTTCCAGAGCCTGCTCAGGACCCCCCCAGACAGAACCTGAAAGAGATGTTAGGAGGCTAGGACTGTAGGGATGTGAGGATGTAGGGACGAGGTCATGAGGGAGGGGATGTAGGGAGGGGGAGGGATGGATATAGAGGGGATGGACGGATGAGAGAAGGGATGTAGGAGGGGATGAGGGAGGGGATGAAGGGATGTAGGGAGGGGATGAAGGGATGTAGGGAGGGGATGGATGGATATAGGGAGGGGGTGGAGGGATGAGAGTATGAAGGGATGAGTGATGAAATGAAGGGATGTAGGGAGGGGATGAAGGGATGTGAGGATAAAGGGATGAGTGAGGAAATGAAGGGATGTAGGGAGGGGATGAAGGGATGTGAGGATAAAGGGATGAGGGAATGGGTGGGGGGATGAAGGGAGGGGATGGGAGGATGGGGATGAAGGGAAGAGGGTGAAGATGCAAGGTTGAGGATTTCAATTGTATTTCTATAGCGCTGATTCACAACAGGTTAAAGTTTTAGCCAGTTTTCTATTTAAGGAATCCCAGCAGATTGCATCAAGTCATTGACTGGCAGTTGCGCCCCGTTGATGCAGGGTCCAACCACAGCAATCCCTCAGCAATTCCTCTCACTGAGCAAGCATGTAGCGACGGTGGAGAGGAAAAACTCCCCTTTAACAGGAAGAGACCTCAAGCAGAACCTGGCTCAGTAGGAGCGGCCATCTGCCACGACCATCTGGGGGTTTAAGAAGACAGAGCAGAAATAACAAAAGAACTGATGCTAGAGAACTTTCTATATTAAAGAAAGTGAAAAGGATGAGGCCAATTAGAGGGCCGGGAAGGGAGGGGTGCGAAAACAATCGAGACAAATGCGGAGCGCTATGCAGGCTGAGTTTATATAGACTGCAGAGGAATTAGATATGCGATCCAGGTGTAAGACGCCAGGTGAATCGAGTTTGGGTAGATTGCTGAGTGGGAAGTGGATTTTGGGGCGTGGTCCTGCTCCTGAAGCTAAAACATTAACTCCATTTTGTAAAGGGTTACAGGACATTTCTAAGGTTTTGGGACTCCAATGAACCACAGTGAGAGCTATTATTCACAAATGGAGAAATCACAATGGTAAACCCAAAAAAACATCTAATGATCTGCAGATCAGCGTTCATGATTTAATACTAAAAAAGATACTTGGAAAACTGGCAACTATATGAGAGTTAAATGAAAGCCACTGGCTGACTAACCCCCCCCCCCCCCTCCTCCCCCACAAAAACTACACATGGGTATTTTCACATTATGTAAAAAATTTCTGATGATCCCCAAGAATTTGGGGAAATTTCTCTAAAGTGTTCAGAAAAAGTGGGTATTTTTGGAAGGTGTGCGTCTGATTGCATCTGGCATGAAACTAACACTGCATTTCATAAAGGTATAATAACAGAAACAGGTTTTAGAAGTTTTTTGTTTTTTCAATTTCATTGAATTTCCACAACTTTTGCTTTTTTTCTTTTAACATCCTGTACCACAAACATCAACATCTAATGGAATAATACATTTAATGTGAAGCGCCTTTCAGGACACTCAAGGTCGCTTTACAAATCATCAGCACAGCAGAATAAAACCATAAGTTACAGAAGTTTTATAAGAAAATAAAACAAAAAATAAAACATTAGGAGACAATTATAGTGAGTAAGCTGACTTGAACAGATGGGTTTTGAGTTGTGAGGTGCATAATGAGAAAACGCTCTACCACCCATGAAGGTAAGGCAAATTCTAGGAACAGATAGAAGGGATGTAGATGATGATCTGAGTGAACGGGAGGGAATTAAAATATGGAGGAGATCAGAGATCAAGTAAGCGGGAGGTAAGTTGTGAATGGCTTTAAAAGTAAGTAACAGAATCTTGAAGTCTATTCTAAACCTGACAGGGAGCCAATGGAGCTCCTGAAGAATAGAAGTGATGTGATGAAAAGGAGCAGTTCTAGTAATTAAACGAGCAGCAGAACTCTGAACCAGTTGGAGTTTGTGAATGGATTTTAAGGGCAGACCAGATAGCAGAGGATTGCAATAATGTAAACGGCTGGTCACAAGACTGTGAACGAGACTATGAACATCCTATAGAAATAGAATGGAAACGTAGCCATCCTCTTTTTGTAACAGGTCTGTTGTCCCTTATTTTTAAACCTAAAAATAGGAATAAAATTGTGTTTATTTTTTCAAAAGAATACGTTACATTTGCAGCTCTAAATAAGTTTCATTTAGCTGAACTGAGGGTAAATATTACTCTTTGAATTGTAAAAGTTGCAGAGCCATGCCCAAAAGCACAACGAAAGAAATTGCCCATGTTGATCGGATTTTGTAGAAAAATCCCTGTAGCCATTTTTCAGATTATTTGTCACTAAAACACTGGATATCAACCTTAAAAATGCCAAATGCAAAATCTATGAAAGCCAATTAGGGCCACTCACATTAGAAACAACTTCTGTTTTTTTTAATGAGTAAATATCTCAGTATAGTAAGAAAACGAAAACAGATATCTGCATGAGAGGAAAGAAAACTTTAGTTTCAAGCTCATAATATATTTTAATTGTGCAAAATTCTGTGTGCTTATTATTGTTTTCTTCTTGTTAGTGTGAGGAAATATCTCTTAATCCTCGTTTTGAGTTTTGTTGAAATAAAATAAACAAGATATATTCCTCTCATCTCAAGAAAAATGCATGAGAATTATTCATAGCAAAGAACACACATTCTTTACTTCTGTACAAAACAGAACCCGTCTCATCGATTTTTGTAATTTGTTCTGTAACTGGTTGAAATTGATGACACTGATTAGTGTGAAGGCATTTCTTCTGAATCACATTTCATTCATGGGCAAAACTGGGCCTTCGTAATGTAATTTCAAAGCATGTAATATCTCATCATCATTCTATTAAAATGGAAAAGTAAAGGTCATGTCCTGCCAAGAAAACACTTCCAGCACATCGTGCAATGATCGGTGAAATATGAAATGGTTCTTGCTGCTGTTGTATGCATTCACAATCCAGATCTTAAAGCTCAAGCTAACATACTGAAAAGAAAATCATTTTCCTAATTTAAATGAGAGCAAAGCAAAGTTGTAATGCAGAAAAGACTTAAACGGATACATAAATTAAAACAACAATTATTGTTGCTTTCTAACTGACATTATAGTGCATTGATGCTCTTTAAACCAGGCGAGCCCAAGTTCAGGTCAAGTTGCATAACCTGCTCCAACACACCTGAACAAAGTGACTGAATTACCTCATCAGCATGCCATTCAGCTCTGCAGAGCCCAGGTGATGAGCCATTCCAGTGTGTTGGAGAAGGGATCTTCAATCTAAAGTTGCATAGTAGCTTTTGATGGCTGAACTTGGGAATCTTTGCTTTAAATATATCAATTTTTTGTTGGGAATTTATATCATGCATATAGTAAATAATTGTGAATAGTTTTCAGCTATTTTTTCGACAACAAATCTTGGCTTTCATTTCTATTCACCCCCTTTACTCTGATACCCCTGACAAAAATTAAATGAAACTAACCTTCAAAAGTCACCTGATTGGTAAACAGAGTCTATGTGTAGCTTCATGTCAGTATAAATCCAACTGTTCTGTGAAGGCCTCTGAGGTTTGTTAGAGAACGTTAGTGAGCAAGCAGCATCAAGAAGACCAAGAAACAGCAGACAGGCCAAGGATAAAGCTGTGGAGAAGTTTAAGCGAGGTTTTTCCAACCGGTTTTATTAAACTTTATTCCAGGTTATTAGATTGAAGAGTGTTAAACACAAATGGATATCACACTTTTCGGATTTTTACTTGGAAAAAAGATTGAAAACTACGTACCATTTTCTTCCACTTTACGATCACATCTTTCTTTATGGTGCTGTGTCAGATAGAATCTGAATATAACACATGAAATGTGTATGAAATACTAAGTGAGGTTTGTGGTTTTAAAGTGAAAAAATGTGACAAAGTTCAACATCACACACTGAACAACTATCCCCTCTATGAAACAAGGTGGTGACAGAGTCATACTGTGGGGGACCCTTTTTCTTCAACTGGGATGGGGATGTTAGTAGGTGGGAAGATGGATGGAGCTAAATATGAGTGGATCATAGAAGAAAATCTGCGAAAGATTTGATCCCAGGGGCTTCATCTTCCAGCAGGACAACAATGTTAAACATCCACAGCTACAATGGTGATGGAATGGCCCAGTCAAAGTCCAGATCTAAATCCAATTAAGAATGTGTACACAATCAAGGACTTTGATTTGGTTTCAAGTGCTCACAGTGTACAGACATCAAACATGAATGTATAAAGCTTAGAAGAAATAAAGTAAAGCTCAAAAGACTTGAAGACTTGAAAACTGATGTTCACAGATGTTCTCCATCCAGTCTCATTGAGTTTGAACTATATATTAAAATATGCTGTGTCTGGGAAGCTGGTAGAAACATACTTTAAAAGAATTGCTGCAGTGATTCCAGTAAACAGGTATTTCTACAAAGTATAATTTTACTTCCTGTCAGTTAAAATCTAAATGAAACTGCTTGAAGTTTGTGGTTGTGATGTGAAAAAATGTAAAAAAATTAAAATAAAGAAAAATAAAAAAAGGTTCAAGGGATTTCAGCAAACCCTGTTGTAAAACCGAGGAAAGTAGCAAATATTTTCTTGGTGAACCTTTTAAACCATTTCCGCCACTGTACCAGTAAGAGAAGATATAAGTGTTAATTTAAAGCTTTGTTTGAATGTTGCATAGGTCAAAAATATAAAATATACAAAAGTATATAAAAAATATACTTCTAATACATATATGAAGCCTTTTCCAGGAGCCATGAAAAATAATTTATCTAAAAGCAGACAATGGTTGTACTGTCCTCTTCCTTTTCTTCAGCTCTGTTTGGAGGTTTTCACATGAACAGATTGCAGCCCTCTCCAAACGCCTCTTGATGTTCATGCAGCACAGACGTTTCCCTCCCAGGAGAGGTCTTCATATGTCAAAGACGTGTTCTACCATTCATGTTCATTTGCTGTGGTTACAGAGCAGCTGCAGTAATTGATGAATGCCATTCGTCTTGTGCCCACTTCTGAGAGACCTCTGAAGTGGCTCCACAATGAATTCCATCATCCACAGAGACGACGACCATCTAATGGCGTCCACAGAGATTGTCCATGTGATGGGTCCAAATTATAGGCTTCTGACATGTTCTTCGATTTCTCTTCCAACACAAAAATGAATCAGTTTCTGCACTTACCCTTCCATTGACAATGTATGTGTTAATGTAAGCACAGGCAGACGCTCTAAGTAAACACATCTTTTACCAGCAGAGGAAATGTTATCATCTATCATTCAAGCAGCAAAAATAACCATTTACGGGATCCTGAGCACCGGAGCGGGTCTGGACTTAGCAATGCAGGCGATGTGGAACAAACGGCACTGATGAAGTTTCTGAGGGTGAAGGCAAATCAACAGGAAGCATCAGGTACAAGCAAGCTACAACACGCTGTTGCATGTGGGAAAATGTATAGTCTTCAAATGATTGAATTTAAATTAGCTCTGTAATATTTACTTAGAGGCTCAAGATTGTTTCTTTTAGTAGCCTAAATGTCCAGAGATGTACAGTGGGGCAAAAAAGTATTTTGCAGCCCCCGATTTTGCAAGCTGTTCCACTTAATAAGATGAGAGGACTGTAATTTTCATCATAGGTACACTTTAACTGGGAGAGACATCCATCCATCCATTATCTGTACCCGTCCATCCTATGAAGGGTTGCGGGGGGCTGGTGCCAATCTCCAGCGGTCAAGGGGCAAGAGGCAGGGTACAGTCCATCGCAGGGCAACATACAGCCACACACCAACACCTAAGAGCAATTTTAGAGAGAGAAATGAACCTAACAGTCATGTTTTTGGAACAGAGTACACAGAGAGAACCCACGCATGCACAGGGAGAACATGCAAACTCCATGCAGAAAGGCCCTGGGCTGGAATTTGAAGCCTGGCCTTCTTGTTGCAAGGCAACAGTGCTACCAGCAGTAGCAGGCGGGGGGAGACATCATGTAAAAAAAATCCAGAAAATCACATTGTATGATTTTTAAATAATTTATTTGTATATATTTGCTACACTGACCTGGGCCTTTCCTTACTGAACCACTAAATTCTTCTGCTTCTGTCAGTGGGCCCCAGGGCAGCTGTGGTTACAATATAGCTTACCATCACCAGTGTGTGAATGTACCCGTAGTGTGAAGCGCTTTGGGGTCCTCAGGACTAGATAAAGCGCTATACAAGTACAGGCCATTTACCATTTCAAATACCATGGAGCCATCCACACAAAATGGTTTCAATTAGAACATTGCATTCCAGAGGTAAGACTAAACATCAATATTAACCACGTATTGTTGCTCAAGTATATCAGTAACCAAAAACACACTTTTAGAGGGTATCCATTACAGTTTACTATAAAACATACAAAAACTACAGCAAACAAAACCCTGAAGTTGATCCTTTGATAAATTTCAATGGTTTTCTTCACCTGATCCCTTCCTGTGACATCAGCAAAGATGAAGCTATAAAGACAGGAAGTGAGGCAGCACTTCCTCCTTTTGCTTCTGGAACACAGGTAAGTAAGTAAGTTCTTAACAAAAAGTAAAAATGCACAAAACATTTCAAAACAATAAATAAAATGTTGATTACAAAACTTGTCAGTTGATTTAAACCAAGATGTTATATCAAATAATCTGTAAAAGTGTAAAACATAAAGAAACGCAGAATAATAAATGTTTGCAGACTACAGAGTCCAGATAAGGTATGGCTAAATCTAAAACAAGAATACTAACTTGAAAACAATAAGACTAAACTCTGGGGCAAATTGTGTTCTTACCCACTTTGTCACAGAGCAATTTTTAGAAAATTGAATAAATACAAGATCACTGACAATCTCCCTCGACCTGTGGCTCCATGCAAGATCTCACCTCGTGGGGTACATATGATCTTGAGAACGGTGAGGAAACAGTCCAGAACTACACGATGGGGAATGGTTAATGACCTGAAGAGAACTGGGACCATAGTAACAAAGGTTACTATTAGTAACACACTATGTCATCATGGATTAAAGTCCTGCAACACTCGAAATGTCCCCCTGCTTAAGCCAGCACAAGTCCAGGCCCGTCTATAGTTTGCCAGAGACCATCTGGATGATCAAGAGTAGGATTGGGAGAATGTCATGTGGTTAGATGAGAACAAAATAGAACTATTTGGTATAAATGCCACTCACTGTATTTGAAGGGGATAGATCCTGAGTTTCATCCCAAGAACACCTACCCACTGTGAAGCATGGGGGTGGAAACATTATGCTTTGGGGCTGTTTTTCTGGAAAGGGGACAGGATGACTGATCCGTATTAAATAAAGGATAAAAGGGGCCATGTATCGTGAGATTTTGGGCATAAACCTCATTCCATCAGTGAGAGCATTGAAGATGAAAAGTGGCTGATCTTCCAGCATGACAATGATCCCAAACACATCACCCGGGTAACGAAGGAGTGGCTACATAAAAAACATTTCAAGGTTCTCGAGTGGTCTAGCCAGTCTCCAGACCTCAATCCAATAGCGAATCTGTGGGGGGAGTTGAAAGTCTGTGTTTCCCAGTGACAGCCCTAAAACATCACAGCTCTAGAGAATATCTGTATGGAAGAATGGGCCAAAATACCAGCTACAGTGTGCAAACCTGGTGAAGACCTACAGGAAATGTTTGACCTCTGTCATTGCCAACAAATTATTGTGGTGAAATTTTGTTATTGACCAAATAATTATTTTCTGCACCTTTATACAAATACATTCTTTAAAAATTGTACAAAGTGATTTCCTGGATGTTTTTTTTACATTCTGTTTCTCACAGTTGAACTGTACCTATGATGAAAATTACAGACCTCTTTCATCTTTTTAAGTGGGACAACTTGCACAATTGGTGGCTGCCAAATAGTTTTTTGCCCCACTGTACCTCTTCATAAAAATTCCTTTCCAAGCCTGCTAACCTTCATCACACACAGGTCTCTGCACTCTTGAAGACTCTCCAGATATCTGAGAAATATGTGTGCCTGTCTGTGAAAACTTGGTGATGGTGAAGTACACACTGGGCTTTAGAGCTGACTCGCTGGTACACAACCACATGTACAGCTTGTATTACAAATCTCAGAATGCTTTGCTGAGGCACTGGCATGGATCTTCAAATACTGCCATGCATGTACTCTTATAAGCTTCCCCAGACCATGATGGTGTTTTCTAATGTTTTTCATGTGGACGCGGGGTGTCCAAAGTCAGTCCTCGGGGGCTGGTATCCTGCATGTTTTAATTCTTTCCCTGGCTCAACACACCTGAGTCAAATGATGGCTCATCAGCAGGCCTCTGCAAAACTTTACCATCCTGAGGTGGTATTTGGACCATTTGACCAGCTGCATTGGAGCAAAGACGCATCTAAAGCTGGCAGGACACCGGCCCTTGAGCCCTGGAGTTGGACTCCCTGATGTAGACCAAAGTTATTTTATTACTAAACCCTGTTTTAAACCACTCTACAGCTTCCTTTTTGACCTGTCTGCTGTATTCCTTGGACTTCATGATGCTGTATATTCACTAATGTTCTCTGATGAACCTCTGAGGCATTCGGACTGCTGAGTTTAAATTGGATACAAGCGGTCTCCATTAACCTATTAGGTGGCCAATGCTTGAACAACATTTTATTTTAGGGCATGAGAGTAAAAGGGAGTAAACACATATACATTTTAATTGTTTTGTTTGTTAAAAAAAGTATAATTTTCCTTTCCTTTTTTTAGCTATGCACAACTTTTGCACAACTATTACATGGTGGCAGGACTGTCCTGATTTATCAAGTAAAAAAAACGTTGTGCTGTCCCAAAATAATGAAAATGTATGAAAATGGAGTGGTATCTCACTAAAGCACCTGTTTGTATTAAAAAATCATGTCTGTCTCATTAAGTAAATTGTCAGTTTCAAATCTATAAGTTTAAAGTATTTAATATAACAAGACAAATAAATAAACCTGAAATCTAGCTACTTAAAGGGAATTCTAAAAGGGTTATTCAGATTATCTTTAGCTGATAAAGATTTAACTTTAGATAGTCTCTGTCTCTCTGGATGGTAGTCAAGGTTTCTGCTCACACAGTTTCTTTTTCTCTGCCCAAGAATAACAGTCTTACCTCTAGTTGGGTCAGGCAGTGTTTACTTTCTCAGAACCAGCTTGAGTTTCTGCTCCAGGTCTAGCTGAAAACGTTGTCAACCTTGGGTCACAGCATTTCTCTCCACCCGGTTAGGTCACCTTGAGGTCGGAAGGCTGTTGGATGTTTAGATGACAATACAAATGTTTGCAAGTGTAAATTTAAGTAACTCAAAAAAACCTTGGTGTGAAAGATGAAAGATTATGGTCAATACAAAAAATAAGCACAACTTCTTGGTTCTGTTTGTAGATAGTCTGGCTCTCTAAACTCCTTTGCACTCTGAGCTCACGCAAGTCGAGTAGTCCTTTTACGCAACACCACGTTAGATTGCAGCTGAGAAAAAAAGATTATTCTAGTTTTCAAAACTGTTCATTCACCTTTCAGAGAAAGAGAGCCAATAGATTTATTAGCTTTGTGGAGGTTCCTCCAGCCATCTCTCAGTGTTTGTATATCTTTCCCATTAGCACCTTTACTTATAATTTCACATTTTCTGTAATATTGGCATACGATGTTTGCCAATATGGGTGTCTCCTTCCCCTCCTTGTTTCTTGTAGGCTAGCCTTTGTGTATAAATTTCCCAGTGTGTTTATTCAGCGCTTCAGAACTTCAGGATAATTTTGCCGGCCCTTCACGGTATGTGTGTGTCTTCACTTCACCAGGTTGGGCCGACTGGGCCTTTTTCGGGGCTATTTCAGGAACCAACTCAGTACCAGTCTTGGGGTGTGTACTCTGAAATGGCCAGATAGAGTCGCTGGCTAGGAGCTGTGGTTAAGTCATGCTGATTGGTTGTAACTCAGAGGGAAATGAGCAGTCATCACCAAACAACCGGCTTTGTGAAATTGGAAGAGTTACTGGCAAAGCATTTTATACCAGAAGCCAACAGAAACGTAGCAAGCATCCCTGCTTCTTCCATTGTCAATCTGGTGTTTTTCTATGCTGCTGTGGGCACCTTTTTGGGTTGATAGGTGACGCTACTCACTGCCGAAACGGTCATGATATGCAGACGTCTTTGGGGGCCAATTTTAGATGGAGACAAGATGGCTGAGAGGAGCAGACCGTTAGATTTACCCCGTCAGGAAAGATCCGGTAAAATTACCCTGAAGTTCTGATAGTGGAAACATGCCTATAGTTACAGGTCAGTTTTTTCTTTATCGATAGTTAGGTTTTGCTTAGTTGACATTTTCTTTTGAGTCCTTCCTTCTAGATTTTTGAAATATTTGCTTTCTGATGGATTTTTGTTTACCATTTTTGAAAAAATAAAAAAATTGAGAATATTTTTTATACTTTTGTTTAACTGCTTGGTCCCTGACAAGCCTCATATTAAAAACACTGTTTTTGGAATTTATCTTAATGTTTTCACATCACCGTATACTTAAGAGTCTTCAAAATGGGTTTTTCGGACTTTGCTTGCCTGTCTCTATAATAGAACCATTTATGAAATAATGCCTTCCATAATATAATGCAAACTAAAATGAATGCTGAAAAGTTCTGTGGAAAATAATGCAGTATTTCACCATTACGACAATTATTGGAATAATACGCTTCAGCTACAATGAATTATTAAGTCACAGCTATCTGGCCTTTAATGATCCACTATATTCAGTGAGAGCTACATCACAACTCCCACATCAGTCAGCTATAAAAACTGCAGTACAACTTTAACAAGACTGTGCTGTTTAAATTTCATCTTACTGCCCATGTTATAGTTAGAATCTGACAACCTGATTTAGTCTCACTGCAACATATGCTTTAACTGTTGGATGTGATTCATAGTGAGCATTTTTTTATTTTCTGAGCACTCGCAAACATTAAGGGAGCTGCTGCTTATGTGGCTGCCAGCAGCTTCAATAACATTTCCCTGGGGCAGATTTAAATCCTGTTAGTACTTCATGTAATGGTAATGAAAATGCAGGATGGAAGCAGTTATGTAAAGGCTCCATAACTGAGCATATTAGATGGTATGAAAGAGGAAAAACAGAATCGCAGCCGACTGAGGCTCATCCTGAATGCACCAGCAGAATTTGGTTTGTAATGAAAAAAGTCCTTCCTTCTCAGTGGGCAGCTGAATGAGTGTGTTTGTCTCTGTGGTGTAACAGTGACTCATCGCTCTGTCGTCTCTCGCTGCCTCAGTTGTCTGAACTGATTGATTGAACGTCGTCGGACTGTGAGACATGAACTGTGTTCAATTTCCACTGAACATCACAAAAGGAAGAAGAGTAATATTTGTGTGGCGGCCATTACATGTCAAACCGAGGCTTTATAAAGTGGCCTCTATGCAACATTTTGATTGTTTTGAGGTTATAAGCACTCACTTTTCCAATTTACCATTATCAGCAAATCCACTCAAACAATTGGATTCTTAGATTTTTGTAAAACCTTTTGTACAATCTTTGAAAAACTTGTGTCCAAGATTATTTGTTTTACTGCTTAAAGCTGATTTCATCCTTTACATTCATTTTGGTAGAACATATTCATGTGGTTTTCATAAATCTTTACTCTGCCAACTTTTTTGCAGCACATCGTTGTTTAACATAGAAGTCTATGGATAGTTACACAGAAAAACTTAAGACTTAAATTGTAGATGGAAGGTTCCAGACTTGATTTGGACTTGGGACAAAAGACTCAAGACTTGAAATGAAATTTACACAAGACTCCAGAGTTGAGTTGGATTTGGGACAAAAGACTCTAAACGTGACTTGAACTTCAAATGAAATAGTTGAAACTTGACTTGGGGGAAAAAAATACAACTTGGACTGGATGAAACACCCACTTGGATTCAGGATAAAAGGTTTGAGACTTGGCTTGGCATGAAAGGCTAGACTTGACTTCAATCTAGAATCAAAGCGTTGAACCATGACTCTGACTTTAGAGAAAATACTTGACTTGGATTTTGGGTGAAAGACCTAAACTGTATTTGGGATAAAAGACTTTAGACTTGATGTGAATTTGGAATGAGAGTTGAAACTTGACTTGGGACAAAAGACTTGAGATTTGATTTAGGACTAAAGACACTAAACCTGACTCAGACTTGGGAGAAACTACTTGCCATGAATGTTTGGTGAAACATTCGAGACTGGAATGAAAGAGTTGAAACTTGACTTGAAAAGACTCAAACCTGACTTGAATTTGAGATAAAACACTCAAGATGTGATTTGAAACTGGGACAGAAAAATATGAACATCTCTTCTCTAGAGCACTGCTCGGATCATCTGTTAGCTCAACCCCCTGATGTTGCCCTAATTTCTCTGAATGAAAGTTATTCAGCTTTCCACTGCATATAAGATACTGAGCTCTGATAACTCCACAGAACCACAGTTCAATAAAACCAATTTAAGAAAACACTTCTCCTAAAACAGACATATACCTCACAAACCTACCTAGCTAACATCAACATATTGAATCAAATCCATAGTTATCCAAATAGTCCTCTTACCTGAATGGGCTTGATAAAACATTATATATTATATATATATATAACACTCACCAAAACACTGACAACCCAGGGTCCAGACCAGGAAGCAGAGTCGTAGTTTAACCCACCTCTCTGCTGCTTCTGTACTGTTACCCACCCATTACCCTATAGAAACAGTGTCTTGCCCACGGCCAAAATTAAATGGATTAAAAGTTAAGCCAACAAAAGCAAATTATGGAAATCTCATAAAAATAAATACAACTTTGATTGAAAATAAATCTATTAAATGTGGTTTATTAAACATAAGATCTCTCTCCTCAAAGACTTTGTAAGTAAATGACTTGATTTGTGATAATCACATTGATTTCCTTTGTCTCACAGAAACCTGGTTGCAGCAGGAGGATTATGTCAGTATAAATGAGTCAACTCCTTCCAGTCATTTAAATTTTCACATTCCTAGAAATACTGGGCGAGGAGGAGGAGTTGCAGCCATTTTCCGTTCTGATTTACTAATTAGTCCCAGACCAATTGATAGCTACAGTTCTTTTGAGCATCTAACCCTTAATTTTCCTCATCCAAGTTGCAAAACATTAAGACCATTTTTGTTTGTGGTTTTGTATCGTCCACCAGGCCCTTACTCTCAATTCTTGGATCAGATCTCACATTTTTTATCTGATATAGTATTAAATACTGATAGGGTTATTATAGTGGGGGACTTCAATATTCATGTGGATACTGAAAGTGATAGCCTAAATGCAGCCTTTAATGCTATTTTAGACTCAATTGGCTTTACTCAAAAAGTACAGGGATCGACCCACTCAGGTAAACACACTTTTGACCTTGTACTGACATACGGTATTGAGTGTGAGGAAATAACAGTCCACCCACATAACCCGGTCCTGTCTGACCACTTCTTGATAACTTTTGAATTTACTTTAACTGACCATCTTAAATCTGAAAGAAAATTTCATTATAGAAGAGCTTTATCAGACAATGCTGTAACAATTTTTAAAGAATCTGTTCCATTCTTACTTTCCTCAGTGTCTCAGAGTAACACAGTGGATGGCAGCAATTCTATCTCTAACCCTTCAGAAATTGATGATCTGGTTCACAGCGTTACGTCCTCATTGCGTTTGGCATTAGATAGTGTAGCCCCATTAAAAAAGAAAGTGGCTAGCCATAGGAGGCTGACTCCTTGGTTTAACGCAGAGTTGCGTACTTTAAAGCAGAATACTAGGAAGTTGGAGAGAAAATGGCGCTCTACACATCTAGAGGATTCCTATTTAACCTGGAATAACAGTCTACTGCTGTATAAAAAGACCCTTCGACAAGCTAGAACAGCATATTTTTCATCATTAATAGAGGCGAATAAAAACAATCCTAGGTTTCTTTTTAGTACAGTTGCCAAACTTACACAGAGTCATAGCTCTGTTGAGCAAACTATTCCCCCAGCTCTTAGCAGTGATGATTTTATGAGATTCTTCATAAATAAAATAAATTTTATTAAAAATAAAATCATTGGCACCCTACCAAACATGATTACTTCTTCCTCAGTAAATGAGTCAGTATCGGAAAGAACTGTAGAACCTCAGTATTGCTTAGGCTGTTTTGATTCAGTCGAGCTTTCAGAATTATCAAAAATATTAGCCTCATCTAAACCTTCAACTTGTATTTTGGACCCAATCTCAACCAAATTATTTAAAGAAGTGTTCCATTTGGTTCCTGGCCCCATTTTGGATATGATGAATCTATCCTTAGTAAACGGATACGTACCACAGGAATTTAAAATAGCTGTAATTAAACCTTTACTCAAGAAACCTTCCCTTGATCAAGATGACTTAGTTAATTACAGACCTAACCTTCCTTTCTTATCCAAAGTCCTTGAGAAAATAGTTGCTAATCAAGTCTGTGAACATCTAAACAGTAACGAGCTGTTTGAAGAGTTTCAGTCAGGTTTTAGAGCTCATCATAGCACTGAAACAGCACTGGTGAAGGTTACTAATGATATTCTCATGGCCTCACATAATGGACTGGTGTCTGTTCTGGTTTTGTTAGATCTCAGTGCTGCTTTTGACACAGTCGATCATAATATTCTCTTAGAAAGGCTTGAACATGTTGCAGGGATCAAAGGAACAGCACTAGGCTGGTTTAAATCATATTTGTCTGATAGATTCCAGTTTGTTCATCTAAATGATAAATCATCTTCACTCTCAAGGGTTACTTGTGGAGTTCCACAGGGTTCTGTCCTTGGACCAATTCTTTTCACCATATATATGCTTCCAATTGGTAGAATCATTAGACAGCATGGGATAAATTTCCACAGCTATGCCGATGATACACAACTATATTTATCCATAAATCCTGATGAACCCAGTCAGTTAGGTAGATTACAGGCATGTCTGGAAGACATAAAAGCATGGATGACCCTAAACTTTTTGCTTTTAAATTCTGACAAGACAGAAGTTGCTGTCTTTGGACCAGAAGTTCTTAAACAGAAACTGATTAGTCAATCACTTCATCTGGATGGCATTAAATTGGCCCCCAGTAATAACGTAAAGAACCTCGGCGTTATTTTTGACCAAGACTTGACATTTAAATCCCATATTAAACAGGTTTCTAGGATTTCTTTCTTTCACCTCCGGAATATTGCTAAAATTAGAAACATCCTGTCCAGGAGTGATGCTGAGAAACTAGTCCATGCATTTGTTACCTCAAGGCTGGACTACTGTAATTCTTTACTAGGGTAGTCCACAAAATGCCATTAAAAGCCTTCAGTTGATCCAAAATGCGGCAGCAAGAGTTCTGATGAATATTAAAAAGAGAGATCACATTTCTCCTGTTTTAGCTTCCCTTCATTGGCTCCCTGTTAAATCCAGAATAGAATTTAAGATCCTTCTTCTTACATACAAAGCCCTTAATAATCAAGCTCCATCATACATCAGAGATCTAATTGTTCCATATGTTCCTAACAGAGCACTTCGCTCTCAGACTGCAGGTTTACTTGTAGTTCCTAGGATCTCTAAAAGTAGAATGGGAGGCAGATCTTTTAGTTATCAGGCTCCTCTCCTGTGGAACCAGCCTCCAGCTTTAGTCCGTGAGGCAGACACTCTGTTTACTTTTAAGGCCAGGCTTAAAACTTTCCTTTTTGATAAAGCTTATAGTTAGAGTGGCTTAGGTCATCCTGAGCTATCTCTGTAGTTATGCTGCTATAGGCTTAGACTGCTGGAGGACAGACTTACCAATTTTCTTCACTCTGCTACTTCCTTTTCTCCTACGACTCTCCAGTTGTATTACAGTACATTCTGTTATTTCGACTGTTAACTTTGTTTTCTCTCAGTGTTTTTCTCCCCATCGAAGATATACCTGGTCTGGTATCCTGCTTGGCTGCAATGCCCTGTTGGACGGGGGGCATCGACTGGGATGATCCTCTCAGTAACTGAACATCCACTGTGTCCTGTTATCAACTTTTTACTTTCTGTAACATAGAAAGTTCTCTTATATCGGATCTTCTGTTCCTTCTGTGTTCTGCTCTGTCTTCTCAAACCCCCAGACGGTCGTGGCAGATGGCCGCTCCTACTGAGCCTGGTTCTGTTGGAGGTTTCTTCCTGTTAAAGGGGAGTTTTTCCTCTCCACTGTCGCTACATGCTTGCTCAGTATGAGGGATTGCTGAAGGATTGCTGTGGTTGGAAATCTGCCCAACCTCACGCCAATGACTGACGCAATCTGCTGGGATTCCTTAAATAGGAAACTTTTTAACTGATTGGAATGTTTGTATAATTGTATTGAAATGACTTCTTGTTAAGTGCCTTGAGATGACATCTGTTGTTAATTGGCGCTATATAAATAAACTGAATTGAATTGAATATATATATATATATATACATTCATTCTTTTCATAAATGCATGTTGTTGTTTTTTAAAGAGTAGGTATAATTTATAAGAACATCACAGAGCCAGTCAGACATTCTGCATCAGCTCAAGGTCTGCCTAATGACAGTCATTGGGTACCTTAATTAACTTAAGCTACTACATTGTCTTACAATATTTCTCATGGGTTGTCTTTAATTGAATGCTTTAATAGCAACACATTTTCCACAAATAATTGTCTTACAATATAAAATAACTACTGAAAGCTAACATGGTATGATAAAAAACTTAAAAAGAAGTGAACAAAAACAAGTTTAGTGTTTATTATTATACTTATTATTGAAAGTCTCCTAGTCTGAAATCCTGTATGGGGTTTTCCAACAGCAGCTCTTCCTCATTTAGACTGATTCAATGCTGCTTGGTCAGCCCAGCAGATGCTAAGTAAAGAATGTGTAAATGAAAATGGTTGCACTCTAAAAATCTTCACGTCTGAATATAAAAATTTATTTACACAAATATGAGGAAGGTGGGTTCGCAGGTCAAGGTGAAAACAAGTGATTAGCGATCAACATAATAGCTCGTGCACACTGACTTAAAGCAGCTCGTCCAGTTTTTTAGTTGAATAAAATGGTCTAAAGCTCAGCAGTTAATCTGCTTCTCATCAATTGGTCTTCTTGTTAAAGAACAAGTCTATAAAGCCATTAAATCCAATTTTCCAGCTTGTGCAGCTTACTTATTTAACAACCCCCCACCATTCAAGTTTTATTTTAAGTCAAATTTGTGTACTTCTCTGCTTATGTGGATCTGTGAAGCTCAAACAAGTTTAGGTCATTGAACATTTTAGTATTCAAACAAATTTGGCAAGAAAGGAGCTCATATGAAGATAAACTGATACTCAACCAAAGACCCAAATTATTGTAGATATTAGATGTGTGGTTGTCTGAGCTGGTTTATTCTGTTTTGCATTTTTTTTGTACTCGGTGTAATTTTATCAATGCAAAATACTTTGCACTCATCATGTTTGGAGAAAGGAGGATGAGTAAAATCCCAAGAACATCATTTCAACTGTGAAGCATGTGGGTGGAAACATCATGGTTTGGGGGGAGGGGGGGTCTTTTTAGCAAAGGGGACAGAACGACTGAAACATATTGAGGAGAGAATGGCTGGGGTCATGTATTGTCCCCAACAATTTGGGGCAACAACCTCCTTCCCTCAGTGAGAGCTTTGAAGATGGGTCATGGTTGGGTATTCCATCACAACAACCCTAAACACAAACAGGCATGGCAATTAAAGCCTAGTTTATGCTTCTCCGTCAGCAAGTTTGCCCTCACACGCACACGTATTGATGTACATGTTTTCCTTTTATACTTCTCTGTTGGTGTCAGTATTGCAAAGTAATTCTCCACCAGGACAGCAGTGGGTGTAAACCTTTTCTGGCGGGTCTGCCTACCATTGCAGTCACGTTTCTGGTCGAAGACAATTTATTTACTTCAGCTCAAGGAGCAATGGCAGACAGAGATCAAGCTTTAATTGAGCTGGAAAGCTTTTTACTAGAAGTCCATCTCATAGAATACTCTAAAAATGCATGTAAACAAACAAACACAGTGATCTGTTTTGTTGTTCTCTACACAACCGGGTGTTCAGAATCGCCAAAAGACCATATTAAATAAACTGGCCTTGCAATATAAAGCATCTAGTGCCCAAAAGCTGCATTGACTACTAGTTACATCGACTATAGAGCACTGGTGAAATGATCTGGGGCGGATGTTGGGCTGATCAATCACAGATGTGCGCTCTCCATTGCGTTTGACAGATAAATAAAAAATTGGCCTCTACTCTGTGCGTTGTTGCTTGAATGACGGAGAGCCCTTGTGTCGACGGATAATGGCGATGCGTGTCTTTGCACCTCTCCAGACGGAGAAGTATAAACTAGGCTTAAGATGTGGCTCTGTAAGAAGAATTTCAAGGTCCTGGATCTGAACCCAATAAAAAAAATCTTTGGAAGGAGCTGAAGCTCCTTGTTGCCTAGCAACAGCATCGAAACCTGAAAGATCTGTATGGAGGAATGGGCCAAAATCATCTCTGCAGTGCGTTTAAAGGCATATTCCGCAACTTTTACACCTTAATATAATGTTTTTTTCAGAAGTTATGGTGGAATCTTATCATCTATTATGTTCATTTTTAGAGTTATCACCACCTTACAGGGGTTCTTGGCTTTTTTCTGCACTATAGAACTTTTGAGCGGCGACCCGCTGCTGGAAGTGTTCTGCTTTACGGCAGAGTCATACGGGCTTGCTGTTTAGACTGTAGAGATGGCTGATCCACCAAAAAGACAGAGAAATCCCATATCAGAAGAAGCTAGAAAAAGAAAAGGAGAACGTGATAGAGAGAGAGAGCAAAGACCAGAGTAAATATAGGGCCGGCTTTTCCTCATTGGAGAGTTCTTTTGGAACGGACGTCATGTACTACGGACGCCGAGTTAGCCGTGCTGCTAATGGATAGGTAAGTAATCAATGATTTCACCGGGGTTATAGTGTTTGGCCTGGCATGATGTTATACAGTCCTGAGAAAGCTATTTATTCAATGTGTGGAGGTGGATGAACATAGTTTGCATGGTATGCCTCACAGTAGTAATGCGAATTACACAACCGAGTCGATCTCCATTAGCCATCTAGAGGCTAATGTGATGCTAACGTGTAAGACTCGGTTCTGTAGATAAAGCTGCAAACTCCGGCGCAGTTGCTGGATTTCAGTATATAAGTCAAACTTTTTTCTTTTGGTTTTGTCAAGCTAGTGATTTATATTTTTGTTGTTTGATTTTTTCCTAAAAACACCTAAAGATGTAGGCTGATTCTAGTGTTGGGAGGTGTTTGCTACGTAGCACTTAGACGTTCTCTGTATCTAATCCCACTGTTTTTCTAATTACCCCGACCTCCCCCACAAACTGAATACCTAGCTGTGAGGTCTTTACTCTAAATTACCCCGATTGTTACAGTTGAATTACGAACTGAAACGGCGCTTGTTTGTTGTTTGGACAAGCGATTTGGAAAGCAGCCACTGAAACATGCCTCTTATGAGCGACAGAGAGATTTGATTTCACGACAGTGATGTTGCGCGGCAAGCCTGAAGAGGGCGACAGAGAGCAAATATCATGAAAGTTGCGGAGTATGGCTTTAAACCAGATCAAGAAGAACAGGAATCGTCTTACCTCTGTGATTGTAAAATATTTCTGTACCAAACATTGGATTTTTGTTTTGTTTTGTATCAAGTACGTATTTAATGCAACAACATGCAAATTAATAAATAAAAAAATTCCACAATTTGATTTTCTGGATCTTTTTTTAATTCAGTTGAGGCGTACCTACAAGGAAATCTACAGACCTCTCCACTCTTTGGAAATTTGGAAACTTGAAAAATCAGTGGTGCGTTAAACTTTCCCCAGCCACACTGTAGCTGAAACAAACAAGTTGATCATAATAATATTTACTTCCAGAGTCACCATGATGTAACATGCTTAAAAAAAGAAAACTTCTTTGGCCTTTTATATCAAACACCAGGGTGAAAGTGTTTGCCTCTCATCACAGTGGCTGCAATGTTAATCAATAATAGGAGGAGCCATAACCATAAACGATCATACAAGGAGTAATATTCATCAGCCGCATTATATCTGTCGCCAAGTCAATATTCTAGCGGGATGTTGCAGACAACAGGTGTGAAGATGTCTGACAAAGCGTAGCGCTACATCCTGCACTTTGAATTATGCAGCCTTGTTCAGTAATTGATTTCTGCTTTTGTAATTTTCTGTAATTCTCCATCAGTGTTCGCTCTGAGAGGAGAGGAATTCACTCGCTGCTGAAAATAAATTAGACAGCAGCGCGGGATAAAACGGATGTTTGAGGACATACCTGAGGAGTGCAAGGACCATAATAAGACAGGTCTCACGACGCCCCGAGACATCTCCTCTGATTGGCTGAGCTGCCACGCTTGTTGGAAGTGAATTTATTCCATTTTGTGGTAATGTGATGGAAATGACGAGGCCTTTCTGGCCGCAGGGAGAGTGCATCATTGAGAAGGAAAAGGTGCTCCAGCGGTTGTGTGTTTGGCAAAAAAATAAATCACCTGAAAGCCATTTAATTTAATGACCAGCTTATTTCAGGGCTGTACTGTAATTTTTGGTAAGCAAACATATAAGCTAAATTTGTCTACGAAAACATTTATAACACAGAAAACCAATACACACAGAGCAAAAAAACAACTTAACACAATGAGGCTATCTGGTTATTTACAAAATGCAGAGGCATTGGCTAACCACTCAATGTCAAGTTTGTAAAAATTCCTTTTAGAAAATTTAAGCTATTTGTGTCCAGCAGCTAGTTTAGGGTTAGCACAAAATATGAACAGATTTACTGGCACTGACATTTAAGTTAACACTTCAGAATAACAGATGCTTATAAAGCATATTAAATAAAGAGTTAGTTCCTCATTCGAAAAATATTAGGAAATTAAAACATTGATTAAATAGATATTTAAACATTTAGTTTGCAAAACCAAAACAAACCAGTTCACTTTTATCAAATTTGAAAATATAATTTGAAAATAGTTTGTAAACTATTTCTAAACAATTTGTATCAATATTATTACATGAAAATTAGCATGTAAACCAATAGGTATGATTGAAATGAAAACAATGGAAGCATTAATTAAATTATTAAACTATATTATAATTCACCTACCAATGTGTTAAATTTACTTTTACTGAATGTCTATTTTTATTGCATCCAGAAGACATGGAAGTAATTATGAACAAAACAATTAGATGGTTTCAATAAATTTGTTATCTTAGAATATATTGCCTCTGTAATGTGCAGGTCATACTTCCAAGGAGAAGCAAAGATAACATTAACAGTTATTGGTTACTTGTTCATATGTTACTATGCTTTTATTAAACATTTATATACAAGCAGCACGCAGAGAAAGACTTTGAACGGTCCAGATTCTCCCCTGTTCTTGACGACATGCAGCTCAATACCTGTAACTCAGTCTTACCTTTTACAAAATATATATTACTGTTTACAATTTATCTAAAAAGCATTTTGCATCCCACAATATAAAGTGAAAGCCAATGGTGTGACTGAAAGGACAAATTACAGAAACCTTGTAGATGTTGCATATCATTGAGAAAACAGGCCACGCACTGAAATAGTGTTACTTTAATTTTTTTTAATGCAAAAAAAGAAAAGAAAAGAAAAAAAATCACAGAAAACAAAGTGTTTGAATATAACCACTTGCCCTGTACTGGTATAAAAATATATATATAACAGTATAAAACATTATAAATTTAATTTATATATATATATATATATATATATATATATATATATATATATATATATATATATATATATATATATATATATATATTAGATTAATATGAAATAATATTGAATATTCTACTACAGAATATAACATACAGCCACAAACATGAATCAATTTTATTGGAATTCCACGTGAAAGACCAATACAAAGTGGTGTACACGTGAGAAGTGGAACGAAAATCATACATGATTCCAAAATTTTTTTACAAATAAATAACTGAAAAGTGGGGTGTGCGTAATTATTTAGCCCCCTGAGTCAATACTTTGCAGAATCACCTTTTGCTACAATTCCAGCTGCCAGTCTTTTAGGGTATGTCTCTACCAGCTTTGCACATCTAGAGACTGAAATTCTTGCCCATTCTTCTTTGCAAAATAGCTCCAGCTCAGTCAGATTAGATGGACAGCGTTTGTGAACAGCAGTTTTCAGATCTTGCCACAGATTCTCGATTGGATTTAGATCTGGACTTTGACTGGGCCATTCTAATACATGGATATGTTTTGTTTAAAACCATTCCATTGTTACCCTGGCTTTATGTTTAGGGTCGTTGTCCTGCTGGAAGATGAACCTCCGCCCCAGTCTCAAGTCTTTTACAGACTCCAAGAGGTTTTCTTCCAAGATTGCCCTATATTTGGCTCCATCCATCTTCCCATCAACTCTAACCAGCTTCCCTGTCCCTGCTGAAGAGAAGCACCCCCAGAGCATGATGCTGCCACCACCATATTTGACAGTGGGGATGGTGTGTTCAGAGTGATGTGCAGTGTTAGTTTTCCGCCACACATAGCGTTTTGCATTTTGGCCAGAAAGTTCCATTTTGGTCTCATCTGACCAGAGCACCTTCTTCCACATGTTTGCTGTGTCCCCCACATGGCTTGTGGCAAACTGCAAACGGGACTTCTTATGGTTTTCCTTTAACAATGGCTTTTGACTTTATCCCTGACCTGTCTGGTGTGTTCTTTGGACTTCATGGTGTTGTTGCTCCCAACATTCTCTTAGACAACCTCTGAGGCCGTCACAGGGCAGCTGTATTTGTACTGACATTAGATTACACACATATGCACTCTATTTAGTCATTAGCACTCATCAGGCAATGTCTATGGGCAACTGACTGCACTCAGACCAAAGGGGGCTGAATAATTTCGCACACCCCACTTTTCAGTTATTTATTAGTAAAAAATGTTTGGAATCATGTATGATTTTCGTTCCACTTCTCACGTGTACACCACTTTGTATTGGTCTTTCACCTGGAATTCCAATAAAATTGATTCATGTTTGTGGCTGTAATGTGACAAAATGTGGAAAAGTTCAAGGGGGCCGAATACTTTTGCAAGCCACTGTATGTGCAATATTACAACTGATGTTATTACTATCACTATTATGAACGACCATAATTAGTTATATACTTGAAAAGCAATAAACCTATTCAATTCAGTTATGAAATAACCGCCATGAGACCATAAAAACACTGATATTGAATATGTTTAGCTACATGCTTTTTGTAAGTGGGTTATATTTCTTACTGAATTAATGCAAAATGTCCTAAATCATCAAGGTATGATTTTGATGTATTATCCTAATTTGTAATGCTTGTTT
The DNA here is from genome assembly GCA_963556495.2 of Valencia hispanica. NCBI lineage: Eukaryota > Metazoa > Chordata > Actinopteri > Cyprinodontiformes > Valenciidae > Valencia > Valencia hispanica. The sequence goes on from OY747700.1 coordinate 18,567,991, forward strand.
GTCATATTAAAATAAAAGAAAAAAAATCCTTACAGCTGTGGCTTACTAGAGACATGACGCACAGGGCATATGTAAAGATAGACATAATAGACATAATTGTTTCTACTTGTTGTCAGGACAAATGATTACTTCGATTTTCATGACAAATTTCATCGATTTACTAAAGTTTCATATATATATACACTACCGTTCAAAAGTTTGGGGTCACCCAAACAATTTTGTGTTTTCCATGAAAAGTCACACTTATTCACCACCATACGTTGTGAAATGAATAGAAAATAGAGTCAAGACATTGACAAGGTTAGAAATAATGATTTGTATTTGAAATAAGATTTTTTTTACATCAAACTTTGCTTTCGTCAAAGAATCCTCCATTTGCAGCAATTACAGCATTGCAGACCTTTGGCATTCTAGCTGTTAATTTGTTGAGGTAATCTGGAGAAATTGCACCCCACGCTTCTAGAAGCAGCTCCCACAATTTGGATTGGTTGGATGGGCACTTCTTGCGTACCATACGGTCAAGCTGCTCCCACAACAGCTCAATGGGGTTCAAATCTGGTGACTGCGCTGGCCACTCCATTACCGATAGAATACCAGCTGCCTGCTTCTTCTCTAAATAGTTCTTGCACAATTTGGAGGTGTGTTTTGGGTCATTGTCCTGTTGTAGGATGAAATTGGCTCCAATCAAGCGCTGTCCACTGGGTATGGCATGGCGTTGCAAAATGGAGTGATAGCCTTCCTTATTCAGAATCCCTTTTACCCTGTACAAATCTCCCACCTTACCAGCACCAAAGCAACCCCAGACCATCACATTACCTCCACCATGCTTAACAGATGGCGTCAGGCATTCTTCCAGCATCTTTTCAGTTGTTCTGCGTCTCACAAACGTTCTTCTTTGTGATCCAAACACCTCAAACTTGGATTCATCCGTCCACAACACTTTTTTCCAGTCTTCCTCTGTCCAATGTCTGTGTTCTTTTGCCCATCTTAATCTTTTTCTTTTATTGGCCAGTCTCAGATATGGCTTTTTCTTTGCCACTCTGCCCTGAAGCCCAGAATCCCGCAGCCGCCTCTTCACTGTAGATGTTGACACTGGTGTTTGCGGGTACTATTTAATGAAGATGCCAGTTGGGGACCTGTGAGGCGTCTGTTTCTCAAACTAGAGACTCTAATGTACTTATCTTCTTGCTCAGTTGTGCAACGCGGCCTCCCACTTCTTTTTCTACTCTGGTTAGAGCCTGTTTGTGCTGTCCTCTGAAGGGAGTAGTACACACCGTTGTAGGAAATCTTCAATTTCTTAGCAATTTCTCGCATGGAATAGCCTTCATTTCTAAGAACAAGAATAGACTGTCGAGTTTCAGATGAAAGTTCTCTTTTTCTGGCCATTTTGAGCGTTTAATTGACCCCACAAATGTGATGCTCCAGAAACTCAATCTGCTCAAAGGAAGGTCAGTTTTGTAGCTTCTGTACCGAGCTAAACTGTTTTCAGATGTGTGAACATGATTGCACAAGGGTTTTCTAATCATCAATTAGCCTTCTGAGCCAATGAGCAAACACATTTTACCATTAGAACACTGGAGTGATAGTTGCTGGAAATGGGCCTCTATACACCTATGTAGATATTGCACCAAGAATAGTCATTTACCACATTAGCAATGTATAGAGTGTATTTCTTTAAAGTTAAGACTAGTTTAAAGTTATCTTCATTGAAAAGTACAGTGCTTTTCCTTCAAAAATAAGGACATTTCAATGTGACCCCAAACTTTTGAACGGTAGTGTATATATATATATATATATATATATATATATATATATATATATATATATATATATATATATATATATATATATCCTTATTTGGAACACTAGTCAGCCATGTAAAATTAAAATATAATAACAGTCATTTGCGCCTCAAATAAGCGCCATTTATTTTTCCTTGACAATGATTGGCTAAATGCCAAGGCAAAAAAAAAAAAAAAAGGAAAACTGTAGATATTAGCTTTTGAGGTAGTGCCAGGACCAGGGCCGGATTATGATAGCAGAGGCCCCTGGACACAGAGTGTTTGAAGGGCCCCCCGCCCCACAAAAATGTAATATCATTTAAACAGGATTTTTACCACATTCCTGTAAAACTACGTTGCTCACCTGAGGCCAACAATATCAAGACAATACACAGTGGTGTAACTCGGTTGCCAATATAAATACACCGCTTGATTTCACCTCCACCAGGCCAAGACTACAATTCAGATTGTTCCATAACTTAATCACAAAAAGTCACTCATACACGTTAATTTTTATTTTCTTCTGTCTCACAGTGCTCGTTCAGTTCTTTTGCTTCTCAGCTAATTCATCATCACCACAGAAAAGCAGGCCACTTTCACCTAAAAACTGACTGACAGCTACAAACCATCTGAGCAGAACCTCCCGCCAGTACCGCATCTCTCCCTCCCACCCCCCAACTTCTGCCCGGAGGGCAAAAAGACTGTTCACCCCTCCCCTCCCCTGACTATGTTGTTACTAGCAGTCAGATCTCAATAGTCTGTGCGGTGAAATAAAATATATCAGCATGGTTAACACTTTGAGCGCTGTAGGCTGCACAAATAGATGAAAAAAGGATGGTAATGTTAACTTTCATAGGCTTCCAGCGGACAAAATACACCAACGGCAGTGGTTAATAGCCATGAAGAGAGTTAGAGTGGATGATCCATCCAGATCCTGGGAGCCAAAGTCTCATGACAGGATCTGCTCAGTTCACTTCAATGGAGGTAGTGATTGGACAAATGAACCGCAAAAATATGTGTCAAATGGAGCCTCGATTCGAAGTGTGCGTCAAGAACGGGGATATCACGTGACCGAGGCCTCGGTTTGTGCAGGTGACGTCATTGGTTCATTTAGGGTGTTGCTTCCTCAGAAGTGCTTTGAATCTTGAGGCGGACTGTGGTGTTGTTGAGGTTTGTAGTTAGTGAGCTATTGCGTTTGTCAATCAGTCAGTAAAAAAATAGAAAATCTTACATGTAGCCTTCTGAGGTGAGCTCTAGGCTCTATTTTCTTTTACACTTGGGAGTTGGTTAAAAGTCCAACAGGTGTTTGTTTGAGTGTGTTTACCGTAATGATGCACTCGTGTTTGGTGTGGGCACTTTATATACAACACCAATCCATCCAACTCCCTTTTACAGCTGGAGCCTGCAAGAACAAGGAAGTCTTCGCCAGTGTGAAAGTGTGAATAAATTTAAAGATACACCATAGCAGGGGTGCCCAATCCTGGTCCTCGAGATCTACCATCCAGCAACTTTTAGGTGGATCCCTTCTCATCACAGCTGAATCAAATGAAGGCCTCATTCCCAAGCCTCTGCAGAGCTGACAGACTGCTAAAGTGGGAATTGAACAATTTGATTAATGTGTGTTGGAGCTGGGATTCATCTAAAATTGACTTTGCAGCAGTGATACTTTACCTTACAATAGGAACCGGAAATAGAATGTTTTCAGTGACGGTAACTTGTAGCTCCATTTTACAACGCTTCTGAAAAATCTTGTGTTCTGATTTGAAATGTCCACAAATGCAGCACAAATTGGAGAAAAAATAATAGTTAGCCTGCAAAAACTATTTACATAAGGGGCTACAGTATATGGCATAGCCTGTAATACATTTAATCATTACAGCAGATGGCAGTATTTTGAACCATTCAGAGATGCAACGTGTTAGAAAGCCTCACAGGGCTTCATCTTCACTAATTGGAGGTATGTTGACGTTTATAGTTTATGTAATTGTAGCGTAAATTATTTCATAAGAACATCGAAATGATTTAAAATAACCTGCCAGCATGCAAAGCTACATCTACTGCTAGCATAGTTAGTATGGAACACTAAGGGCTACTATACTAGCTGTTAATGATGCGTACGCATGCTTATCATGGCCGCCTCACATAGCTTGCGTTTGAACCATCGTTTGTGCTCGTCTTCTGAAATTAATGATAGAGATTGCAAAATATTGATAATTATGTTCTTTATGGTTCTTTGGATTGTAAGGGTTGCAGACCGCTGGTCTATGCTATAATTCATGACACCACAGCTATGTGTCTATAATTTTCACATATATTTCAAATTAAATAATGAAACTTACCCTGCTTTGCAGACGCAGTAGGCAGACACCCCAAAGCCTTTTAATTTATCCAAGCAGACCCACACCTGATGCCTTCCTTTCTTGTCAGCTATCTTCTGTGACAACACACTTCAAGTCTCAAGTATTTGCAGATTTTAACTATTTGGCAGTCTACCATAAAGTGCAACAGTGACCTAAAATACAGAGTTTCCCTCAATCTGACCTACTTATTTCTACTTACAACAACCAATAAGATTCACTACCATAACTATGCAGATGACACTCAGCTCTACATTACGATGTCACCAGGTGACTTTGAACGCATCCACACCCTAAGTAAATGCATCGAGCAAATCAATAGATGGATGTGACATGACTTTCTCCAGCTGAACAGAAACGAAACAGAAGTAATTACTTTTGGACCTAAAGAGGAACGATCAAGAGTCAGCACACAGCTTCAGTTAATACAGCTAGAAACTATTGATCAGGCCTGAAATCTAGGTTTAGTAATGGACTCAGACCTGACGCTCCAGGGTCACATAAAGGTAATAACAAGGTCACCTTCTATCACATTTCTAGGATAAAAGGACTGATGTTGTAACAGGACATCGTAAAACTCATCTATGCGTTTATCTTTAGTCGAATTGATTACTGCAACAGCGTTCTCACAGGTCTGCCTAAAAAGTCAATCAGACAGTTGCAGCTGATCCAGAGCTGCTGCTTGTGTTCCTCACTAGAACCGGGGAAGTAGAGCACATCACCCCAGTTCTAAAGTCCTTACACTGGCTCCCTGTAGCTCAGAGAATAAACTTCAAAATACTTTTACTAGTTTATAAATCATTGAATGGCTTAGCACCAAAGTATGTAGAAGATCTACGGTTACTATACCAATCCGCCCTAGACCACTCAGGTCCTCTAATTCCAGTTTACTCAACATCCCTAGAATTAGAACCAAACATGGAGAAGCAGCTTTCAGTTTCTATGCTCCTCTAAGCTGAAACAAACTTCCAGACAACTGCAAAGCTGTTGAAACACTGAGTTCTTTTAAATCACAACTAAAAACTCATCTGTTTAGAGCTGCCTTTGAGTAATGTTTTCATGCGTCATATATTTTGTGTATGCTTCATGCTTTATTGTTGTTTTTACTTTATCCTAAATTCATGTAATGTTTTTTTAAAGTCTCATAAGCTTTGTTTTTTTTACTTCATCCCCTAATCATGTAAAGCACATTCAACTACCTTGTTGAAAGTGTGCTATACAAATAAAATTGTCTTGCCTTGCCTTGTGTGTGCACTCAAGAAAAGATCAGATTTTGAAATAACAGGGGTTTTGTCAAGAAGTTTACTGTTTGGTACATCAAATAGCTAAATGTATTTGCTAATCTGCTTTCACACACACATAAATTGATAAATCACATAATAAATCACATTCTTTATACAAGTGTTTAGTATGACGTCTGGCCATCCTTCTCAGGGGAAGGCCTTCCACAAGGGTTAGGAGTGTTCACTCTTCCAATGGTGAATAGTTGGTGAGGTCAGACACCGATGTTGGATGAAAAGACTTGGCTCACAGACCGTGCTCTAATTCATCCCAAAGGTGTGAGCTAATCTAAAGTCCAAATGAAGGGTGGGGGTCTGTAGCTACCAACTGCACTCTACACCTCAGCATCCACCTTCAAGACTACTTTGTTAACTCAAAACTAAGAGTACTTGGTTTTTCCACATATGTTCCTTACTCTACACTAATTTGGTAACTGTTTCTTGTATATGTTGGGTGCAGGTACGATCAGGATTTTATTTGACCCTGGTTCCAAGCCGAGTCGTTTGCCGATACTGAGCCCCAGTCTGATGTTTCATAGAAATAAAGCCCATGTATATGGAGGAAAATGAGTATCACATGAGCTATAAGAATACGTCATAGTATCCAAAGTTTGAAAAATGCTTTCATCCACTCTTCAAACTCAGACCAGAGTGATTAGCTTTGACACAAACCTGTAAGCACTCTTATTAACATTATACTCATAAATACAATGCTACAACATGATGTAATATACAGAAAAATAACCTGCAGTATAACTTCACACAATCAGTTCCTTCATGACTTTCAAATATCAACACCAACAGAAAAAAAACACTTTCCTTCAAGACCCCTTACTCCCATGCTATTAAATATTTATAAAACACTATTTAAATACCCGAAAGGTGCTGAAGGTTTCATTCAACAAAGACATTCAACACGACGCATAAAAAGAGAGACGAATGCCTTGTAGTACAGCGGTGAGTCTGATTTTCAAAAACCTGCATCAAACAAGCCTGTCACACAAATTCAAGTAAAAGAGTCGACTTATCATGAGGAGTCATGCATAAAATCAAACAGAAAGGAGGAAAAAAAGGACAATAAAGGCTCTAGATGTTTACGCACATCTATTTTGCCAGTGTTTTTAATCATATTGCACAGCTAATCAATAAAATATGACTCTTTAGGTAATTATTTTTCATACTACCTTAATCTGCAGTGATAATCAAGTGAAATAAAGCAGCATCAGTTACAGATTTAAATACAACCTCCCCAACTGGCCGAAGTGATACGCATGTATAAGATAAAGGTAAAAAGACGTAAATAAACCCAGGAAAAATAAAAAATCTGAAATAAATCAGAAACAGAAATAAAATATGAAGAATACAGCAGAATCCAGTGACTCTAAACGTCCTGCTTTCGTTCTCAGCGTGACGTGACCGGCCGCTCCGCCTGTTTCAAGGTAATCATTTCCTTGTTTCCATGGCAGCTCAGAGCAGGTCAGGCAGGATGAGGCCCGGAGGTTTCGGCTCCACGCAGTTGATCCAGAAATTGGCACAGCTGGCATGGTACTGGTGGCCCCCATACAGCAGCTTGAAGTTGTCCGTCTCAGAGTTGAAAGCCTGTTAGACAGTAAGGGGGAGGCTGTTAGGGACCCTGAAACGCAGGCATGAAGAAAGGAGGAGGAGGTGGTTTGTGTCTTACATCTACACCCTCTACGATGCTAAAAAGGTAAGAGGATTTCATTACACAGTTAGTCCACACGAAGGAAACCTGCAACATGAAGGTGGATTTTCATGGCAGTTTGTGAGGAGAATGGTGTGAAAAACCAGCCAGAAACCAAAAACGTCCGGGGTTTTTTTTGTTTAAAAATCGCAAAAACTAAACAGGAGCTTTGGTGTAGGACAGCATCAACTACGGCCGCTGCCATTCTTGCTGGGCAGTGGAGTTACAGTGGTTTGCGAATTCCTTTACACCTTGGATTTTTTTTACATTTCATCACATTACAAATAAAAATGTCAATCTATTTTACTCAGATCTAATTTTACCGAAAATAATGGCTTAGTCAAAGTCCAGACCTAAATTTAACTCAGAATCAGTGGTAAGACTTAAAGAAATCGGTGTTCAGTTGTTCTCAATTACATCTTTTTGCGGTTGAGCTGTGTTGCAAAGGAAAATGGACAAAAATGTCAGCTTTTAAATATGAAAAGGGAATAGAGACAAGGACTCCAAGTTGTGGTTACAACAAAATGTGGACTTTCAATTGTTAAAGTGGAAGTCATTTTTTTGCTCTTCATAACTGTCCCAAAAAAATCCCAATACAACAATAAAGTTTGTGAAACATGACACAAATGTGAACGACTTCAGGGAGTATGTTTTTATCGCTGTTCAGGAAAGGATCTGCAGTGAGTGCAATGACACTCACTGCATCATGTTAGCGTAACAACTTGCATTCCATATTAAATTTGTGGACGACTACATTCTGGTAATGATATTTATTTTATAGCAGGATTTGTTTATACTTGCAGCCTTTCATAAGTACGTCGTGTCCCTATAGGAAGCCTAAGTCACGCCCATCTACTTCCGGTCCATGGGTCCCCTACTGTCAAAAAATAAAAATAATGAGTCAATGGAGCGATAAAAGTTATTTTCCGATCCTGATTGAAATGTTCCATAGATTTAACATATCATGTCTGTGAATTTTAAACAAAACATTTTGATGCTGAGAAACCGCTAATCAACAGGCGGCAAAAGTTACTTTAGGTTTTGTGTGAAAACACGTAGTGGACTACAACTGCTTGTTTCAAACAATTTACGTCACCAAACCACAGAAGAAGAAGGAAAAAAATGGCCATGAGCTTAGCGAGCTTAGCATCCTTCTTCCAGGACAAAGGAAGGAGCATTAAACATGGAGAAAACCACCATAAATCTGACCATGTGGAAAGTGGCAGCTATGCTGGGGGAGAAATAGTCCATTGAATGAGAGCCAGCATACGAGACAAGCTCTACAAGGTCTCTGTGTATTTCAAGTGCTAGCTAATGTTAGCTGACGTCATATACAGTCAGGTCCAGAAATATTGGGACATCAACATAATTCTAACATTTCTGGCTCCACTACAATGGATTTGAAATGAAACAAACACGATGTGCTATAACTGCAGACTGTCCGCTTTAATTTGAGGATATTTACAACCAAATCAGGTGAACGGTGTAGGAATTACAACAGTTTGCATATGTGCCTCCCACTTGTTAAAGGACCAAAAGTAATGGTGCAGAATAATAATCATGAATCAAACTTTCACTGTGTAATAATTGGTTGCAAATTCTTTGCAGTCAATTACAGCTTGAAGTCTGGAACGCGTAGACATCACCAGACGCTGGGTTTCATCCCTGGTGATGCTCTGGCAGGCCTCTATTGAAACTGTCTTCAGTTCCTGCTTGTTCTTGGGGCTTTTTCCCTTCAGTTTTGTCTTCAGCAAGTGAAATGCATGCTCAATTGTATTCAGGTCAGGCGATTGACTTGGCCATTGCATTCCCCTTTTTGCCTTAAAAAACTTTTTGGTTGCTTTGCAGTATGCTTTGGGTCATTGTCCATCTGCACTGTATAGCCCCGTCCAATGAGTTTTGAAGCATTTGGCTGAATATGAGAAGATAATATTCCCCGAAACGCTTCAGAATTCATCCTGCTGCTTTTGTCAACATCATCAATAAATACAAGAAAACCGCAGTCAAAACACACATTATTGGTTATCATTTAAATTGAGGTACAGAATATGTGTGATTCAGAGTGCAAGACAAAGGGGACCAGAAAATAACTTTTATCGCTCCATTGACTTTTTTTTTCAGTCAGGGGACCAATGGGCCAACTGGAAGGGGAGGAGACTTAGGATCCCCATAAAAGAGCTGGAAAAGCTAGATCCTCGAGATTCTGTCACCTTTTGGACCTCATAAAAAACGGTTAAATATACGTGTAGGGCACTGTTAGCGTAGTCATTGAAAATGTTTTCAATCTTAAAAAATTAGGAGAAAAGAGCATCATAGTTTGTTTCTTATGTGCACTGTTACAGTCCTGGTTTTAGTAATCTGCAGGAAGCCCTGGGACCCAAAATGCATCAGACTGAAATATACCAGAACTGTGCTTCAACTCCAAGAATCACATGGACCCACATGCTGTGATTAATTAGCCTCTATATTTAAGTAAGGCAGCCAAGGTTTAAGTAGAGCTTGATTTATAGTCATTTTGAGCCCTGTAGAACACAGCGTTTCTGTAAGCGACCCAGCTAAAAATTAAACTTGTAGACAGTGGGGGAAAAACAACACTCCAAACTCTCAGGTCTGGAGATCAGAAAGCATCTTCTTACAAGGTAAAGCTGTCTGGAATGAGCTGGATGGGATAACGTGCAAGCATGGAGAAGTAGAAGCGTAATAAAAATACCATGAGGGAAACTATTTAAAATGTTTTGTTTCAAATTTTGTTTCTGCAAACCTTCAGGTAGATATAAATCATTTCTGGACAGGTTAAGTATGTTGGGATGAATTTAAACTCAGATTTTTTTTTTCTTGAACTATGTCATTTGCCTTTAAAACTAAATAAAAACAATTTGTGTCCCTTCAGCATTAATGTGCTCTTGACCAGTTTCAAAATGCTTCCTTTGGATAAAGTACCATTGAAATGTAATTTTTTGTTTTTTGTTTTTTTTTATTAAATTCTCCATTTTGTTTTAATTCCACTAGGTGAATATATTTTCTATGTATTGTAAATATATAAATGTACATTTATGGGATAAAAAATGATCAACCTTTTGATAACTTTACTCAAAAGAAATTAGAATCAACATTTCAGCCAATTTTGATCACGTCAAGACTCGAATATCATATAGCCAAAAATCTCTGCTTGCATATGTATATGGGATGGAAATAATAATAAATTAAAAAATCTACTTTTTGTGTTAAAAAAAGACCAAACTAGAATTGGGAATTTATGTTGCTACCAACTTTTGACCCTTGCATATTAGCGGCACGCCCCCCCCCCAAAAGAAATCAGAATTTTAATTAGAGTAAAATATTGTTTGCATTTCTTTTCTAAAGGTAACTAAAAGGTAAATAAGTGCTTAACATTTCAGAAAATGTTAATTTATTTTACTGGACTGGAGATAACAATGGCATTTATCTCTTTTGTGGGAAGAGAGACTTCCATCACCAAAACTGGTGTTTAACGGTGTGTGGACTGAAGTTAATAATGGTATTCATTGGGGAAAAAAGCAAAAGAAAAAAACAAGTTGATACATAATATTTCTTATGCAAACATGTTTTTGTCACACGAAATGAAGAAACCCCAGCAGGTTAAACGTGTTGTAAAAATCTGACTGCATCCAGCTCCGATTGTATACGTTTAGTCTAAATAAATCTAAAAACCACCAGAGGCAGCCTTAAAAGAATAAAAAGGATTCGTCATGCTGTGACACATTTATACATTTGCTTTTACAATCTAGTGAAGGCACAACAGTCTTCAGATATTTCTTCCACTTCAGCGAATAAATGTACGCAGCATGAAATTCAGACAAACAAAATGGTGCCACGGTCCATTTCTGGCAATCTGTTCATACAGTAAACATTAATGCAATGTACCCTGCTCTCAGCTGTATGGTACTGGGAACAGAAAAGACTGGGTGTTAAATGACCTTATGAAACCACATATTGGAACAAAAGAGAAAACATCTTGATTGATGTCGTTTTAGAAGGCTGAAAAAACAACACATTTGTAGTGATTTATCCCCATTGAGGCAGAAAAAAAGAGATGAATACAAGATTTGCTTTGAGGCTGTATGTCTAATATGATTAAGACATTTTGGCAGCGATTTCAGTAAATGCGTTCTTCAGTGCCACTATTTTCTCAAAGGTTTTTCTCTCTCTTTTTCTAAGACGTGCTTTGAACAATCTTGACTTCATCTAAAGAAGTTTGTTAAGAGCATGAAAATAAAATCTCGCATGTGCAGTTCTGACTATGGTTACATTTTTATAATTTACCGTTAGTCAATAATTGAAAAGTTTATTTATTTCAATAATTCACTTGAAAAAGTATCTCATAATATGGAGGCAATACAACAGTTTCTTGGAAAAATCTCAATGAGACCAATAAAATAAATTATTTTTAATAAAGAAATGTCATAGCTGATGACCTGAGCTCTATTATGACTTGGTGGTTGTCCAGCAGAGTCACTGAAACCTCCTCCTCCAAAGAAAGTAAGAGGTCTTTGCTAAAGAAGCTGGTGGTTTACAGAGTCCTGTATCCAAGTTCAGCACAAAGTTCAGTGGAAGGAAAAAATGTGGTAGAGAAAGGTGCCTGGGCTGCAGCTGGAGTTGGTGATTCAAGAGCCACCACACAGACGGGCAACAGCCTGGAACGAGGACTTTTCTCAATGGTTCAATGTCGTCTTTTCAGATGAAAGAAGAATTAGCATTTCATTCTGGAGGAGGAATAAAGCCCAGAATCCACATTATCCCAGACTATTTTTGTAACACTCTTGGAGACCTCTAGGATGTTATCCTGGAAAATGTGAGGTCTTCTTTTTGACCAGGGTTTTTTTATTTACACCACTTCCAAGGAAGCCATTTTTCCTCATTCTATTTCTTATTGTTGAATGATGAACATTGACCTCGGCAGAGGCAAGTGGGACATGCAGTGTTTTAGAATGTGTTCTAGCTTCTTCTGTGACCTCCTGGATGAGTACTCGATGTGCTCTTGGTGTAATTTGGTAGAAAGTTCTCCACTGTGTCATATTCCTCCATTTGTAGTTAACAGCTCTCACTGTGGTTCACTAGATTCCCAAACCCTTTCCAGACTGATAGAAGTCAAGGACTTTATTTCTCATCAGTTCTTGAATTTCTTCGGCTTGGGACATGACCTACTGCTTTTTGAGATATTTTCAGCCGACTTCATGCGTCAGACAGGTCCAATTTTAAGCGATTAAAATAACCTTTAGAAAACTGCATTTTGAATTTAATCTGGTTGTTTTTGTCAGAAATATTTAAGTTTCACAAAAAAGCAACAACAGGAGAAATCTGTAAGGGGAAACATTTTTGAATTTTGGGTTTTCTTTAGGTGTAAGGTGAAAATATGAAAGAAATAATCTCTCGAAATGTTTTACTCTAAGGAAAAATAGAATACATGGAGTTCACTTAAAAAAAACAAAAAACAAAAATAGTGTGAAAAAGTAACTTTTGAATTATATTCCAGTTAATTCAGATGAAATAAGAAGCAGTCAGAAGTGCATACAGATAAAAATGACTCAACTTGATGTAGTTATTTTGATACAAAACAGCGAAGGCCCCATAGTGGAAGCCCTTTGCTTCATAGTGTGATCTGATTTGGTCTAAATGTGGCAACCCCCACATGAGTCTGCATTTTGGCTGGCCGCAGCTGTAGCTGTGTGTGTGCAATCAGTAGATGCTAATGTGTGTGATGTGCAGTTTAGGAGTGCGTCTCCCCAGAGGAATAATTGAGGCGAAGCCGGAGCGAGGAATGACTCATGTGCAGTGAATCATAGAAGCAGAAGGACACGACATAAAAAAAAAAGAGAATCATCTCAGCGCTATAACACACCATTAAGTGAAATACGTCTCCACCTGCCTGAATGCAGTCTGCAGCTCAGATGCTCCGTTGCCTCCCTAATGCAGACTGAATGACACATTTTCCACTCTTCACTTTTTCTCACCACGCTCAGATTTCTAAAGCAGAGTGATTTCCTTTCAGAGCGCTTTTGTGCCCTGGCCTACTTGTTCCTGCGAAGCTATGCTCAGGACTGCTGGAGTTGAAAGCGTTGGGAGGAGGAGAGCATGTCAGAATAATTTTTTTTTAAAAATATAAATACAGCGGTCATCACACAAAGATGTTCTATAACGAATCCGCTTTATTGAGGATCCTCTGAAGGTTCTGCTGCTCTGCTCTGAAATGTTTTATTAAGACAGGAACATTTAGTACCACCACTCTGAACCAACAACAATTTCATTTTTGCAATCAGTCGGATCAAATAGATGATAATTATTTGCCTGACCTTTGCAGCCGCTAATTAAAATTTCAGATTCAGGTCAGAAGACTACCCATTTTGGCTAATCCAAATTAATCATGAAGCTTGTTTTTTTTTACTTTTGCTAATAATCTATATTCTCGTATAGTTTAATTATAATTTCAGGCATTATTTTTTGGTAGATCAATCAGGTGGAGCTGCTGGTGGTCACAGTTCCATTTTTTTGATTTGAACATAAAATTAAGATGGTTAAAAAAACGCTAGGTACAGTGGGGTAAAAAAAGAATTTAGTCTGCCACCAATTGTGCAACTTCTCCCACTGAAAAGATGACAGAGGCTTGTAACTTTCATCATAGGTATACCTCAACTATGAGAGACAAAATGAGAAAAGAAATCCAGAAAATCCAATTGATTTAAAAAAAATTATTTGCAAATTATGGTGGAAAATAAGTATTTGGTCACTTACAAACAAGCAAGAATTCTGGGTCTCACAAACCTGTAACTTCTTCTGTAAGACGCTCATCTGTCCTCCACTCATTAGCTGTATTAATGGCACCTGTTTGAACTCGTTAACAGTATAAAAGACACCTGTCCACAGCCTCAAACGGTCACACTCCAATCTCCACTATGGTGAAGGCCAAAGAGCTGTCAAAGGACACCAGACAGAAAATTGTAGACCTGCACCAGGCTGGGAAGACTTAATCTGCAATAGGTAAGCAGCTTGGTATGAAGAAATCAGCTGTGAGAGCAATTATTAGAAAATGGAAGGCATACAAGACCACTGATAATCTCCCTCGATCCGGGGCTCCACGCAAGATCTCACCCTGTGGGGTCAAAATGATCACAAGAACGATGAGCAAAAATCCCAGAACCACACGAGGGGACCTAGTGAATGAACTGCAGAGAGCTGGGACCAAAGTAACAAAGGCTATTATCAGTAACACACTACGCCGCCAGGGACTCAAATCCTAAAGTGCCAAACGTGTCCCCTGCTTAAGCCAGTACATGTCCAGGCCCATCTGAAGTTTGCTAGAGAAGATCTGCATGGATGAATGGGCCAAAATACCAGCAACAGTAGGGATGTAAGAAAATATCGATACACCGATATATCGCGATATTTTATTTCCCGATATTGTATCGATATTCAAAACAAAAATATAGATTTTTTTCTCTTTTTTGGGGGGATTTGAATGGAACCATTAATGATAGTAATTTTTGTAGTAAAGTTAAAAGCATGACTGGTAAGCTTGGTTTATACTTCTGCATCGCGTCAGTCGCGTAGGTTACTCCGTAACCGCTGTACCCACTGCTGTGTTTATACTTCTGCGTAGGGCTGAAAGCGTCGTGTTGCTGTTTCATTTCCAGACCTGCAGGTGGCAGTAGGCTGGTATCGGTCGGCAAACTCCACAGGGCGGAGTTTTTCTGATGGTTTGCTTATGTTTGCTTCAGTTCCGGCAAGTATTTCCTGTTTTAGAACAACGATGGAAGCAGACGAACACATTATCCTTCTTTTGAACACTTTGCAATGCAAAAATGGCAGCTTCCGCATACATTCAGCAACAAAAACCAAACATCCTGAAATACGTAATCTCACTGACCAATCACAAGGGAGTACTTCCGCGTGCGTCTCTGCGTCGAGTCGCCGGGCTGCACGTCAGGTCCGAGGAGGTGCGTGTCAAGCCTCTGCGGACCCACGCAGAGGCTACGGCGGTTACGGCGTACCCTACGCGAGGGACACGACGCAGAAGTATAAACCGGCCTGTAGTTTGTGGCTGTTTTCACCTTCTTCGTTACAGTGGATCAACTAGATCAACTAATAAAACTGGATGTGTTAAAGTATGAAACAGGTTGGAGTGTTTAGAATGCTGTGACAGTTTTCCTACTGTTAAATTGAGTTTTGAAAATCACAATATAACGTCTTACTCATAGTATCGCGATATATCACATCGTCTCCCCTGTATCGCGATACATATGGTATCGCCAGATTTTTGCCAATACACATCCCTAAGCATCAGTGTGTGAAAACCGTGAGAAGACTAACAGAAAACGTTTGACCTTTGTCATTGCCAACAAAGGGTATACAAAGTATTGAGATGAACTTTTGTTATTGACCAAATACCTATTTTCCACCACCATTTGCAAATAAATTCTTTAAAAATCAGATCATATGATTTTCTCTCATAGTTAAGGTATACCTATAATGAAAATTACAGACTTCTCTCATCTTTATAAGTGGGAGAACTTGAACAATTGGTGGGTGACTAAAAACTTTTTTGCCCCACTGTACATACAGTTGAAACCAGAAATGTACATACACCGAATAAAAAGATGCACAAATGTTTCTCACTGTCTGAAGATAAATCAGACCCAACTTCTCTTGTCAGTTAGAATTTGCAAAATTATTTCTATTTGGTAAATGCCACCATAATGAGATAGAAATAATGTCAGAGATATATTTATTAAGGTCTTTCGAAGTCAGAAGCTTACATACAGAATGATTGTTACTGTATCTCTTTAAACAATGAGGGAAAGCACAAACGACAATGTCATGGCTTTGGATTGGAAACTTCTGATGGGTTAACTGACAAATTTGAGTTAATTGGAGACACACCTTTGGATGTATTTCGAGGCCACACTTGGAACACACTGCGTTCTAAATTCAGCAAAAAAAGAAACCTCCTCTGACTTTCAACTGTTTTTACTTTCAGTAAACTTAATGTGTGTAAATATTTGTATGAACACTAAAAGAGTCAACACCATAAGACATAAACTAAAAATGTTTCACAGACATGTGACTAACAGATATAGAATAATGTGTCCTTGAATGAAGGGAGGCTCAAAATCAAAAGTACCAGTCAGTATCTGGTGTGGCCACCAGCTGCTTGAAGTACTGCAGTGCATCTCCTCCTCATGGACTGGACCAGATTTGTCAGTTCCTGCTGTGAGATGTTACCCCACTCTTCCACCAAGGCACTTGCAAGTTACTGGACATTTCTGGGGGGAATGTCCCTAGCCCTCACCCTGCGATCCAACAGGTCCCAGACGTGCTCAATGGGATTGAGATCCGGGCTCTTTGCTGGCCATGGCAGAACACTGACATTGCTGTCATGCAGAAACTCACGCACACAACGAGCAGTATGGCTGGTGGCATTGTCCTGCTGGAGGATCATGTCCGGATGAGCATGCATAAAGGGTACCACATGAGGGAGGAGGATGTCTTCCCTGTACCGCAAGGCATTGAGATTGCCTGCAATGACAACAAGCTCAGTCCGATGGTGATGTGATATACCGCCCCAGACCATGACGGACCCCCCACCTCCAAATCGATCCCGCTCCAGGGTACAGGCCTCGGTGTAACGCTCATTCCTTCGACGATAAACACGAATCTGTCCATCACCCCTGGTGAGACAAAACTGTGACTCATCAGTGAAGAGTACTTTTTGCCACTCGTGTCTGGTCCAGCGAAGGTGGGTTTGTGCCCATAGTCGGCGTTGTTGCTGGTGATGTCTGGTAAGGACCTGCCTTACAACAGGCCTACAAGCCCTCAGTCCAGCCTCTCTCAGCCTATTGCGGACAGTCTGAGTACTGATGGAGGGATTGTGTGTTCCTGGTGTGACTCGGGCAGTTGTTGTGGCCATCCTGTACCTGTCACGCAGGTGTGATATTCGGATGTACCGATCCTGTGCAGGTGTTGTTACACGTGGTCTTCCACTGCGAGGTTGATCAGCTGTCCTTCCTGTCTCCCTGTAGCGCTGTCTTAGGCGTCTCGCAGTGCGGACATGGCAATTTATTGCCCTAACCACATCAGCAGTCCTCATGCCTCTCTGCAGCATGCCTAATGCACGTTCACGCAGATGAGCAGGGACCCTGGGCATCTTTCTTTGGGTGTTTTTCACAGTCGGTAGACAAGTCTCTTTAGTGTCCTGCGTTTTTAGAACTGTGACCTTTAATGCCTACTTTCTGTAAGCTGTTCAGGTCTTAACGACCATTCCACAGGTGAATGTTAATTAATTGATTATGGTTAATTGAACATGCATGGAAAACATTGTTTAAACCCTTTACAATGAAGATCTGTAAAGTTATTTGGATTTTTACTACATTATTGTTGAAATACACAGTCCTGAAAAAGGGACGTTTCTTTTTTTGCTGAGTTTAGTTTGACACAACGGAAAAGTAAAAAACAATCAGCCAAGATTTCAGGAAGAGAATTGTGGAGCTGCACAAGTCTGGTTCATCCTTGGGAACAATTACCAGATGCTTGAAGGTGCCGCATTCATGTGTTAAAAAATTATACTTAAATATAGAAATGTCCAACCATCATACTGCTCAGGAAGTAGACGGGTTCTGCGTCTCAGAGATGAACCTGTTTTGGTCCGAAATGTGCAAATCGACGCCAGAACAAAAGCAAAAGACCTTGTGAAGATGATGGTTAAAGCTTGTGAGACAGTGGCATTATCCACAGTGAAACGTGCCCTGTACTGATGTGGGCTGAAATACCACTCAGCTAGGAGAAAGCCATTACTCCAAAAGAAACATTAGAAAAAGCCAGATTACAGTCTGCAGATTTACACACGGACAAAGACATTCATTTCTGGAGATATCTGTGGTCTGATGAAACTAAAGTGGAACTGTTTGGCCATAATGACCATCGTTTCATTTGGAAGAAAAAGAGAAACTCTTGTAAACCTGGGAACACGGGGGTGCCAGCATTACGTGTTTTATTTGGTTTGTATTTTTTTGCTGCATGAGGAACTGGTGCACTCATTAACATAATGGTGTGATGAGGAAAGAACATTATGTGGAAATATTGAAGCAACATATAAAGACATCAGCCATAAAGTTGAAGCTTGAGCACAAATGGGTCATCTTCCAAATAAACAATGACCCTCAGCATACAGCCAAAGTGGTTATGAAGTGGCTTAAGGACAACAAACTCAATGTTGTGGCGTGGCCATCACAAAGCCCTGATCGCAATTCTATAGAAAATTTTTGGACAGATCTGAAAACGTGTGTGTGAGTGAGGCGGCTTAAAAACTGGATTCAGTTACACCAGTCCTGTCAGGAGGAATGGGCCAAAATTCCAGCAGAAAGTGGTGAGAAGCTTGTGGAAGGAAACCCAAAACATGTAACTTAAGATATACAGTTGAAAGGCAATGCTACCAAATACTGATTTTAAAGATATTAATAAATAAATCTGACATTTTTTCTCTCATTATTGTGGAATTTAGCAGAACAATTTAACAGAAATAATTTGAGTAATTCTAACTGACCGAAAACAAGAGAAGTTTGGTGTGATTTAACTTCAGACGAGAGAAAAATGTTTACGTCTCTTTTAATTTATTGTATCTACAACTCTTGTTTCGACTCCATAGGTTTCTGTACATTTTTGCCATCCCCTAAGAAAGAAATAAAGTTGTCCAGTGTATTCAAGGCTAAACAAACAATGGATTAAATCAACTAATCGTTTGGAAAGTAAAACTCTCAGAAATAAATAAAGCCACTGTGCTCATCTGTTCCTTAAAGCCATTTCTACACATTTACCGCCCGTTCTTTGTAATTTTTCTGGAACAAACAAATCAGTACTCCTTCACCAGAAGACAATGCACCAATCAGTGCCTTCTGCTGACACTGAAGCTGTACTTTCACTCCATTATACACAAAGGGGATTCTGGCCTCCTCCTTCTGGCTCTTATGTCTCCTTACCAGTGTTGCTCTGCCAAAATTGTAATTAAGAGACACAATATTAATCTCAAGCTAGTGGCACACAGGCAAAACAAATTGGTATAAATGTCAGGTTAAGTCTGGGCACGGAGGAGTGAGAGGTGACAGGGAGTGTGTTTGTGTGTGCGCAGGTCTATTATCTTCCTCACTCCTGACTAATGTTTAAGCCACATCTGCTCGCAGCCGAGATGCCTCGCAGTCAGCCGTATCTCTCCCGGACCATCCATCTGGCTCTGGTCGAGCAGCAGAGGAATGACGAGAGACAATCAGTGCCAGCGTGCTGCCCTTTAAACCGCAGGCTCTGAGAACACCATTAATGGCCCGCACTGATAAAAATCACAAAGGTGGACACACAGCCATGCAGCACAGAGCGCCCCAGTCAGAGAACAGTTATTAGAAACAGCAATGGTTGTTAGGTGAAAGGAGGGAGGTGAGCAGCTACCTCGAGGTGGAGGTGAGAGGAAAAAATTGAAACGAACCCTGTTACCTTGAAAGAACCAATCCCAAAGTGCAAAAACCCACCCTGAGGTGCCAAAGTGACAGCTCTCCACTTACTCCAGAGCGCGTCGTTATCTTTTGATACTTTCTAGACACGCTTTGGAACACAAGCTCAGAGAGACAACAGTGTATCTGTCCATCTGGATATGAGCAGCAGCTTTCAATTACTGCACGTCTTGGGCAGTAATACAAGAGCCACCTAGCATTTAAAGTGTCTGGAGAAAGTTACGAGAAACTGAGTGAACAAAAGGCTTTCCAAATTTATGAGCAACTACATTAACTGGTATATGCCTCATCAAAATAAATCAGGGAACAAAATCAACTTAATGATGTAAGCCTTGATGCTATCAGCCTCTGTGGCTTTCTCAACTAGAGGAATGAGAATTCTGTGAGGAAAAATAACGCCACACTTTATAAAAAGTACCTTCACTTATATAATTATTGTATAATATATTTGAAAAAAACAGGATATCTTGGAGGCTAGAAAAGCACAGAGCCTCCTGGACCTAATTAACGCTCTCTGAGTCCGGTTGGTCAGCTTAGGTGGACCTCCACGTCTCACCCCTGCAGTGCTTAAGTAATAAGACACTTGTGAGCTGAGCAGCGCGTGTTCCTTCCCACCGGGAGCGTTTCAGACGCGCATCGGCTGCGGAAGCCTTCCATGCAGCTGGTTCTGGGAGATCACGGAATCACAGGAGAATTGCCATTGCATAATTTAAAGGGGAGTATGCAGGAAAATAGTTATTCCATGTTAATACATATCATTAACTCACCATCCACTCCCAGAACTGCAGATATTTCTGTCCAGGCCTTCTCATTTTTCATATTGCCTTGTAAAAATGATCACTGGTACCATATAAGATTGGGTGATTTTTCTCTTCAAGGATTAACTTCTTGTCATACATGACAAAAACAAACAAATTACACAGAGCGACTGACTTCAAAGTTGGTGTCACCGGTGATGACGTTTTTTGGGGTTTTTTTTTACAGTTAAAGAGCAACTCACCCCTCTAGCAACGTGAGCTCCTTTGTCTCAGAGCGATCTTTCTGAGGTGGAGGATTTCTCTCCACTTCCTTCACCAGAGGACAGAGAGGAAAGGGTGAGAGGTTCTGTGGACTAGGTGTGAGCGGAGACTCAGCTTGTTTTATACTCCACAGCAGCAGGGTGGCTGACAACGGCCCTCACCGCAGAGCGAATAGCAATGCCCGATTCAAATTCGAGTACAGTGTAACGTTTTAAACCTGAAGAGGGAGCCACACTGACGATTTTAGGCTGAAAATTTATATTTTTTCTAAGATGCACTAGAATACCAAACTAATTACCAGAAATTTAGACAGCACTATTAGACAATCATTTATAAAGTTTATCAGCAAAAAAAAAGTTGATTTGAGGGGGAGTTGCTTTTTAACCAATCGGAAAGCTGTAT
This sequence comes from Valencia hispanica, assembly GCA_963556495.2. NCBI lineage: Eukaryota > Metazoa > Chordata > Actinopteri > Cyprinodontiformes > Valenciidae > Valencia > Valencia hispanica. The sequence goes on from OY747700.1 coordinate 18,589,059, forward strand.
TAGTTTTATTTTGAAATTTGCTGGATGCTTTACACTGCTTCCATGTCTGATTTCCTGTCTGGTCCAATCTAAACTTCTGAGTTTGCCGTGTTTTGGAAGCGTAACGTGTAAAGAAATAGACCCAGCACGTAATTTTAGGAGAAGGCCGCAACACTACACCTTGGGGAAATGGACCTATTAATTATAAGGGCGGTTATCAGCGACATATTACGCTTCGCAGACGTTACGCGCCACTTATCCGTCCGGTGGAAACCAGGCTTTAGTAGATTTGCAGTCCTGCCTTACTTTTTTCCATTTCTACAGCACTGATTGAGCGGTGCTCTGTAAGGTGTGCAAAGCTTGAAATTTCATTCATTAACCTAACCCGGCTTTAAAACGTTGGCTTTTATTTTATTTAAAAGTTGGGCTTGGATTTTATTTAGGGGAACTACAGTGGAACCGCCGCCAATTCATAGTTCAGTATTTGCTGATTGTTTTGTGGAACGAGACTCCAAATTATTTTTTGTAAATTCGACTATTCAGATTCTTTTAGTAGAGCATATCTGAAATATTTGAATGCAGCTCAGGAAGCTGAAATACTTGAATGCAGCTCAGGAAGATGAAATACCTAGCCACAATGCTACTTCACATGCTACTGGCTGATATTCACAAAGCAGCCAATCCTGAAGCGCCACTCATTTTCCTTGGTGCTGGCTGGCTGTACCCCTAAGAGTGGAGATAAGGAAGACTGTAAATGTTAGCTTCTACAGTAGTGTTAAGATGGTTTCCACTGCACGTATCAATGCATATTAAGGTATATTTGGTGTCTGAACTATTAAAATAGGCTGTTTTTATCGTTTTTTTTAAGAAAGGGTCTCAAGCAATGGCAGATTTTAGCCGTTCGTCAACGAATACCGGCGGTACCACACCTTTCAGAGTTTTATTAGCTATTTTGTTTTTTAAACACCCACCATTTTCATTTTCGAACACATTCCTTTGCTGCTGTGTTGCTTTATTACATACAATTCATTACGTTTGAAGATTTAAAGTGACTAAGATAAGTTTAAACGTAATGAAAACTTTTGCAAGACACTGCAAGTCAGAGTTGAGTAACTCAACAGAAAAAGAAAGGGAACTGGATTGAAGCTCATTTAAAAAGCAACTAAAGGGCAAAGCCATTTATAAAGGCTGGGGAAATATCACCTAGAAGTCTGACTGTTTAGAAATATTGTGAGTTTAAAAAAAATACAACTTGTGGGTATTCCTAAGTACATTTACTTATAATTAATTAACTTTTATTTGACCTACAGTCGAGTGTTTTGCTCCTTTTTCACTATATACGCAAAACCCCTCATAAAGTTGTTTTTTCCCCCCGTTTTTTAACTCAACTAAACGAACCTTAACTGAATGTGACACTACCAAGTTGAAAAAAAGAACAACTAAAACTGAAGAAATTAGTTCACATGCACACTGACAAGCATGCAGTCAGGCTCCAACAGCACAGGGCAGTGGCGATGCAGAGAAAAAGCAAGCCCATCTGTTTGTATTAGCAAGCGTTTTAGCAAGGGGTAATAAATGTGTTTTTACAATTTCCAAGCAACTTGTATGGAAGAGAGGATTGCTGTTGAACACAAGATGTAATAATCCAACCAAAGAGGAAAAGTTTCTAAAGGACTTCAACAGTAGTGGAAATAAAACCAGATCCTTCAGATGGGTGTAGCAGTGTCATCTAATTAGATATTCTGTGTAATACTGTAGTGAATGTGCTCAGTGTTGCTGTCAGGTTCATGATGTGCCCTGTGATAAGGAAAAGCTTGACAGGCATGGAGACTGCAATTAAGATGATTTTTATTCCAGATGTCTCAAAAAGAGAAATCTTTAAAAAAAGCCCTTTTATACTTCTTAAAGTTCTGCACAGTGAGCCGACTACTATGCAAATATGGTTGCTCTGTGTCAGATAAATTGCTGGACTGTCATAGAGGAGCAGTGGAGAGATGGATCCTGTCACTTTAGCCCCATGCAGGGCCCGACTGTTAGAGGAAAATAGGCCCCCGAGGTCCCAAGTGGAAAAAAGAGAAATGAGATTCGGATGACAGTTTGACTGGTTCATACTCGTTTTAACAGACGTCCAATAGTGCTTCCCGCTTTGTTCTGTAAAATGTTTCAAAGTCAAACAAACATGAGTAGTTACACGCCGCTGAGGAGAACTGCAACATTTAAGTAAAAATGTTTCTACCACAGGTGCGTCTTTGTGCACAAACCTTGCTGCGAGCTTCGACGTTCAGCAGACAAACTCCACAAGCCAGCTCCTTGGCGTTCTTGATGCCGGGCCTCAGAATGCAGGAGGAGAAATCCAGCGAGCTCTCATCTGGCTGCACACACAAAACACAAACTTGGTTTACCTCTTCCTCCTGCAGGGCGACATGAAATCATGCCTCCTTTGTACAACCAGATTCAAAACAGGTCTGATTATATGAAACGTATTCATGTATTTTGCATTAATCGTTCATGGCTTCAAAACACGTTTTATGTCAAAATTAAAACATTTTGCTCCAGAGCACTGAGTTCTTTAAAGAATAATTAAAGTATACAAATACTCATGCACATTCTGTAAATACTCTTAAATTATCCTGCTCAGTTGTACATTCCTCAAATTTGAGTATGGCTAATAACTGACGAGTACTTTGGTTTTGTAATTTTGTCCTTAATGTACATATAGTATTCTTAATTCTGTATTTTAGATATTTTTGTGTGAATCTAATGCATCTATTACCTGTCACTTTGCTGCTGTTACAGCTGAATTTCCCATCTGTGGAACAATAAAGGATTATTCTATTCTATTCTATAGAGAACTTTATGACATACTAAAGTTATGACATTCCAGCTATTATTAAACAGTTACTCAAAGGTCGCTCATAACAGAGGGATTTTTAGCCTTGATTTAAAGGAACTCAGTGTTTCAGCAGCTTTGCAGTTGTCTGGAAGTTTGTTCCAGATTAGAGGAGCTTAGAAACTGAAAGCTGCTTCTCCATGTTTGGTTCTAATTCTAGGGATGTTGAGTAGACTGAAATTAGAGGACCTGAGTGTTCTGGGGGGTTGGTATAGTAACAGTAGATCTTCAACATACTTTGGTGCTAAGCCATTCAATGATTTATAAACTAGTAAAAGTATTTAGAAGTCTATTCTCTGAGCTACAGGAAGCCAGTGTAAGGACTTTAGAACTGGGGTGATGTCCTCTACTTTCCTGGTTCTAGCGAGGACATGAGCAGCAGCGTTCTGGATCAGCTGCAGCTGTCTAATTGGCTTTTTAGGCAGACCTGTGAAGACGCCGTTGCAGTAATCAATCCGACTAAAGATAAACCCATGGAGGAGTTTTTCTAGGTCCTGTTTCAACATCAGTCCTTTAATCCTAGAAATGTTATTCAGCTGATAGAAGGCTGACCTTGTTATTGCCTTTATGTCACCCTGGAGGTTCAGGTCTGAGTCCATTACTACAGTACATGTAGATTTCTGGCCTGATCAGTAGTTTCTAGCTGTATTAACTGAAGCTGTGTGCAGAGTCTTGATCGTTCCTCTTTAGGTCCAAAGATAATTACTTCAGCTTTGTTTCTGTTCAGCTGGAGAAAATGATGATACATCCATCCATTGATTTGCTCGATGCATTTACTTAGGGTGTGGATGCGTTCAAAGTCACCTGGTGACATTATAATGTAAAGCTTAGTGTAATCTGCATAGTTATGGAAGCTAATCTTATTGGTTATTATAATCTAGGCTAGTGGGAGCATGTAGATGTTAAATAAGAGGGGCCCGAGGATGGAGCCCTGGGGCACCCCACAGGTGATTTCGGTCTGATTTGATGAAGAATGATCTTTTTACACAAATAAGTTCCTGTTCTTTAGGTAAGACTCGAACCAGCCAAGTACTGTACCAGAGAGTCCGACCCAGCTCCCCAGTCGTTCCAATAATACATCATGATCAACAGTGTCAAATGCTGCACTGACGTCAAACAGAACCAGCACTGTGGTTCTACCACAGTCTGTATTTATGCAGACGTCATTGAATACTTTGACGAGGGCAGTCTAAGTGCTGTGGTGAGCACAGAAGCTCGACTGAAAAACATCAAAGCGGTTGGTCATTGTTAGGAAGCTATTTAACTGCTGAAACAGCTTTTTCAATAATTTTACTAATGAATGGAAGATTAGAGATTGGCCTCTAGTTCTGCATTGACGTGTTGTCCAGATTATACTTCTTTAGCAGTGGTTTAAAAACTGCTGTTTTTAAAGCCTGGAGGAACATACCTGACAGGAGGGATGAGTTAACTATTTGAATCAGATCAGACACAATGACAGGGAAAACTTTCTCAAGAAAAACTGTGGGTAAGATATCAGAACAACAAGAGGATGAGCTTAATTGGTTTTTGTTTTCATCAAGGTTTTTTGGTTTAGTTTTTGGGTTTGAGACATTTTCTCCGGATTTGTGTTGATTGGAGATGCCATTGTTCATGGGTTTGGTACTGAAGTATAGATCTAATTGTCAGAATCTTTTCAGTAAAAAAAAACTGGCAAACTCATTGCAAGCCCTGGTGTAATTTAGTTTAGTGGCTACTGTCACTGGAGGATTAGTTAGTCTTTCCACTGTTGCAAAAAAATTGTGCACATTATTAATGTTTCTGTTACTGATTTCACTTACAATGAAAGATGAATGGATGGATAGATAGATAAAAAATTTGGGTTAGATTAGTTTCAATTTATTTTTCAGATTTGGAAAATATTAACTAAATAACAAAATTTCAAAATTTTCACTGATATTCAAAATCCTTTTAAAATCTACTGGCTTGACTAAATTAAAACGTCTGATATAAATCAAACCTCCGATGATAAAAAACAATAAAAAGCCTGATAGGTAAATCCATGCTCGCTGTCACCTCTGTTGATGTGAAAGTAAATCAGGAATCTCCGGCATCATTGCATCAAATAATAATTAATGAAAGAAAATAAATGAGTAACTGATTTTACTTCAACAAACCAACAACACCCAACACTTCATTGGTGAAGTATTTGTGACTTGATCTCCAAAAGTTAGTGAACATACGCACTTAAACATGCCCTGGTGAAGAAAACAAGGGCTGAAGAAGCACGGACTGGGATATTTTATATTAGTCACATGTTCCGTTCCTCTGACCACAATGTTTTTGAGCAACTTACTACGAGTTTGGCCAGTGACATGAAGCCAATGACGTTGTTCCACACTCGGCTGATGTCCTTCAGCAGCTGCTGCAGCTTCTCTGAACACACCGCAGTCGCCTTGATGCCAAGCTCCACTCGTCTGGTGACCCGATACACCTCCACCACACCTGATTTACAAAATGCACAAATGTATATATAAAAAACGCACAGTTGAATGCTTCATTTTTAAAAAGGTTAAAAAAAAGTGTGCCTTGACATAATATTTTGGGCAGCAGCAAACCTCAGTCAAGCTCAGAGGTGGCAGTTGTGGAACAGACGCTAAGATACTCAGCATCCTTTCCGTCCATGCCGACGTAAAACTGGCATTTCAGCAGTTTTAACGCTCACAGCATGTTGGTTCCTGGGATGTTCCCAAACATCCTAACAAGTTTCCTTCCATTTGACAGAGGCAGTTTGGGTCAGATGGTTGAAACTCGGACACAGATGGGTGTTCCAACAATAAGACGATCAAAGCTACACATCAGCCGAAGGTCATACCGACAGAGGTTCACATTTCATTATGCAACCTGTCGATTTTGATGCCAGGGGCAACCCTGATTTAATAAAGTCAATCATCAGGATACCATCCCCAGATATACTTTTTGTAGATAAAAATCTGACCTGGCACATGTAAGCAACCAGCTTCTTCATATGGTATGCCTGGAATGCCAAGGCAGGAATCGTATTGCCTAAATTAAAAATTGAAAAAAAATTTTTATGGATAAAGTAGGGGTGTCAAATTATCGCGTTAATTGCGATCAATTAATTACAGCCATATTTAGCTTGTATGTTTTTTAATTGTGCTAATCTAATTTTTAATCTTTAATTTTACAGTTTCTGCATGCGAGTTCCCCATTAAATAAAACCCGTTTTATGCACTGGGCTTCTTGTGCTTGAGTTGTTTGGGGTTAACCACACCCTGAAGTGGACATCGGTTGGCTGTAAACTCATCAGAAGATGACTGCCTTCCATCGTGGTGGGGAGGGCGAGGTTGGGAGGAACAGTGAGTTGCCGAGAGTGTTTCCAACTTTGCTGTATTTGGCGAGTTTTTAGATCCTTCTAGCGATTCTTTCTTAAAAAAACCAAAAACAAAAAAAAAAACTAGACAGCAGCAAATCTAGCAACTTTTTATGGGGTTATTGGAAACTTTTGGGTGAAGCATGTAACGCTGTTACTCTTCTCACCGAGCAGCGGGGCGCTCTCCTGTCTCAGAGCTCACACAACAGGCAACCAATCTGCACCGCACACTGCAACTCCACCCAGCCGCCCAGGTCCACCGGTATGGCAAGCCATCGATATAAAAAATAATGGGTATATTACGCGTTGTTTTAACCCGTAACACAGCTGGACTCAGAGAAGATATTTACCCCACTGCGTCTAGAACGCTGATGAATCGCGCATGCTCAAAGCAGAAGGTTGCATGCGCTAGTTGGGACTAGTCACAAAAACAGCAGAATGTAAATGGCTGGGACTGCATTTGTTCAAGTCTGTTAAATACAATAAATGACTTCATGAAGCCAGTTTTTTTAGATTACATGTATCAAACTTTTGTTCTACCACAATAATGTAATGAATTTAAAAGAAAATACCTTAAGATGAGGTCTTTTCTCAGCAATTATTAGGTGAAATTAAAAAAGAGATTGATTAGATTAATTGATTACAGATCATAATTAATTCATCTCAAACTTTTTCTTATCTCATGACAGCACTAGGATAAAGTAGTTTTCTGGATGTCCATCCAGAATAAGCATTAATCCAATTGAAAATGTGTGGACTATGTAACTATGGAAGGATCTCTGCCAAGTCTGCAAAGAAGAGTGGTCAAATATCCAGCTGAAATAATGCCAGAAGCTTGTTGATGGCTACAAAGACCACGTGATTTAACTTCCTTTACATTAATCTAAAATCCTCCTTTTTCAAGGAGGCGTCTTGACTTTTCCATCTTCCATTTCAATGACAGCCTTTTCATGCTGGCAAAGAAACTATCAGCTGCAATCAATCACTAACAAGATAATAACAGGTCATGGTCACATGAAGTTGGAAAACCTTGAAGCACCTTTGGCATTACATATAAAAAAAATAAGCTGTATCTGTATATAAATTGGACCCCTTAGTTCAGGGGTGTCAAAATCAAATAGACAGGGGGCCAAATTAAAAAATTACCAACAAGCCGAGGGGCGGACTGATCGAATGTTCTTTGAAAAAAAATACAATGATCACTCATAGTCGAGTGAACCTAATTGAACGTACTGAAACCCTAACATATATAATACTATATGATTGGATCGGACAAATAAAGCAATATTTTGTTATGGCTCTGTCAGTAATTTTTAATTTTCAACAGGCACAAAAGACAAATTTTATAAAATCCTTGCAACATGCACATTAAATGAATGAAGCGGTATTATTCAAAGCACCATCAGTCTATTTTCTCAGGGAAATGAAAAGTCAAAAGTAGGCTAAATTTACTTTTTATCAGTCACTCAACTGAAATATTTTTGAAATACAACTGGATTGAAACAAAATAAAGTGCAAAAATCCACTAATAAGAGAAAGTTACTTTCTTCAAAGAAAAGTCACATGTGCAATGAAAACAAATATTTAACTTAAACTTTTCAACTTTAACTGAGTTTTTAACTTTACCTGAGTAAAAACAAAATAAACTGCAAAAATCCACTAAGAGAAAAACAACACTTTCTTCTAAGAAAAGTCACATGTGCAATGAAAACAAATATTTAACTTAAACTTTTTTTATTTTAACTGAGTAAAAAATCTAAATATGTTATTGCACAGTAATGTTCACTTGTTTGAGGCTGAGGCGGATACTTGGTGGTGTCTCATCTTTTGTACAAGTTCATCAAAGTTCGGGGTCAGGCTCTGAGCTGAGGATATCCTCAGGATCGAGTGAAGGTGTTCAGCTGTAAGTCGACTTCTGTGTGATGTTTTGTTCAGCTTCATCGAAGAAAACAGTTGTTCACACAGGTATGTGCTGCCAAACATAGACAGTGTTTGAGCAGCTTGAAGGCGCAGCTGGGGCATTGTTTCGGGAAGGAAACAGGAAAACTCCGCAGGACCCACTGCTGCATATTTTGCCTTCAGTGCGTCATTGCATTGGAGCTCAATCAACTCCATTTGGAGGTTTGGTGGTGAGCTTTCCACATCAACTGAAAATGGATTACTGAGCAATTCAAACTTGCTTTTTTGTGCTTCAAAGTCAGTAAATCGGCGTCGGAAGTCAGCGGCAAGTACACTAATTTTATCAGCAAACTGTGCGCTCGGGAACACACTGGTAGAGAGCTTCTCTTTCATTGTCTGACAGGTAGGAAAGTGGCTCAAGTTTTCTTTCCGCATATGTGCCTCCCACAGAGTTAGTTTGGTTTTAAACGCCTTCACTGTACTGTACATATCAGTGATGACACGACCTCGACCTTGCAGCTGCAGGTTCAATGCATTCAGATGACTCGTGATATCACACAGAAAAGCCATTTCGCACAGAAACGCATGATCTCTGAGTTGTGTTGTGTCTTTCCCTTTGCTTTCTAAGAACATACAGATCTCCTCGCGCAGCTCGAAACATCTTTGCAGCACCTTTCCCTGGCTTAGCCATCGCACCTCAGTGTGATAGGGCAAATCACCATGCTCTGTTTCTAACTCGCTCAGAAATACTTTGAACTGGCGGTGATTTAAACCTTTGGCTCTGATAAAGTTAACTGCGCGCGTGATGGTGCTCATTACATGTTCCATTTTCAAGGCTTTACCACACAACGACTCCTGGTGTATGATACAATGATAAGCTGTCAGCTCACCTGTAGCGTTTTCCTCCAGCATCTTCTCCCGTATTCTCGCCACCAGTCCACTCCTGTGTCCACACATTGCAGGTGCTCCATCTGTTGTTAAACCCACAAGTTTGTCCCAAGGCAGCTCCATCTCATTTATGCATCTTGACACCTCTTCATACAGATCATGTCCTGTAGTTGTGCCATTCATAGGACGTAACGCCAAAAACTCTTCTGTCACGCTCAGGCTGGAGTCCACTCCGCGGATGAAAATTGGCAACTGGGCAATGTCAGAAATGTCGGTGCTCTCATCCACAGCCAGGGAATATGCGATGAAATCTTTTCCCTTTTTCACAAGTTGCTCTTTTAGATTGATGGACAGCTGGTCTACATGCTCAGCAACTGTATTTCTGCTAAGGCTCACGTTTAAAAAGAGTTGCCTTTTATCTGGGCAAACTGTGTCACAAACTTTAAGCATACAGCCTTTGATAAAATCCCCCTCTGTGAATGGCCGGGCTGATTTAGCGATCTCTTCTGCCACAATAAAACTGGCCTTGACAGCAGCCTCACTTTGTGATTTGGCTTTTCTGAATAGAGCCTGTCGAGATATAAGACCTCGTTTTAATTCTTTCGCCTTCTGTAGCCTTTGTTCCATGTCCATATTCTTGTCTTTGTCCGCATGTTTCGTTTCATGATGCCGTCTCAGGTTATACTCTTTCATTACTGCCACACTTTCTCCACACAGAAGACACACAGGCTTTCCATCTACCTCCGTGAACATGTACTCCGCCTCCCACCTTGTTTGAAACCCCCGGTTCTCAGTGTCCACCTTCCGTTTCGCCATTTTTGATGGGTATCTGAAAGTTGACTCTTGCTGTTATGATAACCACTGCTGATGAATAACGAAATGAGGCGGCCTTGCGCAGCATGCTCCCGCCTCCCGCTCGGCACGCCACCATTGCATTATGGGAAATGTAGTTTTGGCGCGTGTGAAACACCAGCGGCCTGCGGGCCGGTTCTAATAATAAATTAATATCATCCCGGGGGCCAAATAAATTCCTCCCGCGGGCCGGATCTGGCCCGCGGGCCTTGACTTTGACATATGTGCCTTAGTTGATTAGGAGAAAATCCACAACAAATCCAACATGTGGCCAAATTCTTTGTTTTGAAAAATAATAACCACCGTTGTGATATCAAACGGGTCAAATTAATAATTTAAAGACACCAATCAACATTAATTTATTGTAACGGGAAAGACAATGGATCCATTGTCGCCAACTGTGACCCTAAATCCTCCTTTTCTTCATCTTTTAAAACTCAGTCCTACAATAACGATTTAAAGCTGGGGCGCCTGTTGTTTTGTAAGTGTGTGTGTGTTTATGTGGTTCCTCACCCAGCAGGTACTCCATGCCCTGAGCAGACTGGATGACCTCGGTGCAGACAGAAGAGCTGCTGATGCCGTTCAGGGTGTTGTTGGCCTTGGTGATGACCTTAACGTGGAGCGACAGAAGCCAGCGTTGTGTCACACATGCTATTTTTGTTCATCATAATCATCATTAGCGAGAATAACCTCTGCTGCTGAGTGCAGATGGTTTTGACATATATAGGTGAAAAATATTATTGTGAAAGTGCAATGACACAAATGCATACTATTCAGCCAAGACTTACCATCTTATTTTATCAATAAGATAAAACTCTGCAAATGTATTTATTTATTTATTGCTGGAGTATTTTAGGACTCTGGATTCCTAAGAAATGTTCAAAAATAGCATTTAAAGGTGCCCTGCCACACAAAACCGTTTTTACTTGTATTTTTTGAAATATGTTAGGTCCATATATGTTTGTGTTATGTCATGAATGTGAAAATGAACTGCTACATCCTCTGTCAGCTCCAGCCAATAAAACGAAATAAGCGGAGAAATTAGGCCAACTAGAAAACCTCGTCAGTTTGACGTGAAAGTGATTCGTTACTTGTTACTATTCAAGAGCTCTCCCACTTGAGACGCACCCACAGAATTCGAGTAGCTCAGTGAGTTTTCCTATACAGCAAAGATGGCTGAACATCAACAGGCTTGTGCCCTATGCAAGGATAGAAGTTCAACAATGCACATGTTGCCCAAGAACCCAGAGTTGAGGATGAAATGGCTTCAGTTCATTTTGGAACAATGCCACAACAGGATCATACGAATTTAGTTATCTGTTCAACACATTTTGAAGAGGGAGACTTCGTCAACTTTAGGGAGTACAGCAAAGGCTTCGCGACACGGTTGCGGTTGAAGCCTGGAGCAGTACCATCGCGTCAGTCTACGGCCAGTGCACAGCGCGTAAGTAAAACTCTATTGTCAACTCAGGAAAATGCTGTATGTTATACAGGTATAATGCACTCGCTAGCCTAGCCGGTTTTATTTTAATTTGGACAATGCTAGCACTTGCTGTGAATAGCTGTTGCCAAGCTGTCATGTTATGGAGGAAACCGACGCAAACAGGGCTGGATTATGTTAGCAGAGGCCCCTGGGCACAAAATGTTCAAAGAGCCCCTTCGCCTATACCTGAAGAAGCCTATTTCTGCCGCGATTCCAGAAGATAGTAAACAAAGTTCCTCTAGCCTACTTGTTGTGCTGGGTGAAGGAATAGCCATGCTCTCATATCCTAGCAATAAGCCAATCAGAGTCAAGCAGTTTAGCTCATTGAATATTAATGAGAACTGGCGCAAATCGAGCTGAGTCTTCCCTACAGGCTTTAATGCTAGAAGCTAGAATGGCTTGAAACAAGGTAACCAAGGCATTTTTTCCACAAAAAATGTTACAGAGTCCATGTTAAACTTCAGAAATTACCACAAAAGTAATAAAATATGTGTGGCAGGGCACCTTTAAGAATTTTGTTCCGATGAAATTAAATGTAAAAACATCTGTAAATTATTTTTGGACTTGTATAAAAAAAGTCAGATGTACAGAAGAGCAGATCTTTGAGAAAAGCCCTTTAACAAAGTGCTGAACGGGGACAAAGTTGGACACAAACCTCCAGAGCACTTTCCAGACACCTCTGCCACTCGTATGCGTACCGCTCGCTTTCCTGCAGGAACCCAGAACAGAATAATGTCATATAAAGACAAATCAAAAAGGACCACAGTTAATTTGTTGCATTGAACACTCCCGACTATTAGGCTGCTTGGGTAAAAACAACGGTAACACACTGGAAGACCTGCTCACCTCCACCTCCCCGGTCAGATCCTTGTACTTGTCCCTGATGACAGGCAGGGTGGGCTTCTCGTTCAGTGTGTTGGATCGATCTCTGAAAGGCTGCTCCGGAGCTGGAGATGGAGGTGAACGCCCGATTTCCTTCTCACCCAAACTGTGACTGCGTTTGTGAGAGCCTGAGGCCAGGATGGAAAAAGGCAGATAAAGAATGCCAAAAAAAAAACAAAAGATCATAAAATGTAGATCCAGAGCTTTGCAAAAGCATTCACACCGCTTTAAATTCTCTACCTTTTGTCATGATGCAACCACAAGCTTCAGAGTATTTTACTGGGATTTTATGGGATAGACCAACAAAAAGTAGTGCATAGTTGTGAAGTAGAAAAGATTGACAGTTTAGTATTTTTTTAAAACAAAACTTTGAAAGTGTGGCACACTGTTATATTCATTCAATCTGAGTCAATACGTTGTAAAAACCACCTTTTGCAGCAGTTTCAGCAGCAAGTATATCACTTTGCACGTCTAAATACTGACACTTTTTGCCCATATATCTAAAACAGCTCAAGCTCATTCAGATTGGATGGAGAGCTTCTGGAAAGATTAAAGAATTTGACAAAGCTTTAAACTTCCCCACACATTTCTTCTTGCTATATTTATACAGGCGCATCAGAGGGGGGCTAAATACATGTGTGTGCCACACTTTTCAGAATATTTAGTAAATAACTTGGAAAAGCTTTCATCATTTTCCATCCATTTCATAATTATGCACCATTTTGCGCTGGATTATTACCCCAAATGCCATTAAAATACAGTTTGTGGTGATGGTACGGTCGCATTAATACTCTGTGTGGCCAAAATCCCCTAAGACTATTACGGTGTAAGTAAATGCCTCATTTGTGACAAATAATAATTAGGTACAAAACAAAGCCACAGATATGCTAATAGGAATAATAAACAGAAAAACAAATCCCGGCAGTGTACCACAACAAACACGAGCCCAGGCTATTCTAATGGGACCTAAAGCTCATCTGTTTCTGGATCATCCAAATTCAGGTAAATCCACCCCCAGCTCCTCCACAACCCCAACAGAGGGATGTGTCATCTTCCCCAAAGGCACTTGCCCCGGCACAAAGCCCTACTGTGATCAGATTACTGCTGCATGGGGCGAAGAGACGATAGTGAGGCCCTTCTAGTTCAGACAAATTAAATCCGGCCCAGGGAGAGGAATCTGTGGGGCCTTTTATCTCAGTGCAGGAAGGTGTAATTAATTATTTGTGGAACATAACACCGGCAAACAGCAGTTAAAGGAATGAACAGCCCTAAAGTGGTTCCGGTTAATTTCAGCGCATGGATTTTTGGGCCTCTGATAATCCATCTCAGCAGAGAGTGTCATTAGAGCGGGACTGTCATGGCAACACTACCATCTAATGTCTGACGGCTCCATTACAGATCAGAAGGGGACAGCAGGAACAGGCAGAGCAGCAGAGTGTACCGGTGGGGCTGAAAGGGTCGAGATTAGATTTACCTTCTCACCTGCTTACCTGCTAGGATAAAGAGAACAGGAGATAGTCACTTGTAGAACACAACCAGTTCAAGCCAAAAAATACTCTATAAATGGTGCAATCTGCCTCATGACAGCCTCCCTGACTAGTCTGTCTCACCCTTTCATCATTTTATTTAGGAAATATCTAGTTTCTGTAAGATATTTTCTCCAATATTGGTCCCTGCCTTCAGTGTGTATCTACTAGGCTGTGAAATGTTAAGCGGAACCAACGCAGTACCTGAAGGGGGGTATGGACTCGGAATGGCCCGATAAGAGTCGCTCAGCGGGAGCTGTGGTTAAGTGGTTAAGAATTACAACCGATTGGTTGTAATTCAGAGGGAAATGAGCAGATGTTGCCAAACAACCATTTTTGTAAAAATAAGAAGAGTTGCTGGCGAACAAGTTTATAACAACAGCAAACAGAAACATAGCAACCATCCCTGCTTATTCCATGTTGATTTCTTCTCATTTCTGCTGCTGTGGGCACCTTTTCACGATAAACAGTGACACTGCTCACTGCAGAGAGAGTCGTGATATGCAGATGTCTTTAGCTGATTCCTTAAACGGCCGATTGTGTTAGGAGACACGGTGGCTGAGAGGAGCTGGCCATCAGATTACCCCGTCAGAAAAGGATCTTGTTAAATTACCCTGAAGTTCCCATAGTGGAAAAGTGCCTAAAATTAAAGTTTAAAGGTAGGTAGCAGACATAAAAAAAAAACTGGTTTTGGTGAGGCATGACATTACTAAATAAATCTCTGACATGTCTCATTATTGTGACATTTGGCAAATGGAAATAATTTTAGTAATTCTAGCTAACACAAAACAAGACAAGTTTGGTCTGATTTAACTTCAGATAGTGAGAAACAAATTTGTATGTGTCTTTTTATTCTGTATTTGTAAACTCCTGGGTTCAACTGTATATAATTAATTGTGCTCAGATGTGGTTGAAAAGTCTTGAGGACTCACCTTGAACAGACAAGTCAAAGGTGGCAAGCTCGCTCTTGATCATCTCCTCGCTGGATTTGACTTTGGTTTGAGCACTGGCTTTCAGGAAGTCAAACTTGCCGAATTTGGGCTTGTCACCATGGAAGGTGCCAAACTCGTCCAGGGACTCGCTTTGGTTTTCCTCTGAGCCCGCCTCAGCAGTGACAGCGGGTGAGTCAGATTTTTCAGAAACAGTACTGGCGAAGTCACCAAAGTCGTCATCATCATCATTGTCAGTGGGCCGGTCACGGGAACCGAAGTCGGCGAAGGCTTCAAACTTGTCAGCTCCTGAAGATCCATTCTCTGAGGTTAAAGAGGTCGTGATCTTTGCCGGGGAGCTGCTTGAGATGTTTTCAGTGCTGCCAAAGCTGAGTTCATTCTTCTGTGACGGTATTAAAGAGGATAGAGAAGCTCCTTCCAAGCCCTGGGGCTTTCTCAGCTCACTGGCCAGACTTTCATCTCGATCTGACCAGTCGTAGCTGGACAAGGTGCTGAGGGCTGACGTCCCAAATGGGTCAAATTTCATGTCGTCTCTATCTGTAAAGACAACACAGTCATAACAGGTGGTTTGTGGGAATAACACCATGATACAAGGATGATAAACAAGTTGTTGCATTATTTAAACTGAAAAAAATCACAAAGTATATCTACACTGCTCAAGGATATGCATGTCATTCATTTTTGCCTTTGAATGATGCCCCAAACAACTTCAATGACTTTTAAAAACACAAATTCAGTATACAAGTCTAAATTTAATTCTCCAACTAAATACAGGTTCAAATAATATAAACAAACCTCCAATAACATCTGGTTTAATGTCCTTTAGGAAGCTGCAGATGGATCAGTTTATAGCCATCAACAAGCTTTTGGTATAATGCTGGATGCATATTAGACCAATCCTCTTCAGAATTGGTAAAGCTTATTGTAAAGTGACACAGATCCGGTTTTAAACATTTTAATGGGATTAAGGTCAGGGCTTTGAAAAGGAAATCGAGGAAGCATAATGTAAGGTTTCCAAAACTAGTTTTGTTGTGTATTTGACAACAGGGTCCTGTCGGAACGCCCAACTGTGTCCAAGTTTAAACAGTCTAACCCAAAATGTCACCTCAGCTGAAAGGAAACTGGTCAGGATGTCCGAAAACCACCAATACTCCTGGTGGCTGTAAACTGGAAGAGGCTGGACCACCAGTACCGTGAATTTATCATCACCATGGACTCAGATGGTGCCTGAATACTTTCCGAAAACTTCAATCATGATTGAAATTTACCAAAACCAAATGTCTTCAGGAGAACAGTTTTATGGTCAGGGGAAATTGATATTAACCCTTTTGGCAGCAAAAAAACATAAGAAATGTTGATGCAAACCTGTCAAACCTAATAAAACTTCACCAGCTGTAAAGCACGGTGATAGCAGCCTAATTTTGAGGGTCTGTATGACAGCTAATGGCACTAGTGGGATGGATTAGTGAAGACGGAAAGCTATGTTCTCAATTTCACCCCAAATAAACTGATTGAAAGACAAAGATCCTAAAACACATGCCAAAACTTCTTTATACATTTGGAAAGGATAAAGGATGATGGATAAAGGCGAACATTTAGCTTCCGAATCTACCCCATTGAAAGTGTTTAAATTAAACAAACTCCAACACTTCAGATATCCTGCTGGCAACAGAAAGTGGGGGGTTTCTCTGTGATTTAATAAGGGATATTCATCCAAATATTAGTGGAAGTTTATGTATACATTTCAGCCTAGGTGTGTGATTCAGACCACAATGAATTCCTCACTAGAACCTACAACTAGCTGCTAGCGCAACCTTCGCTAGCCACATACCCACGAGTCTTGTTGCTAGCCGCACCCCATGCAGCTGCTGCTGAGCTGATCAGCGAACCACAGAGTTTACCCCAGACAACAGATCCACCCTTTAACGGAGATCTAAGAATCATTTAAGTAAGATTGTGTCTGGGAAGAGATTAATTAGCTTAGGATAAAAATTTAAAAGATTGTTTGATTGTCTATTACAGTGTGTTTTTTAGCTGCATTTAAAAGATTTCATTCTTCGATTGTTTGGGTACGAACAGGGCGTTCGGCCTTTGCTGTAAACAGTGTCTTTATAAGGTTATTGACCAATAGAAAGTCGTTTTAATCATGCAACATGAGTTACCTCGTCACACCGGATTTTGTCTTGGTCCTCTGGTCCACTAAGCTACACAGAGTGACCCTTAGCCTGTGCTACATGCTAAAAATAGCTCTGTAAGCTAATGCTGATAAACACTGTTATGTTTTTGTCGTCACAAACATTTAGGGTTGTTATTTGCGGTATTCAAAATACAGGTCTGCTTAAAATAGATTTAAACACCAAAAACTAGTCTTATAAGTCATTCTGAAACAGCCTTCTTAGTATGACATAATACTAAAATTAGATCCATTACTTCGGTGGCTGATCCATAAAACCAAATAGATTTTCCAAAAGGTTATTGATTTCTAATTTCAATTATTTTAATGAAACATTACTTCGCCCAAATGTTTTGTCTTTACTTCTTCTTTGCATTGTGAATTGGTTGTTTGAACACAAACAAAATTGTGCTAATTAGTCTTAAACTAATAATAATTAGTTTAAAACTAACTTAGCCTCACTTCCAAAACTCTTTAATACAAACCTTGTGAGTTTGTTGATAAGTATTTTGACTGTAAAGTTGAATCCTTTTGTTAGTAAACTTGTATTTTGAAAAGTTGTTGGTTATTATTCCATATACATGTGTGGTAACTCCAAAGAGTCAGTAGAACATCACCACAAAACACTTTCTCATTTAATTCTTTTGATATTGGATGATCTGATTCAGTTTAGCTTCTTCCATCAAACTGTTTCCATCATGCTCTCAAAATTGAAAATTACAAACATGAACATCTCTAACTTAAAAATTTTAGTCCACATCAATTCCAATATAATGCAAAAATACCTTAGAAACTACTCTTTAGTGAGCGGTCTTTCAGTAATAGAGTATTTTGTTACTAATATGGATGTCTAACTATTCCACAAGGGTTTTTCCAGCAGCTCAGATAAAACACAGTTTCCACTCCTTTCGCCCAGCCTTGAAGATCAGAGGCATAGACACCGTGCAAAGTTGCACAGTATGCAAAACCATTTACTGTTCAGGTGAGCAGCTGGTAAAATTAGCTGCCTTATTCTCTTTTCTGCTGACTTATCCACCACTTTTTTTTTGCTAATTTACCAATATTGCGCATACAGTCATAGTCTGTTCTTTGACCAAATTTTGTTTAAATCAAAATTTAATTGCACAAACAGATTCCACACTGGCAATGCTTCATGAAGTAAAGTTGTAACGTAAATACAAAAGCTATGTAAGGAAAAATTAAGCACATCCCATGTTTCAATATTATGTAAAAACCACTTTAAGAAGATCATTTTTACCCATTCTTTTACAAAATGGCGCTTTTATAAATCCATGAACAGACTCTATGAAACTTCATATGGTGGAAAGATGGTTTAACGATTTAATCTACAATACGTTGATAAACAGATGAGTTCATGGATGATTCAATGACTGGCAAGGTATTCAGGTCTTATGGCTACAAAAGAAGCCCAAATCATCACTCCTCCACCACTGTGCGTGACAGTTGCGGTGTTGTTTTTCCTAACATGGAGTTGTAGAGAGGATTAGGGTCAAACACTTTCACTTTGGTCTCATCTGACTAAAGGATGTTGTTCCATACGTCTAATGGGTTTTTGAGATGCAACTTCGCAAACCTGAGTCATGCTGCCATACGGTTATTAAAGAGGAGGCCTTCTACTGGCAACCTTTGTACATAAAAATTCGAAGTGTTTCTGGTAGAACTCTACCGACTCCCGAGGTGCATGCAGAGGGTCAAAAATCTGGTATAGAGAAGACTCCAGCAACATTTTAAGTGTTAAGAAACAACTTTTTGGTAGACCAACTAGTTTTGCCTGATGACCCTGATGAAAGCCACGAGCTGAAACACGCTGGTTTATTAATAAACCTTACACAAGTCATACATGTTCAGTGGTTTTCAAATGGAACCGTCATGAACTTTAACATTTACCAGGCTAAGCGAGGGTAGTGGAGTCTCAGATGGAGTTCTTGGTTGTTTTTTTGTGTGTCTCTGAGGGTTGCACGTTTTGTACTGGGGGATATAGGCTTGGACATCCACAAAAGCCAAGATCTGCAACTTCACCCCTAAATAATAATCCTCCTAACTGTAGAAACAGTTGATTCTGAAAGTCTGGAAATTATCCATACCAGAATGATAAGCATCAACAGTTACCTCTCTAAGGATGTTGCTGATGTCTTTCCCTTTTGGCAGTGTTGACACAAATCTAACTGCTCCAGCAACCTGCCTAAACTCCTCTATTATAGAGGTGGACACATCTGCTGATAATCGGGTAATGAAGTGCGTTTAATTAGCAGCAGCTGGGTGCTACTTTCCATCTTTTATCCCAAACCCAGAGCTTATCCATTTTGATTTAGTTTCACATAATGAGATAGTAGAATCTCCATACGTTTTTCAACATTTGAGGCTATATTTAAAGGATTCTTTAAAATGGCACATAGAGGTTCATTTTCATTATGTCCTGATATGTAAAACCCCTGGAATGGAAGGATGGTGAGTTTTCATAATTGTACCTGAGGGGATGGGAGGAACACATTTGTTATGAACAAGCCTCACCTACTGTTAAGGTGTTGAAAGCAGAGCGAATTTCACATCAAACTTTCAAGACCTTCACATTCTAGAAGACACTCCCCGTGGATCCCCTTTCTCTTTTATTTCCAGTTGTTGGATCTCATTTTACACAGAGAAGTGAGATCTAACAGTTTGCCATCACATGCCAAAATACACGAGACAAACTGTGAAACTCTGAACCAAACAGTCCAAACTTTACACTTTTTGCTGTGAGCGTAACAAGGAAATCCTAAGACATTTTGCAGTCTCAACATGGCAATGGCACAAGTTAAATTTCAGCACACAACACTGCGTTTGTCAAATACATGCTTCCTCCCACACAGCAAGGAATTATTCTAAATAAAATATGTTATTTGATCATTTCGATGCCTGAATTGAATCATAAGAGTACTAGCCATATTTGTTGGCACCCTTGGTAAACATGAATAAAAATCCTTATAAAATGTATCTTTATTAAAGCATTTTATGTTTTCTGAATTTTCTGAAAAAAGCAAACCTTTAATTAAAATTCATTTGTTCAGTGAGGAAAAATAATCCCACATAAAATTTTTTTATAATTTAGAACCAAATCCCTGGGGGTGCAACAGCTTGTAGCCCTGCTGCTAATACTCTATACTGTACAAGTGTTTCCCAACCCTGGTCCTCGATGCACACTGCCCTGCATGTTTTAGATGTTTCCCTGCTTAAATACGCCTGATTCAGGTGATTGTGGTTCAGTAAAAGCCCGTTAATCAGCAATCAATTGAATCAGGGAAACACCTAAAACATAAAAGTGTGCCTTGAGGACCATGGTTGGGAAACATGGCCAAATGGAGCCACCTTTCAGAAAGAGGAGAGCACTTAGTCCTTTCCTATAATCAGACCTATTCAAAATATTCTGGTATTCAAAAGAGTTAATGATGCAATGTACTTTTAAAATCATCCCATGGCACTTGGAAGAGAAACAGGCCAAAAGCATCACACATCATCTACCACACTAGACAGTGAGCATGGAGCTCAATTTCAGTCTAAGCTGCTAGAAAGATCAGGCTTCTAGTTAAAGTCCCAGCGCTCAGTAAACTCAGTTTTTTCTTTGTTATGGTAGCAGAAAGAGGCCTATTACTGGCATCACACTCGAACAACCCGCTACCATGTAGGTAGCATCTAATGGTTGTCATGGAGACTTTTTGACCCCAAGATACCACTCCTTCCTGCACGGTTGTCTGTTTTACCTCCCTTAATGTAGTGCTTACCGTGTGTGGTCGCAAAATAGATTAGAAAAAAAGCCTCTGTGTCGCTTTTTATCCATCGTTACAAGGATGGCAGTATACATGGCCAGCACTGCATTCATACAACGAAACCACTAAAGCAGTGTTTTCTCTTTTTTTCTCCTTGTAGCCTTAATACAACACAGGCTCTGTTCTAACTGGCGACAAACAGTTTTGCTTGCAATTACCAATTGTTCTGCACCGAAATCATTGAAGTGTCTCCATCCTCAGTTTAAAATCTATGTAAGAAGTACACAGCTGCAGCAATAGGACTCCCAGAGATCTCCCACATTTCGACTTCTGGCATCAAATGAAGCCATTCTTAAACACAAACTGAGTTCTAATCTTGAAGGTTCTGGGGAGGCCCCCAGATCATTGTTTTTGCTGAGAAATGTCCTCGTACAATCTTCCTTCAATCCTATTAAGTCTCATCTCCAAATTTCACTGTTTACATGGTGCTTTTTCGGGTGATGTGTGGGGCCATTTCCACCTCAAACGTGGCGTGTGTAGTTCAATTCTGGTTTCATCTTACCAGACATTAATTCAGTGGAATGTCAAGCAAACATTAAAGGAACTTCAGCATGCCTTTTCTTCAGCAGTGGAGTTCTGTGCAGTAAATGGGAATAGGGACCACATCAACTGAGTAATTGTTTTAAAGAAAAACAATGTTTTTTCTAATTCCAGGTCTTTCTCAAGCTCTTTGTAAGTGGTCTCTGGCTCCTCGAAAACTATTCTGGTTATTTTGATTACTAGCTCAGAAAGTGAGTAGCAGCTGGTCATTGCTGTTTCATGGTAAAAATAGTGATCTTTCTACTTATAGATTATCGCTGTAATAGGTCTCATTAGAACATCCAGAAGTTTAGAAATGTGACTCTAACCAATGCTATCAGCATGTCTAACATCATTATCTTGAGATAACACTCATCTTTTGTCCATCATTAGATACTTCTTGTGTGATATTTTGGTATTGAAAAACATTTTTATCAGTCCATCAGTGAAAACTACAGCAGCTGATAATTACTTGCACAAATAAAGGGCAGAACTAGTTTCTAAATACTGAGAGGTTTTGCCTGGTTTCTTGGCTTTCTTTGCCTTGCTCAAACTTCTTTTCTTCATATGTTCAATATTAACCGACACTATTTACCCACATATTTTCCGACACATAACCTGATTTTTGGAATTATCTATTGCGATTGTTTTGCCATGCGTCGATAACTTACAATGTTACCAACGTCTAGTGTGAATTTTAATGCCAAAAACCTCTTTAGAAAAATACTTACTGAGATAAACATTGATGTGTTCAATACTCATCCCGTCTTGTTGTATGCTATTAATTCTACATAAATAAATGAAAAACTGATATTGATGGTTTAACATCAGAAGCATTGTGAAGGATTTCTATTCAAAGGGCATCAATCAAAACATCTTCTGTATCTCATGTGTTTCTTTAAAACTAATATTAAATGACGCCTGCACAGCTTGCAGACATCTGTCAACATTTTTTCCTCTCATCTGCACAAACACATACTTCCACCTTGTTGAACCCCTCCTATTTTTGCATAACAGGGCCAGAAATGTACCAAACAATTTGTGAAATTGACAAGGAGCCTATTTATTATTTGTAATTACACCAAGTTACGCCTCTCAAAGAAGGAAAGTGGGGAGGGGGAGAAATAAGACGGTACGCGTTTGAGCAATACCAACAGTAAAGTTTATTACGACAACATCAGTAGAGAGAAAGAGAGAAAATGTCACAAAGTACTGTGTCAAAGAAGCCTATCGTTACAATAGGTTCGTTAAACTAACACTTGTAAAATTAGATTCCAGTCATTTTTGATTACAGGAGCATGCAGAGTCAGGAGAAGAGGCAGAAAAGAAACAACAAGGAGGTAAAACGAACGAACAAAAAACCCGAAGATAAAGAAGCAGAAACCAGAAAGAGAAGGCACATTCACAGACTAGAATCAGCAGTTTTTAGGGAGTTGACAAACTGACTTGGTTAAGCAACAGGTGGTTTTGGAAAATAATTTGAATACAGAACATTTGGAAAGCCTGGTCAAGAAGATAACCCAAAGATCAAGGCAGAAAGCAATAACCCTTTGAGGCTCTGGAGGGGGATGGGAAAAACACTAAAAGAGAAGTCCAATTTACCTCATTTGAGAAGGGAGCAAAAGAAAAGCTGGTATATTTTTTTACATTTAATAAAATAGCCAAGATGGCAGGAACAGACATAGGAGAAGTGAGGTTATGATGTCTGCCTTAATCAGCTTGGAAATGTGAGAAGGTTCAAGCACTCAAAGGGTTACAGAAAACAAAGAGGGCCATCTTACACCTGACATCCCAGAGAGGACCTTAATTACATCCAATCAGACACATTTAAAGAGACAGTATCCTTTTTCTCTTGCTACAGTGATCGTTTGTCAGAAGAAACACTAAGGTTTGAAAACATTAAAATTCATCTCTAAATACTGCAGCATACATTTAACATTAATAGTTTGCATCACAGCAAGACCAAGGAGTCTCTCTAGCCTCAAAACAAGACGTATTCCTGTAATAAAAATACACTACTAAATCTTTAAGAATACGTTTCTTCTTGGATAAAAACAGCTTGCAATATGTTTATGCATAAAATGCTCATCATCCTATATGTTCTTGTCAATTTCACAAATTGAAAAAGCAGGCACACTGCAGCAAAAAAGCAAGGCAGGAAGGGTAATGCTAACTTCATCATGTTCTCAGAGAGCCAGGCCGCAGAGCCACGAGTCATAAATTCATGCGGCGATTATCAAAGTAAAACAAAAGAAAAAAAAAACAATTCAGAGTCCATGTGGGACTCAAAAGGTAACTCACAAAAGAAATACTGTCTCTTTAAGAATACAAACAGTTCCTAAAACACAGTGCAAAGCGTATAGAGAGGGGCTCAAACTGCTTGGCCTGCTACATTTAACAGGTTAGTCCCAAAGCTCTCCAAGAACAGTAGAGAAATAAGAATGATTTTACAGAAGCTTCATTTCTTAGGAATGTATCGATGTATCTATGAACCAGTCTTTGTGAGCTCGTTTGGATTAGCGGAGATGACTTATTAGGGCTATAAGCATGTTTTCTCCAGTGAAACAAACTGCTCTGCAAATGTATTCATAACCCTTGAACTATTCCACATTTTGTCCCATTACAACCACAAATATCATTGTATTTATTGAGAATTTATGTGCTAGGCGAGCAGAAAGCAGCATAGATTTTTGTGAAGTGGAAGGAAATTTTTCATGGTTCTCATGGAAGAGTGGCAAGAAGTAAGCTAGTGTTGAAAGAAACCGTAAGTATCCCTGTTTGCGGTTCGCCACAAGCAACCTAGGCGATACAACAAACGTGGGAGAAGCTGTTCTGGTCAGATGAGGATAAATAAACTCTGTGCAAAACAGTAAGAGTGAAGAAAAACTAAGACTAAACAGCATATGAAACATGATGGTGGTGGCGTCATGCTGTGGGGGTTGGTTTTCTATAGATCTCGATGTGGTCAGAGTTAGTGGAAAAACAAATGAAGCTAAGTACAGGACAATCCTGGAAGAAAATAGACTTGATAGATCTATTTGGATTAATTTCCAGCAAGACAACACTAAACAAGCAAAGAAACAGAGTTACAGGTCAATGGCAAAAATCCAAGGCTAAATAGCCGGTGTTCTTCATGTTTTAGAGACAAAGAAAACTAAAAAGGCAACCTTCTATTACCTGAAGAACATTTCCAGGATTAAAGGACTAATGTCCCAACAGGACCTCGAAAAACTCATCCCTGCGTTATGTTTTAGTCGAATTGATTATTTCAACACCATAAATCAGACAGCTGCAGCTGATCCAGAACGCTGGTGCTCACTTCCTCACTAGAACCAGGAAAGTAGAGCACATCACCCCAGTTCTAAAGTCGTTACACTGGCTCCCTGTAGCTCAGAAAATAGACTTTAAAATACAAAGATAGTGGCATCTAGACCACTCAGGTCTTCGTGTTCAAGTATACACTGCATCTTCTGAGTCAACAAACTTCCCAAAAACTGTAAAATGCTGAAACACTGAGTTCCTTTAAATCAAGGCTAAACCCTATTTGTTTAGAGCTGCCTTCAATTATTAATAACTGGAAAATTATTTGTTTTAGTCTGCATTCCAACTTTTTATCACTTTCCTTTATTTTGCCACTGGAATGTAATGTTTCTTGCTTGTTTATTGTGGTATGCTTTCATTATTTAAAGCGCTTTCAATTGTTCTGTTGCTGAAATGTGCTAAACAAATAAGCTGGTCTTGCCTAAATCCAACGAATGGTTCATTACGAGGCAGGATGACATCCTGAGGATAAATTAAACCATTACTTGACATGTGTTTGAGCAGGACACTGGGTTTGGAGTAGGTCAACTTTGGTTTAGGTAAAAGCATGTTTATGTGTTAGAACAGCCCAGTCAAAGTCCAGATCTAAAGCCAACAGATAATCTCTAGCATGACTTCAACATTCCTGTTCACAAACAACCCTCATCCAAAATGATTGAACTTGAGCTATTTTGCAAAGAAGAATGAGTACAAATAAGTAGGGATGCACGATATATCGGCATCAACATCGGTATCGGCCGATGTTAGGCGTTTTTTAACATTTCGGCATCGGTCCGATAAGTTACGTTTCTGTCTGTGTTTCGGGTGGGGGGGGGTGTTATCCATGTGGTGTTTGTTTGGTCATGTGACAGCGATAGTGATGCGGCGCAGGAATGTGGGGGTGTTTAGCTCAAGCAGAGAAGCGATGTAGATGGTGTGGTCGATTTTCCACGGTGTCGAAAGTGTAGGGAAATACAAAACAGCGGTATTAATATAGGACATCGGAATCGGCCCAAATTTTCATATCGGTGCATCCCTACAAATAAGAGATCCTGATCTCTCAAACTCTTTAATGCCAAAAGACTTGTACCTACAACAACAACTAAACACTTTTTGGTTTTTTATTTGTTAAAAAAGGAAAACCATGTGTTATCTTTCTTCCAACTCCCAATTATGCAAAGCTTTGTGTTGGTCTATCAAATAATTTGCTTTCAAATAAAGTGAAGCTTGTGGTTTTCAAAGGTAAAAAAAATACATTTGCAAGGCACTGTAAGTGGAATTGCTGATTGTTGACGACAAGAATGTTATCAGATGACGACTGAGCATTTTAAACTTGGTCCAAAAAAACAGTGCACTGTTAAGTATTCATCTAACCACAATTACTTAAAATCTCAGATTACCCAGCTGAATCAGGTGAAATGCAATGAAACATGAGCCGTGATGTGGAAGCGAGATCCTCGATGAATAAATGATAAGCTGTGGCGGGGATGAAGAACAGGAAGTGCTGACCTTTAGACCACCTGAATATTAAGGAAACTGGGTTGGTTTCCATTTAATACATGAACCACAACAACAAGTATTGGGTAGATTTTTAACTTCACTTTTGTTGACATGAGGTAGGGACTGAAACACCTCAAAGTCAGAGGATCATCTGATCAAAAAACACTGCACGGCGGGACCGAAGATACTGCAGAGTAATACAATATTTGATACACATAAATAGAGAACTGCATGCACTCACATTCAAGCACTCCGGTCTGAAGCTTACACCGCATCCAGCAATAATGTTACTTTAATAAAATAGATTCTCTCCCGGTTGTTGCATGCAAAATCTCCTGTTAAAAAAGGGGAGCTTTTGTTTCCACTTAATCCAAACTATATTTTATTGTATGCCTTCAGCACACGGCAGCTGAAACGATAACCTTCAGGTAATGCTTTTGGGAATTTTGCAGTCTATTGTGCAAAAACCTGCGAGCTGAATAATTCAGACGATCATCACCCTCCTGTACTCATCTGTATTCATCTGAACCGCCTGTTACCGCCGCTTGACACGACAGCAACGCACGAATCCATGGCACACAGAGTCTGCTGCTGCCTCGGTACGGACACAGCAGGAAGCTTATCGGAGGTGGGCAGACTGTGACCGAGGACCTTGTCTATGAACTGTGACTGCTAACGCATCAAAAGCAGGCACTCATCAGCTTAAAATAAATAAGGTGTGGGACCAGGAGCTTATACCAGCATATACAGGGCAACGGGAGGGAAGGTGAACGTGAAAAGAAGAGACGAATAAATAAATAAATTAAATTAAGAAAAAGTGATTGGACAATGAAATGTGAAATGGAAGTGATGCATCTAATCTGATATGTTATAGGAGTATTTGAGCATATTCAGCTCAACAGAGACCTCGGTTACTTGCTCTTTGAACCCCAAGTTTGGTGATTTTTAAGTGGCTCCAGTGAGAAGGAGATACCGGACCAGCCTTAGAAATAACACTATGTGCGACTGGGCGGAGCCTCACCAGAGCAAACGCACTAGTTCCTCACCTGTGGCGGGGGGCTGGTGGGCCGAGAGGCCTGGCAAATCCAGGGAGCTGTCTGACATCACGTGCTTCAGGTCTCCGCCCATGTCCGACAGCTTCATGTCCAGCTGCACAGAGAGCGCGTCCTCCGAGTCGTCCTTTCCCACGCTGCTCCCGCCGATGGACGGGAGGTCGAGGGACTTGACGGACGCGGAGTCCTCCTTGCCGTGCTTGAAAGCAGCCACCTTGTCCACCAGGGTCTTCTCCGAGGCGCCGAGTGCAGTGCAGAACTTTGACGATTGAAAGTCGGCAAAGTCATCCGTGTCGCTCTTGAGGGAGGAGAAGGATCCGCCGCCACTCTCTTTTTTGTCGTCGTAGGGGAGGCCTCCTTCCAGAGATAGCTGTTTGAACGCGTCATACTTGTCTGAACTCTGCTGAGGCTGCTTTGTGGGGTCCGCTCGGATCACTGAGCCACTCTCACCTTTCCCCTCTCCGCCAGAACTTCCAAACGCCAGGAAATCTGCAAAGTCATCCTGAGGAGCTGCTGCTGTTCCTCCTGCTGCTGCTGAAGTCTGAGTGGAGTCAGAGGAGGCGCCAAAGAGGGCAAAGTCACCAAAGTCATCTGCACCTCCCACGGAATGTTTGGCTCCGCCGGGGAGGAGGCTTATTGAGAGGGGAACAGATACAGGTGGGAATGTGCTGGGGTTTTTCTCAGTGGAGGCAGGAACGGAGGGAGTCACTGAGGAGAAAAGGTCCAGGTCGGCCATGTTGAGAGGATTTTTGGGCTGGGAAAGAGACAATGCTGGCTGTTGCTGCTGTGGAAGTTGCTGTAAAGTCTGAGAGTTTGGAAAAGCAGAGGGGAAGGCAGGTTGAAAGATTTTGGCCTGATCTGAAGGGTCTAGTGGAGAGACGCTGTCGGCGGTTTTGAAGTCTGTGAAGCTGTCGTCGGCACTGACAGACTTGAAATCTGCGAATCCTTCCCCTGGAAAGGAAAAAGGACAGAAGATCAGTAATAGACATGGCAAAGAGAAAACCCATAATCCTCACTGCAACAGCCAACAATTCAATTAAAAATCCTGCAAGAGAGGAAGCCTGTGGATTAGTTACAGTACATCTACAGTCCACTGAGAGTGGTAAACTTCCTCCCCCCCAAAAAATAACAGCACACATCACTGCACGAACAAGGCTAGTCCACCCTGACATTTACATTCACTCAAGATCAGCATGAATGCCATTAATTTTGGACTCAATTATATATTTAAACTATTCTTTCACCAGGCTGGAATGCTTTTACAACAAACAAGTTTAATTAACTTGTAAAAAAGAATTGGTTGAACAAGACTGAATGAAATGTACATTTACTCTAATCGCTACACCAGAGGTCCGGACCGGTACCCATTCGTGGGTCATTTGCTACTGGGCCGCACAGAAAGAATAACTAACTTACAGTATTTCTGTTTTATTTATTGTCCATATCTAAATAATGTTATATTTTGAAAAATTTACCTGATTCTCTCCATTACATCTGGCTATAACTTAATCTTGACACATGTCAAGAAGCTTACCTGGGTCAAGTGATATGTCACTGCTAAAAAAAAAGCCATAAGCTAGCAAAATGATAAAAAAAACAGAGGTCTCTGAAAAATTTCTTGGCAAAAAGGAAAAGTCCAGTGAAAAGACGAGATGAGCCTATGACATCCAAGAAAATAAAGCTACATTTAACAGACAAAATATGGATTTATCGCGACAGGCGGTTTCCACCACCAAGCTCCCGCTCTGCTTTATATGGGGCAACCGGAGTTTTCTAATGAGGCAATGTAGCCTTTAAAACTGCCCCAGACTGGACTGTCTTGTTACAGAGAAACAGCCACGGGGCTCCCACTGATTCAGCGTTGTAGAGGGATGTATCTTTCATGCACTTTATATGGGCTTTTGCAGCAAATCGTATTTTAAAAAGCATGTTTAAATGTCACCATAGCAATCAGAGCTCGTTAGGGGGCAGAGAGGATGTTGGTCACGTTGTTGGCACGATGATACGGGGATGCTGCTGATAAAGTTACAAAGTACACATTGGATTTACGTTTATTGTTATATTTAAAAACAACCTATTTTTTATGCAGGTCGTATCTTTTAATTTTGTTGGATTTATCCGCCACACCTTAAAGGCTGGTCTTTGTGAATATTGTCTGATATTAAACTGGTCCGTGGCGGGGAAAAAAAGGTTGGGGACCACTGGTCTACAGGATCAAAATCATAGACTCAAATACTGAGAATCCAAACATTTCCACGGATTTATGGACATTAATGAAAGTTACACACACTTTTTGCAGATATCAACAAGCCATTTTGGCTGAACATTTGACCACTGCTCTTGGCAAAAAAAGGTTGGTTGGTTGTCTGGTACAGGCCTGACCTGTAAACATAGTTTGGTCATTTAAAATAGAGTTTGAAGTTGAGGCTATTTCAGATATCTAATCAAAACCATATTTTATCCATCCTTAAGCCAGTTGTGATGTCTGTTGAAGCCACTGTCCTATCACAACACCCAGTTGTGTCCAGGTTTTAACCATCCAATTCAATTCAAAAATACTTTATTGATCCCAGAGGGAAATTAAGTGTTGGTATAGCTCATATAATTAATTCTTAATTAATTCTAATTAATTCCACGCAAACTGTCACCCAGAGATAAAAGGAAATTCATTAGGTTGTTGAGGAACACCCAAAGGCCTAAGCTTATTATAATGTGGAAAATACTGGAACACCAGTGTTACTTTCTAAAGCGCCACTTGAAGTTAGGAGCTTCCAATACTGACAAGCCATTTCCCTTCTGGAGACAAGCTTAATGGTCAGATGAGACAAAGATTGAGCTATTTAACCACAAATATGACAAAAATGTTTAGAGCCGTCGAGGTGAGGCTTTCAGATTTAAGAACAGATTTATCAACTGTCAAATATGGTGGTGGTAGCATCAAGCTGAGGGGCTGTTTCACTACCAGTTGTACTGTTGCAATACAAAAAGAAGAAGAATGAGGATGGAGGACCACCTACAAGTTTTTCAACTTTCCTTGACTCAATAGCTGAATGTTTGGAAATTGGACACATTCCAACATCACAACGATCTCAAAATACTCATCATATCTGGCTTTGGAATGGAATAGTCCTGGCATCAAACCTGTTCCAAATTTAACGACCGCATTTAAAAACTTGGTCTGTGACTGGAAGCAAACTAGTATATGTAAGACTTGAATGATTTCTGTAAAGAGGAGGGGACAAAGACTGCATGGTTTCTCTTGCGAAGAGGCATTTAACTAAATATAAGTAGGGGTTTATGTTCATATTTAATGCTGTTATGTTAAATTTTGACAATTTGGATTTAAAAAAATAATAATTCCACCACCTTCAAACAAGCAACTTAAATGTGTCATTAAACCCCGCAAGTTAATGTGACTATCATGCCATTTATGAGTGTATGTAAAGACAAGACAAACATCCTACATCCACACGATCATGCAAAGAGGAAAATCAAATTGCTAAAATCTTTACTTTTTCACAGGAACTAGAAATGACAGTCAAGATGAGGATTTTTTGCATTGACAAAATGTTGATTATAACAAAAACCAAAACTCAGAATGCATCAAGTTTCAGCATCTCCTGACACACTGTGCAGTAATATATGCAGGGACTGAAACAGAGAATCTGTTCAGCTCACTGTTTCATGGTGGAAGAGAGAAAACTAATAGGCTCGTTAGAGAAGATGGAGCCTGACGATGCCAAAGAAAGGTCACACCAAAGCATGACTTACTGGAGTTGTAAGAGGAGCCCCCATCAGAAACTGTGCTAATGAAACACGGGTGGGAAACAGACTCGGATCAACACGGAGCAGTGTAAACACAGAATAACGCCATCATGGCGGTATGACAGCTTTCCCCAAGTTACAACTAAATGTTTAACTAGAAGGAATCTGACCCCACTGTCTTCACCAAGTTCACGTAGAAATACATTTCCTTACCTTGGAATATATAAAACAACTTTAACAGTCGCAAAAACAGAGAAATTAAACTTGCAGCAAAGAGAAGTTGAGCTTCTTACCGACTGTTTTCTTGTCAGCAGGTTGCTCTAGCTGTCTGAATACACTGTATTTGTCCCCAGCATCTAAACAATGGAATAGAAGAATGGAAAAATGAGTGGAGACAAACGAGAAACCAGCAGGTCACCGATTCCTTCTAAGCTCTACCAGGTCACCCTGATGACACTTTTCAGCAGTGTTGTGGGTAACGCGTTACTTCATAACGCGTTAGAGTACTCTAATTACTTTTTCTGTTAAATGTGTAACTCAACGTGTTAGTTTTGTGCATTAAGCAATCAGCAACTTCGTTTTTTTTTTTTTTAAGTAATCCGCTATTTTAAGAATTTCTCTCAATAAAGAAAGGAAAATCCTGACTGCAGCCGGGATTGTCAGACAGTAGGACTAGGAACTATGCCACCTGCGGCATTATCAGCAGAGCCAAAGCGCTGTGATTCATCTGTGTCCTGCTCCTCCTGCGTGCGTGTGTGAGTGAGTGTTTTTGAACTCCTGGCAAGATGGCAGAGAGCAGTAGCACAGCTTCGTGGAAGTACGGACATTATTTTAATTTAGTCAGCGAAAAAGAAAAGAACATAACGGTAAAATGCACACTCTGCATTGGGGAAAAGTTTCTGTCGACCGCAAAAGATTCCACTTCAAATTGAAAACATCTTGTATCCAAACACCACTCTATCAGGCTACCCGGGCTGGATGAGTGTTTTTGATTCATTTGTTCTGTGTTAAAAAAAATAATTAATAAAACGTGTGGAATAGCCTATTGCTGGCTGTCTTTCCTGTTGTTATCCTGCAGAGTTAATTTAGTTGGACGACTGACGTTATTCATCGTCACGACTTCTCGGTGCATTTAAAGGAGGCTGTGTCTGTCAATTAAGTTGCAGCATGCGCGAGACGCTGCGAACTGGCTTTTAATTCTTGGTAACGCATAAGTACTCTAACGCGTTGCTTGTCTGAATAGATAACGCTGTAACGTAACTGATTACTTTTAACTGATGGTAACGCTGTAACCTAATTACCTACTTTTCAAAGTAGGTAATTAGGTAAATACCCAACATTGCTCTTTAGTGTGGAAGAAAAATACTCAATGTTAGTTATTTTCTGTACCACTCCTTTCTGTCAAAGGAATTCAGTCAAAGGAATCAGAGACAAATTGGTGGTTCTTTAAGGCTGCAAGAGAGTGTAAGAGTTTTAGAAGATAACAGTAAGGCTGACTAGTTGCTCTGCTTTAGGGGTGAGCTTTCAACTTCTGCTCATTTTGGAACATGCTGGATTTGGAAATGTCATCATTCTTTTGGAAGCTTTAAGGTAAGCGTCTACATTCTCAAGGGACCACCGATGGAGACTGCGGCTAATTAACGCTAACCATTTACAATAAAAACATTTATAATTAAGAAGAACAACAACAAAGTGCCATCTATAACTTTAAGACAATATTTCCTAACCGGTAAATCTCTGTTTTTCCTGTATGGCTGTACCTGTCGGGAATATGTCACACATGACTGACAATGCGGTAAACATTAAAACAAACATGAGGTGCAGGCGGTACCTGAGACAGGAGGTGTGGGCTCTGCAGGCTGGTCCACAGACAGCTGCTTGAACACGGCGTACTTATCAGCGGACGTGACAGCAGAAGAGGTTGAACCAGACACTGGAGTTAGCATGGCAGGTGTGCTGCAGGGAAACAGAAGCTTTGTTCAGGCACCATGAAGGTTGAACAACAATACCAGAACTTTTAGTCTTTTTTTGGTTAGTTGAAAGAGTCATTTTTAGATATAAAGGCTCCAAAAGTAGTTTCTCCCAAGGCTGTGCAATCACAATAGGTGATCTAACAGTAAGGCTGCACAATACATCACAAATATATCATCACAATATCAGTCACATCGCATAGGAGTGTTTGGCGTAGGGCTGGGCCATATGGCCTCAAATATGAACCATGTGAGGTAACGATCTTTATTACGATATATTATTTTCAGTTTAAATATGTGAAAATGACATTCTCACATTCCAGATAGGTTGCAGAAGAACAATTTCAAAAAAGTATAGAAAGTCATTTAAAGTAAACTAAAATGAATTTAAAAAAATATTCAATTCTTTTTTCCCAAAAAATGAAACAAAAATTCTCATGACATAAAGATGAAGATACCTGTGTTTGAAATAAAATGAAAGCTAAATGTTACCAAAAAAAAAGTTCAAAATTGTTTAAACTGAACTGCAACATGTATTATTGTAAAAAAATAAAGCTGAACATATTTGACCTAAGAATACATCAAGTTCGGCTGGTTTCTGAATAGAAAACAACACATTTAAAACGTGCAATATCTAGTGTAAATACAAACACCAAACATCAACATTTATCCTTGTGTATCTGGTACAATTTACGTACAGACAGCTTGATGACATCATCAAAATGTGCAATCACGGTAGGCCGGTATAATCAAAATCTCTACAGTTGGCTAAATTTCTATCATTTCTACCTTATACCGTTAATATTGCCCACTACTAGTTTGGAGTGCAATAATTGTTGCCTAATATAATCCTTCAAGTATTATGAACTTGCAGTTGATATGGTAACGTCATCCTTAATCAGTTGGACAGAGTCTTACAGCAGCAGATGATCCCACCAGACACTAATGACATCACCCTAAACGCTAAAGGTCAGAGGGTGAGGAAAGCACAGATGAGAAAGAGAGGACTTAAGAAAATAGACATATGTCACACCTGATATCGTGCACGCAATATTTACCAATATTATAATAACTATGGCAAGATTCCTATGACAAAAGACCCTATGATGAAAATGACAGATGGACTCAGTGTTCCCTCGCCCGGACGCGGGTCACCGGGGCCCCCCTCTGGAGCCAGGCCTGGAGGTGGGGCACGTTGGCGAGCGCCTGGTGGCCGGGCCTTTACCCATGGGGCCCGGTCGGGCTTAGCCCGAAGAGGTAACATGGGCCCCCCTTCCCATGAGCTCACCACCTGTGGGAGGGGCCATAGGGGTCGGGTGCTGTGCAGGATGGGGGGCGGCCAAAGGCGGGGACCTTGGCGGTCTGCTGGGAACGTCTGGCAGAGTCTCCTGTCAGAAGGAGCTTTAACTCACACCTCCGGCAGAACTTTGAACACGTCCCGGGGGAGGCGGGGGACATCGAGTCCGAGTGGACCATGTTCCGCGCCTCCATTGCCGAGGCGGCTGACCGAAGCTGTGGCCGCAAGGTGGTCGGTGCCTGTCGCGGCGGCAACCCCCGAACCCGCTGGTGGACACCGGCGGTAAGGGATGCTGTCAGGCTGAAGAAGGAGTCCTACCGGGTCTTTTTGGCTTGTGGGACCCCTGAAGCAGCTGATAGGTACCGACAGGCCAAGCGGGATGCGGCTCGGATGGTAGCTGAGGCAAAAACTCGGGCATGGGAGGAGTTTGGAGAGGCCATGGAAAACGACTTCCATACGGCTTCGGGGGGGAAAGCGGTCTGCCACCAACACTGTTTACAGTGGGGATGGTGTGCTGCTGACCTCGACGCGGGACGTTTTGGGTCGGTGGATGGAATACTTCGAAGACCTCCTCAATCCCACCAGCAAGCCTTCCAATCTGGAAGCAGGGTTTGGGGACTTGGGGTCGGGCTCTCCAATCTCTGGTGCTGAGGTCACAGAGGTTGTTAAAAAGCTCCTCGGTGCCAAGGCTCCGGGGGTGGATGAGATTCGACCGGAGTTCCTCAAGGCTCTGGATGTTGTGGGGCTGTGTTGGTTAACGCGGCTCTGCAATATTGCGTGGACATCGGGGGCAGTTCCCTTGGATTGGCAGACCGGGGTAATGGTCCCCTGTTTAAAAAGGGGGACCACAGAGTGTATTCCAACTACAGGGGGATCACACTTCTGAGCCTCCCTGGTAAGGTCTATTCAGGGGTTCTGGAGAGGAGGGTCCGACGGATAGTCGAACCTCGGATCCAGGAGGAACAATGCGGTTTTCGTCCTGGCCGTGGAACACTGGACCAGCTCTACACCCTCAGCAGTGTCCTGGAGGGTGCGTGGGAGTTCGCCCAACCGGTCTACATGTGTTTTGTGGACTTGGAGAAGGCGTTCGACCGTGTCCCTCGGGGGGCCCTGTGGGGGGTGCTGCGGGAGTATGGGGTACCGGGCCCCTTGATACGGGCTGTTAGGTCCCTGTACGACCGGTGCCAGAGTTTGGTTCGCATTGCCGGCAGTAAGTCGGGCTTGTTTCCAGTGAGAGTTGGACTCCGCCAAGGTTGCCCTTTGTCACCGATCCTGTTCCTAACTTTTATGGACAGGATCTCTAGGCGCAGCCAAGGCGTTGAGGGGATCCGTTTTGGTGGCCTCAGGATCGGGTCTCTGCTTTTTGCAGATGATGTGGTCCTGTTGGCTTCATCGGAGCGTGATCTACGGCTTTCGCTGGAGCGGTTCGCAGCAGAGTGTGAAGCGGCTGGGATGAGAATCAGCACCTCCAAATCCGAGGCCATGGTCTTGAGCCGGAAAAGGGTGGGGTGCCTCCTCCGGGTCGGGGATGGGGTCCTTCCCCAAGTGGAGGAGTTTAAGTATCTGGGGGTCTTGTTCACGAATGAGGGAAAAATGGAGCGGGAGATCGATAGACGGATTGGTGGGGCATCTGCAGTTATGCGGGCGCTCTACCGGTCTGTCGTGGTGAAGAGAGAGCTGAGCCAAAAGGCGAAGCTCTCGATTTACCGGTCGATCTACGTTCCTACCCTCATCTATGGTCACGAACTCTGGGTGGTGACCGAAAGAGCAAGATCACGGATACAAGCGGCTGAAATGAGTTTCCTCCGCAGAGTGTCTGGGCTCTCCCTTAGAGATAGGGTGAGAAGCTCAGTCATCCGGAGGGGGCTCAGAGTAGAGCCGCTGCTTCTCCACATCGAGAGGAGTCAGTTGAGGTGGCTCGGGCATCTGGTCAGGATGCCTCCTGGACGCCTCCCTGGTGAGGTGTTTCAGGCACGTCTCACCGGGAGGAGGCCCAGGGGAAGGCCCAGGACACGCTGGAGGGAGTATGTTTCTCGGCTGGCCTGGGAGCACCTTGGGGTTCCTCCCGAGGAGCTGGAACAAGTGGCTGGGGAGACGGAAGTCTGGGTCTCTTTGCTTAGGCTGCTGCCCCCACGACCCGACCCCGGATAAGCGGAAGAAAATGGATGGATGGATGGATGGATGGCAAGATTCCCTTATATTGTGCAGTCCTATCTAACAGATAATGCCACGCAAAATTAAAATAACTTAAAAGGGGGGCGCTGCGTAGCACAGTGGTTAAGGCGGGCGCCCCATGTTCTGAGGCTTCAGTCCTCGATGCGGCTGTCCGGCGGTTCGCTTCCACCCCATGGACATTTGCCAATGTCGCTTCCTCACTTCTCATCCCCTTTCTGTACGCTGTCCACTTCACAATAAAAGCCACTGTGGCCACCAAAATTGTAAAAAATAACTAAAAGGAAATGTTTTTACCGACTATCAGGGAATTAACTCCCATAGTCAGGGTATGACTTAGAAGGAGTAACAGTTCTGTTTGCAACCGGTGTTCTGCAGAACATTTGACAGGCAGCTATACGTAGCTACCGGTTTGACCCTAGAACACAAAAAGATGATTTATTTGAACAACCGTCTCTGTAAGGATTTCTTTCAAAGCAAAAAAAAAAACGAGAATTATAAAGACGCTTAGACGTTAGGTGGTTTCTTTCTTTCACCCTTTTTATCTCTTTATAGATAGTTGCTTTTGCAGATCTGTCTCACTGAAAGAACAGTCTATTGGAAAGGGCCAAAAAAGTGATAGAGAGAAATGAGCGTCTACTGTCTGCTGAAATGAATTCATTAAGACATGACCCAAGCTCATTGCTATTCTGAGGAGGTTATTACAAGACATTAAGACAGTGTAAGACAGACAATGAGAGAGGCAATTATTATGCAAAATAACTCTGCTATAAATAACCATCAGTGGCTGAATATTTGACACGTCTCTGCAGCTCTTCTTCAGTGAAGGTAGTTTGAATGCAGAGAAGGAACACCAAGAATGAAGCATATTGGTATCGTAGAGAGTTAAACTCCACGTTATTCATGTGCTTTTTTTAAAAACACTTACAAATTTTACTCACGAGACTAAAAATCGATTCCACTGATAAGACTCTCTGTCTCACCTGTTTTGCTGTTGATGTGCAGCAGCAGTGGGAAAACTTCCTGCCGATTCCCCCTGAAAATCAGTGAAGGCCTGGTCTCCCGCTCCGGCCTTCGGCGCCTCCTGGAAGTCCTGGAAGTCATCGTCCTCGGCTTTGGTCCCCTGCATGAACACATTGTTTGTTGTCGAGATGTGTGATGTCATCAGCTACAGAGAGTCAAGAGGGCCTTAGAGGGACTTGCAAAACAACAACAAACTTCTGTGCATTTTTACCAGCATAAAGCAGTGCATATTTGTGAAATGGAAGGTAATTGAGACATAGTTTTCAAATGCTTACAAATTAAAATCTAACAAGTGTGATGTGAATATGAATTCAGCCCTCATGAGTCAATGCTTTGAAGAACCACCTTTTTCTATGTGTACCAACTTTCTACATCTAAAGACCGAAACTTTCATCTATTTTTTATTTTAGAAAATAGCTTCATCTCAGCCATTTTGGACAGAGAATATCTGTGAATATCTTGCCACCAATTCCCAATTAGATTATGGTTTGGAATCGACTAGGCATTTTTTAAACATGAATGTGCTCTGATCACAAATCATTAACAGAAACATTAATAATGCACGGACTCTGTTTGCAACAGTGGAAAGACTAACTAATCCTCCAATGACAGTAGCCCATGAACTAAATTCTACAAAGGCCTACAATGAATTTGCCAGTTTTTTCACTGAAAAGATTCAAACAATTATGCTGTCAGTCTGTACTTCAGTACCGAACCCACTACCAATGTTATACCCAACTAACACCAATGTAGAGAAAATGTCAGAATTCCATTAATTAAACCAAAAAAAACCTTAAATAAATTATTAACCAATTAAGCTCCTCCTCCTGCTGTCTTGATATCCTACCCACAGCTTTCCTTAAGAAAGTTTCCCTTGTCATTGGGTCTGATCTGATCAGGTGTCTTCTCCCAGGCATTAAAAACAGCAGAAGAATAACCTGGACAACACGTTAATGCAGAACAACAGGCCAATCTCTACCCTTCCATTCATCAGTAAGAGTATTGAAAAAGCTGTGTTCCATGCATCCATTTTCTGTACCAGTCCATCCTATGAAGGGTTGCGGGGGGGGGGCGCTGGTGTCTATCTCCAGCAGTCCCGGGGCGAGAGGCAGGGTACACCCTGGACAGGTCGCCAGTCCATCGCAAGAAAAAAAACTGTGTTTCAGCAGTTAAATAGATATTTTTCAGTCTGGTTTCCGTGCCCACCACAGCACTGAGACTGCCTTCATCTAAGTTTTCATTGGAATTTGGATAAATACAGACTGTGGTAGAACCTCAGTACTGGTACTTTTGGACCTTAGTGCAGCATTTGACACTGTTGATCATGATATATTATTGGAACGACTGGAGAATTGGGTCGGACTCTCTGGTACACTACTTGCCTGGTTTGAGTTTTACCTAAAGAACAGGGACTTCTTTGTTTCAATAAGAAACTTTTCATCAGAACGAACAGAAATCACAGGGCTCCATCCTGTGGCCCCTCTTATTTAATTTAATTTCTACATCCTCCCACTAGCCCAGATTACAACAACCAATAAGATTAGCTACCACAACTATGTGGTTAATACACAGCTCTACATTACAATGTCACCAGGTGACTTTGAACCCATCCAAATCCTAAGTAAATGTATCAAGCAAATCAATGGATGGATGTGCCATAACTTTCTCCAGCTTAACAGAAACAAAACAGAAGTAATTATTTTTGGACCTAAAGAGGAACGATCAATCGTCAGCACACAGCTTCAGTTAATACAGCTAGAAACTACTGATCAGGCCAGAAATCTAGGTGTAGTTGTGGACTCAGACCTGAACCTCCAGGGTCACATAAAGGCAATAACAAGGTCAGCCGTCTATCACCTGAATAACATTTCTAGGATTAAAGGACTGATGTCGCAAAGGGACCTAAAAAAACTCATCCACACGTTTATCATTAGTCGGATTGATTACTGCAACAGCGTCCTCACAGGTCTGTCTAAAAAGTCAATCAGACAGTTGCAGCTGATCCAGAACGCTGCTGCTCGTGTCCTCACTAGAACCAGGAAAGTGGAGCACATCACCCCAGTTGTAAAGTCCTTACACTGGCTCCCTGTAGCTCAGAGAATAGATTTCTAAATACCTTTACTAGTTTTTAAATCATTGAATGGCTTAGCACCAAAGTATGTTAAAGATCTGCTGTTACTATACCAACCCCCAATACCACTCAGGTCCTCTAATTCCAGTCTACTCAACATCCCTAGAATTAGAACCAAACACGGAGAAGCAGCTTTCAGTTACTATGCTCCTCTGATCTTGAACAAACTTCCAGACAACTGCAAAGCTGCTGAAAAACTGAGTTCTTTTAAATCATGGCTAAAAACCCATCTGTTTAGACCTGCCTTTGAGTAATGTTTTTACGAGTCGTTTGTTCTGTCTGTGTTTTATCTTTTGTTGCTGTTTTTACTTTATCCCCCAGTCATGTAAAGCACCTTGAATTACCATATTGTTTAAAGTGTGCTATACAAATAAAATTACCTTGCCTTGCCTTAGGGCTGGACAATAAATTAATATCAATATATACCACGGTATACTTTTATTCAATAATGGTGATATGAGTTTTAAACACATTTCTGGTAATTCAAAATACGTTACAGGAATTTTTATTTTTTTTAAGGATTTTTTTTTGGCTCCAGTGGCCTTTATATGACAGTTACTTGACAGGAAGGGGGTCAGAGAGAGCAGGGAATGAATATACAATACAGTATATAATTACAGTGTTTCACTGACTGACGTTTCATGGCGTTAATGAGCGCAGGCGATTCAAACAGAAAGAGCCGCAACACATTGGCTATGTGAGTGATGACGTACACCACAGACAGGAGCCCAGCAGCAGCAGTTGGCTGTGCTCAGGACGTGGTAGACAGATAAACTAGGCTAATCTCA
Source organism: Valencia hispanica (assembly GCA_963556495.2). Classification (NCBI taxonomy): domain Eukaryota; kingdom Metazoa; phylum Chordata; class Actinopteri; order Cyprinodontiformes; family Valenciidae; genus Valencia; species Valencia hispanica. Next base: position 18,629,274 of record OY747700.1, read on the forward strand.
ACGAGGCAAGTTTTATCAACAAAATGAGTTCTCCTAACGGGTTGAGCCGAGTTGAACGCATAGACAAGACTACAATGCTTCGGGCACCGACTAAACTGTGCTATTGGTAAGTTATACAGTTAAAACACACCTTTTTACATTATTTTGTGTATGGTATGAGGATTTATTACTAAAATCATTTCTGTAACAAATACAATATGCTTCACACAAAATAAGACGTTCATATCCAAAGCCACTACTTTTTATATTATTTTTAATGTGTGCAATTTATGCTTGGTATATTTGTTAAATGCCATTTAATAAGTATATAATTAACCATCTGTTGTGGGCATTTTTTCTGAGGCTCTTATATAGTATATATCGATATCGGAATTATATCGTATCGACCGAAATTAAGAAATATATCGTGATATAAGTTTTGGCCATATCGTCCAGCACTACCTTGCCTTGATCTAAACCTACTATTTTACAGATTATCTTTGAGGATTGCCCTGTAATCTGCTTGAACCATCTTCTCATCAACTCTGACCGGTTTTCCTGTCCCTGGTAAAGAAGCCCCACAGCATAATGCTGCCACCACCTTCTTAATGGGATGTTCAAGGTGATACACACAAAGCGTTCTGAGATGTATAACTTTCCTTCCTTTTCACAGTTAAGTCCTACTTTGTATGGCTCTAATATAAAATCTTTTAAAACGCTATAAAAAAAAATTGGCTGTAGTGACAAAAAGTGAATATCCAATACTTACGAGGTTCTGTACCTGTGCTGTTGGTGCAGGTGGGAAACTGGCGATGAAACTTGTGTTTGTGGGCGGTTGAGCACGTGCAGTGGGTGCCATAGCCATGACTGGTACCGGTGCTGATGGTGTGGAAACGGATATGGAGACAGGCGGTTGGGTCGTCATCATCGGCTGCTGGTGCTGGGGGAGGACGGAGGCCAGGGCCATAGCCAGGCCAGGCAGGTTGGGCACAGGCGGAGACGGAAACTGACTCAATATTTCCACATTTAACACTGGGAGGCCAGTCTGAAATAAAGACAATTTTCCTTTAATTCAATTTAAAAATGCTTTATTTTCTAACAAAATTATTGTAAACAAGATATTTACTATTCATTTAGGCCTACCAACCCATTAATGGAACATATGGGGCACTCTGGCAGTAAACTGTTGACCTTGTCTTATAAACAGTTATAAAATCAAATACATTTTCCCAAAAACGTTTTTGATTCCTAATTCAGCAGATTATTTAATGAAACATTACTTCCACCAAATAATGTTTTGTCTTCACTTCTGCTTTGCATTGTGAATTGTTTTTTTGAACACAAACCAAAAGGTGCTAATTAGTCTTAAACTAATCATAATTAGTTTAAAACTAACTTAGCCTGACTTCCAAACCTCCTCAATACAAGAATTGGTCTTAACGTACATATATTCATACTTGACTGTGACATCACTATCAATTCATCGGTTATTGTTTCTTGCATATTGGTACATTTTTACTGTTTTTACTTTTGCCAGTAAGTTTTATTATTCATTCATCTTTTATTTAGTAGTTTAGCTGTGTGTTAGCTAGCTGGCTAACTTGAGTTTCTTGATAAAGTATTTTGACAGGAAAGTTTAATTCTTTTTTTTAAATACACTGTTGTATTTTGGAAATTCGTTGTTTGTAGCTATTCCATATACATGTGTCGCAACTTGCTGTTTGAAAAAAAGTCACAAACTTATTTCTTCATCTATTATTGTTTAATTAGCTCAGGCAGCTAGTCATAAACATGAACTGAGACTGAACTATTTGGTTATTATAGTTTTGTGAACCGTCAGGATGGTTCCCCAACTTGGTAATTTTGAATTGCCCTAAGCAATTATTCATAGTTATTCATAGACAAAATAAACCTACTGTTGCACAATAACAGATTTGCTGTGGCACACTACTCACAGAAGGCACCTTGTTTGGTTTGTATTTTAAGGCCGTAGAAGATTTACATCACCAGAGGTGTTTTGTTATTCCTCGGATGGAAGCGGTGGCATGCTGAGTTTCGTGAGCTGCCTGCAGATTTGCATCCTCCCAGGGGGTATGTGACAAGGCTCGGGCTGAGCATGATAAGAAGTCTGCTGCCAAACTCGTATGATGGGGACAGAGCTAGATATTGGGCTCACAATGTTTTACAAGCCTGGAGCTTTTTGAGAACGCTGCTTTTTTTCTGCTTGTTTTACAAAAGTTTGATAGAGGAATTTTGGGAGAATTATTCCTAAAGTAATTCTGAGGGTATTTATTTGTTTGTTGCTGTGACAATTATTACCTGTGCCACACCAATTAGTGCAAGTACAGTATAGAGCTCCTCCTTGGTCAGCATGCCAGGTGTTGTGCGGTTGGCTGATGCCCAGATTTGGCCCAGTGCTTCCCTGGGAAGGCCTGACGACATCAGTATTGGGTAGAGCTTTGCTGTGTCTATCCCTGCCGGAGTCATCGTGAGTTCAAGAACCTTCTTAAACATGTCTGTAGGAAAGATAAATAATAAATGTGTTATATACAGTGACTTAAACATGCAAGAGCTCATTCATTGAACCTTTTCATCATTTCATAAACTTTAATGGATTTTATTAGGATTTTAAATGGACCAACACAAAGTAATACATAAGTGATTTCTAACATTTAAGGAAAATTAAAATCTGAAAGGTGTGGTACACTTCTGATTTTAGCGCCCCTGAGTTTATACTTTGTAGAGCCTCCTTTCATTGGCATTACATCAGCAGGTCATATGGCATGTCTCGCTCAGCTTCACACATCTAGAGACTTAAGACAAATCTTCGCTCCTACTTTTTTGCAATGTAGCTCAAATTCAGAAAGAGTTGACAGACAGTCTGGGAACAGCCATTTTCAAGACTTGCCAAAGAGTCGCAATAGGATTTCGCCTAAGACTTTGATTAAGCCATTCTAACCCGTGAATATGGTTTGATCCAAACCACTGCACTGTAGCTCTAGTTAGGATAGGCCTGGATCATTATGAGAACACAGCTCAGTGAGTTGACTAGCAGTCCACAGCAACAGGTGGGGGAGGGGAAGTAAAATTACTCCAAGACCGGGGAAATTTGAGCCTCTTGCAGCATCCTACAGGCTTTCTTCCAGGACTGCCTTGCATTGAGCTCCAATTATCTTCACGTCAATACTGATTAGCTTCCTCTGCTTCTCTGATTAATGCTTTCCTCTGTGGTCGGCGTAGGTGGACGGCCGTGTCTTGGTAGGTTTACAGATATAACCCAATCTTTCCATCTTCATCTGAAGGATTGGACAGGGCAGCATGATATTTTTAAAGCTTATGGTGTTTTATACCCTAACCATTCTTTATGCGTCATCTCCAACATGTCTAGTGTTTTCCTTGGTCTTCATGATGCTGTAATGTTCTCTAACAGACCTCTGAGGCCTTCACAGAACAGCTGGATTTCAAATTCAAATTCCAAAATACTTTATTGATCCCAGAGGGAAATTAAGTGTTGGTATAGCTCATATAATTTGTACTGAGATCAAATTACATATTGGATGACACGATCAGGTTACTTCTGAAGTGTTTTAAATAAAATATAGAGCAAAATATTGAAGCAAAAGAAGGTTCAATCTAAATGCTTGTCACCATTCTCAGATTTTTATTTCTAAAAAAAGATCACTCTACAAAAAAAATAGTATTAAATGGTCCAAGACTTAACACTGGTTGTGTCCTTGAGGAAACGCTTACCTGGGACGAGGTTGTCATTGTAAACCCAGGCAGGCAGAATGGACTGGATGTGCTCTTGTTGTGGGTAAGCGGCAACCCCTGCTGTCACAAGCAGACCGGGAGACAATCAGTTAGTTTTTACGACAAACGTCTCATCCAAGCCTCCCGATGCCTGAGCCCCGCTCGTATCAAACTCAACAAAAATCATACACTTGACGTCTCCAAAGCCTGCTGCAGTTGAATCACAAGCGTCCCACTACATCAGGCAACCATAAATCAGCCTGCGAGTCATTTCCATCCTCGAGGTGAGAAAGGACTTGCAGAGTGAAAAAATATAAGTGAAAAAAAAAAATCGAAATTCAACAGATTTCCTTCTGAAGACAGACTTAAAAAAAAACATTTATTCAAGTTTTTTACAGCCAGTTGCATCTAATACCAAATATCCCCGATCTGCCGCTATATTTCCCCACAATGGCATGGAGGACATGGACACAGGGAAACAAATAACAGAAGTAGCAAAGTAGCATGCACAATCAGCCCTGGATTAGGTGGGCTCGCCGTGGCATCTGCCAATCCAAGCACATCCCTGTTAAAACCAAAGCAGCAGCCATGCACCAGAGCTCGTTGTCTGGGACTGAAATACACGGAAGAGACAGGCGGCAGTTTATTAGTCAGCAGGTATTACCCAGAGACCTTGACAGAAAGTCCATTTCCACAAGCAGAGAAAGAACCTCTGACAGAGGAGTAAAGTATGCAGAGGTAAGAGCAGACATATAAGAGGATTTACAGACAGCGGGAGGGAAAGCACTCCATGGTAATCTCAGTAATGAAGAGAATCAGTCAGTTTGAATCACTTAGGAGCGAAAAAGTATTCCCTGAATTTGATACAAACTGATTGAGCAATAAACAGAAACCGTCATCAGTTAGAATGAAGACATTTATTGCTATTTATTAATGCTGCAGCAAAGCAAGGCAGAGTAGAAGCAGCAACAAAGTCCAGTACAGAGACGCTTCTCTCACCACTGTCACCACTGGTTTGAGCAGATGGACCTGCAGCTGCTGGAAGCTGGTGGTCGGGTGGAGAAACCGGGGCTTCCTGTGCCTTTTCCTTGACGAAGACAGAGCTCAAGTCCTCCGCGGCTGCGGCCCAGTTCCTGGCCTTAGGGCTTGCCGAGAACTGGGACGAAACTTTAGCTCTCGGACCCATTTGAGCCAAACTTTGCTTGGATTTAAAGCTAATGTGGGCGAATTTATCGGCGGTAAGATCACAGGAGGAGAACAGCTTCTCTTCCAGCGAGGGGCCTGGAGGGGTGAGTGAGGAATAAGCTCCTTTAATAACGTCCAGACTCTGCATGTCCTTCAGGAGGATAACCAAAAGCCCCGAAATAAAGCTAGCAAACTTAGCTAAACATCTGTTTACCTGGTAAAGAGAGTATGCACCAACCAAGACTTTTATTAGTCCGGGTTTAACAAAAAGAAAAATGTAGCCTCAACACATTTGTTTCCAAACTACCAATCAAAGATCTGTTTTTAAAAGAAACTGGATTATCCTGATTTAACTATAGATTCTATACAGCTACAATTACCACAGTTTGTAATATTTCATACCTTTATGCAATTTAAACTTGGCATCTAACCAAATTAAAAATGCACAAACCCTGATTTTAAGTTGTTTAAAAGCTTTTAAAAAAGCAGTGAAATAGCCCTGTTATGTTTTAATGAGTGCATATATGACAAATCAGAGATAAATGTCATTTTCATACATCTACAAAAACATTTAACATTTTTAGAAATTTTATTTTCTAAACTGGAAGTCTAGAAATTATTGATGTTTTAGACACTTAATTGACTCTTCTTGTTTTTCATACCAAAAAATGGTTTAGGCCATTAGTGTCCAAAGTCAAACCTCAAGGACCGATATCCTGCCAGCTTTAGATGTCTCTGCTCCAACACAGCTGGCTTAAATAGTCCAACAACCTCCTCAGCTTGTCAAAGTTCTGAGGAGCCCTGCTAATGAACCATCATTTGATTCAAGTGCATTGAACCAGGGAAAACAACTAAAACATGTAGGATACCGGCCCTTGAGGACTGACTGTCAAAAAACTTTTGAAGACTGTGTAGGACTCCTAATACGTTTCACAATACTTCCCTTGATCTTTCTTATACTTTCACTAAAAATCACCCTTCTTTATCCCAAGTGTTGAATAACAACTAAAGTTAGAACTGACTCAAGGATCAGAGATTTCACTGGACAGGAGGGGAGCTGTCTGGCCTGACATTCACAGCACAAAGTGTCGCCAAGCAACTGCTGCTGCTCAGAAGAGAAATTACAAAAGATACATGACAGTTACAGTCTTCTCAGCTACTGCATGAGGTAATTATCTAGCAGCTCATAGGTAACAAATAAGAAGCAGTTTTCATCTTTCTTGGGATAAAGCAAGCAAATGTTCTATTTATTGCTCATTCCTGTCCTAATCTGCAAAGCTTTACAAATGCATTTCTACCTCTTGAACCTTAACATACCATCAAACAAACTTAAATGTATTTCATTGGGATTTTAGATAACAGACCAACAAAAAGTAGAGCACAATTGTGAATTGGAAAGTAAAAGATATGTTTAACAAGTAAAAAAAAGAAAGAAATGAAAATCAGCCTCCAGCTTTACTTGCCAAAAAAGCCTCCCCACATCATGACAGTGCCATCACTTTGTTTTAATGTGGGAATGCATAAGGCTTCAGAGAACAGCTGTATCTATACTGAGATTTAATGACAAACAGTTCATATGGGTTCAGAGTAAATGTGGCTCGATACCATAATACTGATTTTGATTTTTAAATTTTTTTTAAAGGTTGAAAATTGTCCATCATTTTCCTTTCTCTTCACAATTCTGCTTTACTTTGTGCAGGTCTATCACATAAAATCCCAATAAAATGTGTTCAAGTTTGTGGTTGCATCCTGACAAAACGTACAGAAGTTCAAGGTAGTTGAATACTTTTGCAAGGCACAGTCACACTAAGAATCTAAAGCATCTGAAGAAGACAAAAACAAAGAACTAAACAGGCTAGGAGGATATAGCTGAGAGTGAATTACAACGTGGTGGAAAAGGGATTGTGAAAAAGGACAAAGTGTTACCTTGAAATGAAGATTGTGAACTGGTGTTGACAGCAGAGTGTTGGGAGGCAGTGGGAATGGACACAGAGGCAGGGAGGGATTGTGAGGAAGTGAATGATGGTTGAACTTGAGCTTGAGAGGTGAAGTGCAAACCAGAGGAAGGGAAAGTGTTTAAAGGTCCCTGTACAAAGTCACTAAACTCCTCATCGTCATCCTCAGCAGTAACGGAGGATGAAGGCTGGGTGTGGACCAGAGAGGAGGGGCCAAAGCTGGTGGTGGAGGAGGAGGAGAGTGGAGGGAAGGAGGCGGGGGTGTCTACAGGCCCCTGAAAGTCACTAAACTCGTCATTATCTTCCGAGAAAGCTGGGGGGAGGAAATGAGTGGTGACAGGCGGATGTGATGGCGATGAGTCTGTAAAAACGAACACATAATGTAGACGGCAGAAAACAGTGATGGAGAATGAATTAAGGGTTGTGAAGGTGGGTTAAATTTTTATTAGAAAAGATGTAGCAAAAATGCAAAATTAACCACAACTTTGTCAAACAATTATACTTTATACAGTGGTGCAAAACAGTATTAGGCAGCCAACGATTGTGCAAGTTGTCCCAATTATAAAGATGAGAGAGGTCTGTAATTTTCATCAACTGTGAGAGACGGAATGCATAAAAATTCCAGGAAATAACAATGTATGATTGTTTTAAAGAACTTATTTGTAAATAGTTGGTCAGTAACAAAAGTTCACCTCAGTACTCTGTAATGTAACCTTGGTTGGCAATGAAAGATGCCAAACGTTTCCTGTAGGTCTTCACCAGGTTTGAACACACTGTAGCTGATATATATGCTCATTCTTCCATGCAGATCTTCTCTGGAGCAGTGATGTTTTGGGGCTGTCGCTGGGCAATATGGACTTTAAACTCCCTCCACATATTCTCTTTTGGATTCAGGCCTGGAGACTGGCTAGGCCACTTGAAATGCTTTTTACGTAGCCAATACTTCATTACCCGAGCGGTGTGTTTGAGATCATTGTCACGCTAGAAGATCCAGCCATGTTTCATGTTCAAAGCTCTCACTTATGGAAGGAGGTTTTTGCCCAAAATCTCACAATACATGGCCCCTTTCATCCTTACCTTAATACGGATCAGTTGTCCTGTCCCCTTTGCAGAAAACAGCCCCAAAGCATAAAATTTCCACCCCCATGCTTCACAGTCAGTATGGTGTTCTTGGGATGCAACTCAGGATTCTTCCCCCTCCAAACACGGCAAGTGGCGTTTATACCAAAGATTTCTATTTTGATCTCATCTGACCACACAACATTCTCTCAATCCTCCTCTGGATCATCCAAATGGTCCGTGGAAAACTTTAGACAGGCCTGAACATGTGCTGGCTTAAGCATTGGGACCTTTCAAGTACTGCAGAATTTTATTCCATGAGGACGTAGTGTGTTACTAATAGTAACCTTTGTCACTGTGGTCCCAGCTCTCTCTTCAGGTCATTGAGCAGTTCCCTCCATGTAGTTCTGGGCTGTTTCCGCACCATTCTCAAGATCATGTGTACCCCACGAGGTGAGATCATGAATGGAGCCCCAGGTCGAGGGAGATTGTCAGTGATCTTGTATTTATTCCATTTTCTAATAAATGCTCCAATAGTTTATCTCTTCTCACCAAACTACTTGGCTATTATAGATTAGCTCATCCCAGTCTTGTGCAGGTGTACAATCTTGTCCCTGATGTCCTTGGACAGCTCTCTGGTCTTGGCCATGGTGGAAGTTGGAGTCTGACTGTTTGAAGGTATGGGCAGGTGTCTTTTAAAGTATTTTTGAATTGAATTGAATTATACAGATAACGACTTTAAACAGGTGCCATTAATACAGGTAACAAGTGGAGGATAGAAAAGCTTCTTAAAGAAGAAGTAACAGGTCTGTGAAGGCCAGAATTCTTGCCAAAACCCTATTTTCTGCACCATTAAACAAATAAGTTCTTTAGAAATCATACAATGTGATATCCTGGAATTATTTTTAAACTTTGTCTCTTACAGTTGACGTGTACTAATGCTAAAAATTACAGACCTCTCTCATCTTTTCAAGTGGGACAACTTGCACAAATGGTGGTTAACAAATACTTTTTTGCTCCTCTGTATGAGATTTAGATTTCCTACAAAGCTTTTTAGATGTTGCTTATCCAAATAAGGATATGATTCATGTGCTTTAAATGCACAGGAAAACAGTTCTGGTCAACTTTGGATTTATGTATCAATCTCATATCCATTTATGGTCTTTTGATGATTTTTCAGGGTCATCTCATAATTAAACAACTCCAAAGACTCTTACACCAACAAGTGGGTACACAAGTTTGTATTTATCATTAATGTACATGTCTAATCCACATAAGGTCAAAATTATACACCCATCCTTAAATGCATACTTATTTTCCCATTTACATTTGGATAGCCATCCACAAGCTTCTGACATAATTCTGGATGAATGTTTGACCATGTTTCATACCAGAAATGGTACAGATTACTTAGATTACTTACATTTCCTGACATGGACCCGGTTTAAAAAGCAATGTCTATAAATGAAAAAGGTTGATGTCAGGTCTCTAACACAAGCTTAAGATCATTTAGTCAAACTGTTGCCAACAGATGAAAGCAAACTAGTAGGGAGGTTCAGGAAAATCCATAGACTATATATATATATATATATATATATATATATATATATATATATATATATATATATATATATATATATATATATATATATATATATATATATATATATATATGATGGACAGCGCCTCCGTGATGTCACCAGTAGGTTTCTGCAGAGCTGAACTGAAGCCCAGTGGGCGGTTTCCTCCACCGCCATCTTGGCCATGTCAGATGACTGAAACCCATCAAACTCTGAGCTGATGTAGCTACGAGCTAACTGAGCTAACCCGAAGCTAACAGAGCTTAGCGGGCGTTTTTAGCCAGAAAACCCTGTTTGAGAGACTGGTTGCTATTCCTCTGCCTTCTAGGCAGATTCAATAATTTCGGCAAAAGCCTTGTTGGTCCATAACTTTCACTAAAACTATGTGAATTTTAAATAAAAACAAGTTTTATAACCAATACATAAAGCAAAGAAGAAATGTGATCATTTCAACGCATTTTTGGCCATGCAGCGTTATCTTAGAAGCACACCAAAAATTTAATTTTTCTCGACGAAAAAAATGGAGCAGATGATTCTTGGTCTGTTACTGCAATCAATACCATAGCAAGCCTCTTTGTCCAAGAAATGCACGGTTAACATCTGAACATGAATAAACATTGTGGAAACAACTGATGGTCAAGTTCAGAGAAACAAAATGCCTGTAAATGTGAGGCCGAGGCTGCGGCCTTCCCTTTAGCAAGAAGGGGGGAGCAAGCGCCAACACTGAAGGCTCATCTGAGACATGTCAATCAAAATCACACGCCTCTTATTATCCACCACACATGTAACAACTGATTTTGGGATTGATAAAGCAAATAATCATAATCATCTTCTAGAATGGCCCTGACTTCAGACCTATTCAAAATTGCATGGCCTATGCTCCATGAAATGCATGCAAGGAAACCTGCTAATTCAAAGTGCCTCAACAATTAACAATCTGATAATAAGAGTGGTCAAATATCAGGCATGAGTTATGCAAGAAGCTTGTTAATGGCAACAAGAGGTGTTTGGTTTCTTTATCACTAGCTCAGCAATATTATCAGAAGGTATGAGTGCAAGCCTAATTTTGAGCTTGAATTTAAAATTCTGACTCGATATTCAATAAATCCAAACCTGTGCATTCAATTCCAACTGAAGTTGGATGATGGGTTTTGGGCCCACTCCACAAAAACAAAATACGGTAATATGATTTTCTGACCAGAACTGATCGTCCAAAAAAGCAAATGGGTTTAGTTGAGACGGATGGAACTAAGTTCTAAAAACAGATGACTGGAATACAAATACAATAACAAAAACACTGACACGATTACTGAAAAATAATATGTGAATAATATGTTAAATGCATGGATTTTTAAACTGAAAATGTTTTTAGCAGCAGCAGCAGCCACATCCTGGCTAATGTCCCTGCCAGCTGGACACTCGTCATGCTGACCTGTTTCCAACAAACCACTGTTTCTTCTTAGACTGAGATGCTTCCGCAAAGCTATGAAGATAAACGAGAGTAAAGTGGCAGGAATTTCATCGAGAGATTCACGGTGAAGGTACCTGGCTTCTTGGTCTGTGATGAAGGAGTCGGGTGCATTTTAGCGTCCCTGCTAAATCCGTCCAAGTTGCCTTTGATCGCTTCCAAAGCATCATCCCGACTCTTCTCACCTGTCTGAGTACACCAGCAGCCACAGAGAGTTATAAAGATAATCCGAGGCTGAAAAACTCTAAATCAAACATGATGAGAGAATCACCTTGGGTTTGACACTGCTAAGCAGCCTCAGCTTTTGTTTTTGCTCCTCAAATTGTCTTCTTTTTCTATCCTCCTCCAGCATCTTTTGCTGCTGCTCCAGGCGTTTTCTAAAAACAAAAATGGTGGACAGACATTTTTTGGGAACCTTGCAGAGCTGGGACAAAGTCATTGTTTTGCAAGTCACAAGTAAGTCTCAAGTCTTTGTCCTCGAGTCCCGAGTCAAGTCGAGTCAAAGATGAGGCAAGTCTCAAGTCGAGTCAAAAGTCCTACCATTTTAGTTTCGAGTTTTTTCAAGTCCTCCTACCACAGAAATAAATTTATACAAATCATGTATGTCTGTAAGATTTGTATTTACTTAAACCTCTATTTATACAATAGCATTAAACAAATAGAGTGAAAAACTGAACATTTAATTTTCACAAAAAATGCTTGTATTTTAACAGCATATTGCACTAGAACAATGCACAGCAGCTTCAGTCCTGTATTGTATTGACCTCATATTGCAAAACAGTTTAACTTTCAAATAGACATGGGTCCTTTTAACCTAAACTTTTTTAAACATGTCATCAATAAAATCCTCACCCCCAAAAATGATCACTTCTGAAAAACTGGACCAACCTGATAATATAATTGGAATGCCTCTATAGTGTGTAAAAAATTTCCCGCAGTTTTCATGGGAAGTAGGAACTCTTCTCAAGTCAAAAGGCGCAAGTCCAAGTAAAGTCACGAGTCATAGATGTTAAAGTCCAACTCGAGTTGCAAGTCTTTGTACATTTTATCAAGTCGAGTCTGAAGTCATCAAATTCATGACACATGACTCGAGTCCACAGCTCTGGAACCTTGTCTTACATAAAGTTTGCAAGAAGATATTGAGAGACAAAAGATATAAAGGAGAGTCTTGAAAGAAATAATAGAGGCGTCCTAATTGACCGGTCAGCAACTAATGAGGATGACTTTGCCAATCTGCTCACAAGCCTGATTAAAAGTCGGCTGCATCTATAGGCTGCACAGAGCTGCTAAACTACGCTCTTGTCTCAAAGAGCTTTCTGTGAGTTGGAGAATGAAAGAATCCAAAAGAAACTGGCAGGATTTTTGATGTGAATTAAGTCATCTACAACTCAAAAGGCTTTATTCAGAGATATTACCTTTACAGAGACAATTATATACTTCCAAATCCACTCATAGTAAGACTAAATAAAGAAGCTTGGATGGCGATGGGCAATCTACATATAGCCTTTTTTTAAATCAGCTATTGGCTGGCCTTGGTTTCAAAGAATCGGCACGGATCAATAAAAAGATATCCTAATTAATTAACTGACTTCCTCCAAATCAAAAATCATGAAGTTGTCAGCAGTAGCTATTTTTTATTTTTACCTGCTAAGCAATATATTCAACATGTAATATGCTAATGAAACAAAAGAGAAAAGTACCAAATAGTTTAGGCCTGAAAATTGGTCTCAGATGTTTGCCATAATAAAAGAAAGGTGCACAACTTCCTTACTTTTTGGGTTGAATGAAATTCTGTGTTATTGGTCTAGAAAATGTTTTTAGTCCATTCTTAGCAACAAAAATGAGAACCTTCTTAGAAAACCCTTGTTGTATTTTGCAAAGTTTAATGAATGAGTTTGCCAGAGCCTATTTTTTATTCAGAAAGTTGTTGGATGTTTGTGGCCCAACTTGCTAAAAGACAGTTTAATGAAAGCAAAGAAACAAAACAAAAACATAGCTAATAAAAGAAAAATATTTTGTATTGCGCCAAAGATTTTCCATTTGAGAAATTTGTAATTGAAAATCACTTAAGTGTTTATCTCCATCAGCTCCAGTTGCTGGGAGGCCAAATTTGTACCATTTGTCTTTGGTACAGAGAAGAATGGTACAGAATTTTCCAGGCTTATCTAGACCTGGAAAATACCTAAATTAAACTCCACATTTTTCCATTTTTTGTTTAACATCTACATGATTCCCCTCGCTCAGATTATAGACTGCTCTAAAATCACCTACCACATGTATGCTGATGACACACAACTTTACATTTCTGTGTAATCACTTGCCCATATTCCACTGCAGACACAGAGTCAGTGTCTCCAACATATCAATGAGAAGAAACATTGGTGTTGTTTTGGCCTCGCATCTAAATTTTAGGTCCGTTCAGCATTGTTTATAAGATGATCAGCCTGCTATCATCTAATAAACATTGCTGCCAAAATAAAGGGCTTAAAAAGGGCTAAAAAAGACAGAAAAAAATGTGTGCATGTCTTTATTTTCAGAAGGTTAGATAAGTGCAACAATCTTTGCTGCTCTCTAAAAAGGGTTAGAAAATTGATAATATCACAATCAGTTTTTTAAATCACTGCACCGACTCTCTGTTTATGTGATTTTAAAGTTCCACCAGTGGTCTTTAAAGCACTGAATGGTCCTGGGTTGAAATACATTTCTGATTTGCTTGTCAAGCATGCACCATGTAGACCCCCCCAAAAAACCATCAGATACCTGCTTACTCAGTGTTTCTAGGATCAGAAGAAAACAAGGTGAGTCAACATTTAGGTTCTATGCTCCTCAGCTCTGGATCAACCTCCCTGAAAACGTGAGATGGGCAGAAACTGTTGGTTCCTGCAAATCAGGACTGAAAACATTTTTGCACCTTGTGATTAAAGAATCTGAAAAATGAACTGTTTGTTGAAGAGCGATTGAACTTGGAGATTGAAGACTAATTTGAATTTAAATTAAAAATTTAATTTCAATGAAAATCTGAATTTTAATCTGCAATTTAATATATTTTATTATTTTCTTTTTCATTCGATGTCCTGTAAAGCAATTTAGAGTGCCTGTGTATGAACAGTGTAATATAAATAAACTTGGCTGGTAACTGACTCAGTCGGGGCAAATTTAAACCTGTGCACAGTATGTGAACAGCTGTATAGACATTTTAATTTGGACTCAAAAGTCTTGAGAAGAGCACACAGTTCAGCTGTGGTAAAATGTAAATTTTTCATGTATCATTCTTTTTGCATTTTACACTTTTGGCTGCCTGTAATAAAAACTGTACACATGAAACAGATGCAGAAATAATATATTAGCATGCAACTTACTGGTGCTCCTCAGCCATCTGTTTCTGCATGTCAGCTGTGTATTGGGCTCCAGCAGGTCTCATGCCCATGAACTGTGGCTGACCTAAATACGGCATCGCGGGGGTGTGCATCCCGATTGCCATTCCACCCTGTACAAAAGCACACACACAAAGAAAGAAGTAAAAAAAAAAATAAAATCGCATTGGTATTCCTCCTGTCACAGCCTTTTTACTCGACATTAAATGGTCTCATGGAGGTGAAAAAATAGGATGGGATTAACAGCCTGCAGCCTCGTTTAAAACCCCAGACTTCTGTAAATTCACTCAAATGTGTAAAACAGCTTGAGAAGGTGTTAGTGTGAAATTAGGTGGGGATAAAATGAGCAATAAACACGCTGAAAAAAATCTTTAAAACAATATTTACAAATTATTGAACAAGTTGACCAAAAATAATAACAGTCTGTTAAAAACACATTTTCTTATCGAGCGTAGACCTCTGCCAAGGCAGCCCAGTACCCCCCAACCCCCAACTTTGTGATGTAATTGTAACTTTTTTAGATTCCTTGACCACGAAAACATACTTTTAGCTGCTGGATTCACACTGAAATTATTTCAGTAGTTACTCAAGAAAATCAATTTTTCGGTAATGGCGGTTTTCGAATCACCCCCCAAATTCTAATCACTTTATCCTGGTCCCATTGCAGACAGTTTCATCAAAATCCACCTACAACTTTTCGAGTTGTGTTGCTAACTAACACACACACACAAACAAACAAACCCTAGCAAAAACACAATCCCTGTGGCAGAGGTAACAAACAGAGGCTCACCTGCATTGGAATGGCGCCTGGGGGCATCTGTCCCCCAAAGTTCATCCCCATCATTCCCTGCATGTTGGGCTGCATGACGGGAACCATTGGGAAGCCCTGCTGTTGCTGCGCTGGCTGCTGCTGTTGCTGCTGCATTGGGACCATTCCTGCCAAGACACACCAACACTGCTATAAGCCGCGGACGTGTCAATGTAGAGTATGTCCAATAACTATTTGAAGCCCGGAACAAAGTCCAGTTCAAATTACACAATGTGATGGATAATAGAAACACCAGTCTGCTGTGTTTGAACATGACTTAATCTTGCGAAACAGTTTTCTGTTTTCCGAGCAGCTGAGAACACACAAATAGGCACGAGAACAACCAAATCAGATTTTTTTTCCTGTTGACTACAGCGACAGCTTGGATGAAAACAAGAGGAGGAGGGGAGGGGGTTGGAAAAGTGTGCGTTCATGTTCACAGATGCTGTGCAAGCTGATAAACAGAGCTGAGCAGTCGGCTCCCGCAGGAGCCTCCCAATGATTCACTACGTTAGGCCTCAACTGGGCTGAATAAATGGCTTGTTTAGGAGGCGGCTCACATTCGAATTTGCCTGACTAAAATGACATTGCTGAAGGGAGGATGCAAAGACGCTACAAGAGACGCCGGTCCCAGTGGCGAGTGAACGGCTTATCAGGAGGTTTACATTGAAATCAATGGACTAAATAAGTGACAGAACATCTAATTATTCATGGGTAAATCACAAAATTAATGTTCTGTGGTGATAATGGACTTCTATTGGCAGGAAAGACAGAAAAAGTGGCAAAGCAGAAACACACACATCTATTAATAATCTTTAGTTACAAGTTGTAACAAAATATGTTGTAACTTACAACATATAATGTGTAGCTTAAGAAATAGCTTCACAAACAATGAATACCATAAAACAATTTATATACAGTCATAAAGACCCTAATTCATTACATTTTATTCAAATCAGTCAAAATCCTTTCAGGGCAATCCAATCGTATAGTTGGATTCAGATTCAGTTACATATTTACCTATGAAATCTGAACCATCAAACAATAATCCATCTAACTACGACACGCCCTTTAATCAAGAGACGATGTAACAAAAGTTCACTGCTAAAGAAGGTGGATGTTCATAGTGCTGTATCCAAACATATTAATGGAAGGTTAAGTGGAAGGAGAAAGGGTGGAAGAAAAAGGAGCACAAGCAACAGCCTTGAGAGGACTGTGAAGCCGAGCCATTATCAGAATCAGCCTCGTCTATCCTCTAAAGTTATTTAACAAAATGTTACCTGTAGAATGACTCACCTTGTGGTGGTCCCAGGCCCCCACCGACAGGATACATAAAGCTTGAGAAATAAAGAAAGAAAACAGACATTAGGAGATTTCATCAACATGTCTTAGCAGAAAATATCGGATACAGACAGAGCATTGTGACTTTTCCAGCAAAGAAAAGGGCTTTCTACAAACTTGTGTTTACATCATGTTTATTATTAGGATTGGGATCCATGACTAAATTAACTTCCCAATATATTTGTTGGAATCATTGGTAATTTTAAACATTATTCTGTTTATTTAATCGATCTATATTTTCCCTAACATATCTAAGTGTTTTTCACACTTTACTATTATTTTCCCAAAATACAAAACACAGTATTGGCTGCTGCAGAAACGTTCAAAGCAAAGTGCTGAGTCTGTGAAGCCAGAGACGAACTTGTGTTTCCAAATTTTGTCCTATACAGGATTAACTGGAACCACACTAAAATGTGTTACAAGGCTAATTGCTATCTTGCCACAGAAACCCAAAACAGCTAGAAAAACATAAATAAATCACAAAATTATTCTCAAACATCCATCTTGTGGTGAAGTTTTACATTCTAAGCCTTTTAAAGTGTAACAATACAGAGCAGAGAAACAGGAGTGACGAGGAAACACTGTAGCCGGGCTGGAGTTTAGTTCCCCCGGGCCTTTTGGAATCTGTCACTGAGCTTTGGCGCTGACAAACAAGCCTTTAAGAAATATTAAGAGGAAATCTCTCCAAGTCGGCTAAGCCTCCCTCCAAACTACACAAGCCAAGAGCTATTTGTCAAAGACTTTATTACCACTCAATTCTTCAGGCTGAAAGCGACAAGGCAGGCACAAATAAAGACAGAGCCAGGAGGTTCTCTGCCTGAACCAACTTCTATATACTTTAGATGAGGATAGCTAAGGTTATGAGTATACTTTATCATGTTTCACCAAAAGTATGCAGCAACCTGATAAGAATATTGTCTACATTTTCACAGAGAGCAGAACCAAATCACAAAGACATTAAATGTGTATGAAAAGGGTTTATATGCATCTGCTAGGAGAATAAAAGCAGAAACTATTTGAATCAGAAATTGATACGATGCAATTGTGTTTATAACTTTATTGCTTTGCTCCCAAAAGGGCCCAAAAGATTAGGTTACACTCATCAGACTGGAAGGACTGCTGGTAGAGCAGTCCCCCTAAACCAGAGCTAACGTGTGGAGCGCAGGGAGAATGAGAAGTGATCTAGAGGTAACCTAAAAACAGGGTCCTGAAGCAATACAACCGGTGATAATGTTAGCACTGATGCTTCACCCAGAGGGGTTTTCAGAGTCAGCCATCTGCTCCCTGTAAGACTTGTGGTTTGAAGAGGCTTTTTATAAAGAGCCCTGCTGCCCACCATCCTGGAGCAAATGACAGCAGGAGCAGGTCATGGCTGAGCAGATTAACATGGGAGGGGATAAGCAGCTACAGCCAACATCACAGCCACGTGATCAGCCGGTGATAAAAAAGGCAGCGCCTCAATAAAACTCATCTGAGGTGATGCAAATTATTTATGTTGTTTCCTGGATCTGCAGGAAATAAGACATTCCCCATGAAAATATGGGACTGCATTTAGAAGAATAGGTGGTGCATGACTGTCAGATAGGATGGATGTCATCCCTCTGATGCCTCTCAAAATGGGACATACAGCCATTAATATATATATATATAGATATATAGATATAGATATATAGATATATATATCTATAGCGAGAGGGAGAGAGAGAGAGAGGTTTTTGTAAGTGTGTTGAGATGCTACAGCCAATGCTATAAAAATCCTAAAGCTCTAGTTAATAATTCTCCAAAAGTATAAAAATATATAAAGGCTTTTATAAAGAATGAGCCATTTTTTGTTAACAAATATAGATTAAATTGTGTTTCTCTGCACACAGACATCCATTTGGAAATGATTAAACATCTACAAGAAAACACAGGCGTACAACAAGAAGACCTGAACACTTTCAGTAATTTAACTGAAAGGACTACAGCAAAGTGGCTATGTTTAATCCTTTTAAGCATTCAACCTCAGAGCATTATGGAACATGCTGTATTTTGAAATACTGACGTCCATTATAAATTTTCAGACTGAAGGTAATAGCGCATATCTCTACAATATCAAAACTGAGACTAGGGTTGTATAATATTAGAATAACATGTTGTGTGTCAATTTTGGTGATTGTTATAGCAACAATATGACTTGATGTAAATACAAACCACTTAATTAAACAGCGAAAATATCTTTTTCCTTAGAGCTCATTGCAATCTATAATAACCACAGACAGAAACAACTTAATTGTAGTTTCTGAATTGTTTTACCACAACATTTTAATGGCCTTGAAAAAATAAATAAACAACTTTATTAAAGACCAAGCAATACTGGCATAAAGAAACTGATTGGACTGCACTTTAATTGGAAGTTCCTTGTGTTATCTAAATTACGCACATGTAAATTTGCTATATATTTTGCATTTCCAAATGAGACTACCAGGTTTTTTTTATGCTAGCTGACTAAATATTAGAAAAACCCTGTTTTACAGCAACCGTCATCTTACAATGTCTGCGTGACATCGTCTCTGCTCCTAATATGAATAATTAACAACCACTCTCAGCAGAAAGGCTGTATGAAATATTTGAAATACTTTGCTAATATTAAAGCTCTTAAAGGAGAAATTAGAAAATCGGATATCTGCCTTATAATGCTGATTTAGCCAGAAATATGGCTTTTCTGTAACGTATTGCAACATTGTTATATATATATATATATAAACATATATATATAAACAGGAGCAAAAAAGGCAACCATGCTAAAAAAGATTTCCAAGGCTTTTTAAACAATTGCAACAACTACTAGAGAAAAACAATCAGCAACATGACATTATATTTCCATGAGGTTGATGCAAACATCAGTTTATTTTCTCTTAATTATTATGCATTTAATATATCCATGTAACCGGATCACCTTTGTGTGTTGCACAGTAACATGCACTGCAGCTATGAGGAAGCTGCTGATGTTACTACTGAGTGTCATTAAAGCGCTTTTTAGGTGTTTCCGAGTGTTATTTTCTTTGTTTGTGTCTTTACTGAGTGAGAAAAACCAATAAGTGGCTATTCAATGGTTATTAATAAGCCTTGACCACATTATGGGAGTGTTTTTCATTCTATCTCACCAGCTTTATTTCCACTGTTGAAGTCTTTGGTTTCACAGGTTGGATCAGTATCACCTGGCTAGTTGAGATGCTTGTAGCCAAAGCGTATTCATAATTCAAGCTGCTTCTTGTGAATTAATCATGAGAGTGCCCCTTTTCCTCTCCACCACAGAACATCATATCATCCATTTTAATATACTTTAATATGTATAGCGCAGGAATATCCATCAACCTTAAAGCAGATATATCTGACTCTTAACGGGGAAGCTGTGACATAAAGCTATTTCTCCGGTTCTATGTGAGGAGAAAAGGTCGGAATTGACATGTTATATACCACATTGTCTAACGTGCTAATTGTTTCGATGGGAGACTCTATATAAAAAGAGGAAAAATATGCAAACAGGCCTGTCAACATACCTGTGTGTAGCTAGAGGCTACAGGGGATTAATGTGCATATCTCCAACAAATATGGCGTAATATGCCTGGATCCTAAAGCACCAGAGCTAACGAACTGACGTGGACAACATAAAATGTGTAAAAAAGGTAAGCCTCACAGTGTTGTTTTGTTCATCTCGGACTAAAACCCAGACAGAGGAGGAAGGCTAATGTTAGCTGTGACAGCTGACAGCCAGCTATCCCACCTCATCACTCTGTCTCGACAACAGAAGCCGCCTTCATGGCGAACCTTTTGAAGGGCCTCAAAATGTAACGTTCAGCGACATACAGAAGTGCGTGTTTCATGAAGTTATTATTCTGTGCCGGTGAGCTCTGATTCAAAAAGGTTAAAATACCTGCTGCCTCCCCCAGATCCTGGCCGCAGCGCCATCTTGATAACAGCAGTCACTAGTAAGAAGATGACGTCAGCGCTGACGACAAAGGAACGCGGAGTGTGGCCCTGAGTTCAGTCTGACAGGCACAGCTGACGACAGGAAGAGGGCGAATCTGTGCCCTATACTGAGGCTGGCAGGCTAGGCCAGGTTGGGACGAGTAGGCTACAGGATGGGAGGAAAAAAACGAAAAAGAATTTTTTTTAAAAAAAATTTTATTATTAAACTACTGTCATAAAAAGTTATAGTTTTATATATAGCCTACATTGCTCCTCAATAAAATTAAAAATGTGTTTGGACTGATTAAAAAAAAAAGTTTTGAACAAATAATTTTTCCACTTGTGAAAGCCTTTTTGAAGTTTGTTATTTAACTAAGCTTTTCTAACCACAGTGAGAATGCACACTTTAAATATGTTAAAATCAAAAGTCTTGACCAAGTCCTGAAAGTGTTTCAGTACTGTGCCAGGAAATCAAAATATGGTCACCCTATTGATATGCAGGAGCAGCTTATTGAGCTGAAGAGTGACAATAGACTGAAGGAACTCTTTAGCTTCTGCCCTTTTTCGTCATTCTGGGCAGCGTTGATGCAGGAATATCCTCAACTCTGTGAAGTCGCCTAGAAGATTCTCCTTCCTTTCACGTCGACATATTTGAGTGAGGCAGGATTCTCAAGAATGACTGCACTCAAAACAAAATGCCGCAACCATGCACAAATCGAGGATGATTTGAGGCTATGTTCATCAAACATTGAGCCAAGAATTGCAAGGCAAAGCAGGCTCAGGTCTTACATTAACGTCACCTACCTGCAAACTTCTGTAAAAAATGCAGATGATGCCTACTATTAGACCTAGTAATAATAACAATAATAAAGGATAAATTAATAGCAGAGGTCTGGTGCCAATTCCCAATTATAGCAATAGCCTAATAACGACAATAGGCATACTGATGATGATGATGATGATGATAATAATACTATAATAATAATAATAATAGTAATAATAATAATTCTAATAACAATAAAGCATGTAGCCTCATATAATTATATAGCAGTAGCCTATTAATGATGATAGGCCTACTGATGATGATAATAATAATAACAATGTGGGCCTAAAAATAATAGTCTAGGGCGATCTATCTATCTATCTATCTATCTATCTATCTATCTATCTATCTATCTATCTATCTATCTATCTATCTATCTATCTATCTATCTATCTATCTATCTATCTATCTATCTATCTATCTATCTATCTATCTATCTATCTATCTATCTATCTATCTATCTATCTATCTATCTATCTATCTATCTATCTATCTATCTATCTATCTATCTAACTATACAAAAAGTCCCAGCCAGGTTTGAAACCTTCTTAATGCAAGGCAACAGTGCAAAAAATGTGCCGTAATGCAACCCAATTAACAATAATTTTGCTGAAATCAAAAAGATATTCAGCTTGCATTATTCTTTTTTAGATGAAATATTAAAAATCATTTTTTGAGACTATACAGTACATAGTTTTCCATTTTTGACAAGAACTAAGCTTTGCATGGGGTAATTAGGCATGTTCTCATGTATAATATCTGTTTATTTTTTAGTAAGCATTTTTCTGAAAAAAATTAACTAATAGTTTCTTTGATAGATTGTAAATGTTCTACTCCTCTCCACCAGAACAAAATTTAAAGCTATGGCTTTACCACGAACGAAAGAGTAAACAAATGTCTAAAGAAATATCAAAGCTTCAGGCCACAGTTCATAAGAAAAATATATGATAATTTTGGTACCACCTTCATATTAAATATACATTATGAGGGTAAGTGTGCCCGTTCTAGTGATACTTTCCAGCTTTTTCTTTTGGACACGCAAATCCACAGGCCAAAACAGACCTGGCAACTTCCAAAGCAGAGGAGCAGAGGCTCTAATATGAGACACTCCAGATGACAGAGCTCCTCTCCCTACCTTTGAGGTTGAGTCCAGGCACCCTATGGGGAAAACTAATTTCACCCACTTTTACCCAAGATATATTTTTCAGTCTGACCGACGACTGAAAGATGCCATGAAAATCACATTGTGTGTAATAAAAAAATAAAAAAAATAAAGCTGATATGAGACTCTGAGGTCAAAGCAGACACTCCACTGGTACACCATGAGATCATGTCATGAAGAACAACAAGGACAAAGGGCAGCCTTGGTGGGGTTCAACCCACCCTGGGAACAGGCTCGGCTTTGTGCCGAGGATGCAGACACATCTCAAGCTTTTGTTTTACAAAGACTGGAAAACCAAACTCCCATGATCTCCTCAGGACCTCCACAAGAGTAAACACGTGGTCTACTGTTCCACTGTCGAGACGTAAGCCACATTCCTCCTCCTGAATCTGAGCACGGTTTCCATTCCAACATCCTAGGGCAGTGATTCCCAAACTGGATGCTCTAATTGTTATTAGAACATATCTAAAGAGAAACTGAGACATTTTCAATGTAACCATTGTCAGCAGCATTGTCTTTTCTGTAGTACACGGGTTTGCCAGCAGATGGCAATGTTTAGCTTTCTCTACTGGCTTGCATACAGATTTGCTTGTCAGAACCTCCAATCAGAGGAAATCCTTAATCTCCACTCTGAGGAGCCAAACTCTATCTTCCAAGATGTCAGTACAAGAAGTCTCTGGGAAAAAAAACAGAATTTGGTTGTGGAGATGATGGAACAGCCTTACTTGAGTCCTGAACTCAACAATTTTGTTTCTTTAAACTTCAGTCATCCAGTAAAAGACAACAAACAGGAGTCAATAGCAAAAAAGGGGCTTTAAATTGGCAAAGAGGATTTTATACATTTTCTAAAGGAACAACCCAGTTACTACCCAACCCATAAATGTATTTTCCTAACAAGTGTGGCACCATTTACAGGAAGATAAACAGGTCTTCCAACGGTAAAATGTTTATTGCCAGTAAGCATTGTTCTGGTAAAGAAATACTCAATAAAACAAAAACTTCCTTACTTTTTGTCCTCCAGAGTCACATGATCTCAGACAAACAGAGCCCCTTTGGGATGTGGTATGCATCATCGATGCGCAGGTGATAAACCTGCAGTAGTTGTTGGATGTAATCTTGTCAAAATGGACCAAAAATCTAAAAGGACATTTTCCAAAATGTTGTCGATTCAATGCCACAAAGAGTTATAGCACCTATGAAAGCAAAATTAGGTCCAACTCCATATTGTGGAACCAGTCAAAAACAAAAATGTTTTTTAGTTATGAATATTTCATGATTCTTTTTACCATGTTTCCTATGTCACTAAAATACTCTTCCTGATTTATATTTGAAAGCAGATGCCAGTCTAATTAATATAACTTTCTTTATTTAACATCAGCATTTGCATCCATCTACTGGTGACTTCCACAGCCCTGCAGCTTGAAGTATTTGGGGCTTTGTGGGTCGTGATGAAGTGATTTAGTTTCATTGTCACACCGATGACAAATGTGGAGCAACAAGGAAAAGTCTCTCTGGCTTTGTCTTAGTGGGGATTGTTGTGAAAGATTTACAGCTGAATCCATCACATCAACTGACCTCAGACTTTCACAGTTCACATGCATCACATAGGAAGACATTTAGACTTCATTGTGACAATTGAATAAAATTAACCTGTGTAACAAATAGATGACAAGTTTTGCTTTCAGCAATTTTGCTATTCATGGTATCTCTGGCTGCATGTTTAGGATAATTTATCTGCTGGAAGTTGAACATTTGTCCTAATCTCAAGTCTTTTTCAGTCTCTAGGGTTATTCTGTATTTAGCTATGCCCTGTGATTGACTGGTAACCTGTCCAGGGTGCACTCCGCCTCTTGCCCATTGACCACTGAAGATAGGCACCATTCATGCACGGATAAGCAGTTATAGACAATGAATGGATGGATGTGTTAAACTACAATCATATTCCCATTAAATCTGACAAGCACCCTTGCCCTTGCTGAAAAAAGGATATTCCTGACCTGCATGACCCCTAACCTGTTTGCTGTGTTCTTTGGTCTTCATGACGCTGTTTGTTCACTAATGTTAGCTAACAAACCTCTGAGGTCTTTAAGTAACTGCTGTTTTTGTCCTGAAAGTAGATTACTTTTTTATTTATGTTTTTTTTAAATAGAAATTGTTTGCACTGGATTTTATTTAGGTACATTAGAGTAAATTACGCTGAATATAATGCACATTTTACAGTTTTGAAATGCTGTTCAAAACCATGTATTATTTCCTAATCATGCCAAACTTGGTGTGTTTAATAAAATCTCAGTAAAATATATGTTAATTTGAGATGTTTAAACTGTAACACTCCAATGGTTGGGCTAATCAACACAATACAGGAGAAGTCCACTACAGAAGGGAGGTGACTCATCTGCAATATTACAACCCTTTCTTGAAATCAAAGGGCATTATTGTCGTATTTCAGTGAACACACACCCATCTGTGTTGGCAGATCATCTTAGATGCTCTCGGCGAGCAGCAATAAGTTTATGTGCATAATTTTAATAAGTGATCTTTCCTGGAAATCCTTACTACCATGCCCCCCCCCTCCAAAAAAACCCCAAGTAACTATAGAGAAACTTTCCATTCCTGCGCTTACATCCAAAGCAAAACCCGCATATCCAGATACAGAGACGTCAATCAAGAAGGGCACATTTTGCCTTATGTGAGCTTACTGCAAATACTCTGTGTGTTTTTATAAAAATTCAGTTTTGTTTCTATTGACAGCCATTAAAAAGACATGGCTGGGCTCATCAGTCTCCCCTCTTCTCCTCCTCTGAGGCCCCCCAACCTGCTGTGAGTCCTGGGTTTAGCTGGAGGCCAGTCGAACCAGTCCGTCAGTCAGTCAGCCTTAACTCGACGGTTAGTCTGGACTGAATGTGGGAAGTACCCACCACCACCCAAAGAGGAGGTCCAGCCAGAAGGTGAACATTAACCAGTTTTTTTATTTTAGTTTTTTCCGGGTATCCCACTATCCCCAATAAATCATTAACCTGTCCAGCATCAGGCTAGTGAAGGCATCAGCAGGACAGCATCAATCCATCAGGACTCCTGTGAACCCGGGACTCTTACATTTTACTTCAGCTTTAGATGCAAATTGGCTCAGTTTAAAAAAGAAAATCAGCAAAGGACAGACTCAAGCAGATCCTTAGCGCTTATAATAAGTTTAGTCCATCTTCAACCTGCTTGATACTTATCATAGGTAATCCATATGTTTATGTTAGAAAAACAAATGGGGTCCTGCAAGATAAAAAAAAAGAACTGAAACAACATTTTAAAGTTTTCAATAAATAATCTGTAAAAATTCATGCAGCCTATCATTAATCTGATTGGGAGAAGAATTTTAAAGTAACAGAACTAGTTTTTAACACCAGAACAGCAGCTAAAGAAAAGGATGGATTGCCTTTGTATGGAGCATGGAGAAGGATCATGGCTCTTAAAAGTAGCAACTGATATGGCTTCTTCACTAATTTCATGTTTAAAAAGTTATTACCAATCTCATGATAACACATATTCTCTTAATAGAATAGAACAGAATAGAATTGCTTCTGTCAGTGTGCCCCAGGGCAGCTGTGGCTACAGTGTAGCTTGTCCTCACCAGTGTGTGAATGTGTGTGTGAATGGGTGAATGATTGAATGTAGTGTGAAGCGCTTTGGGGTCCTCAGGGACTAAATAAAGCGCTATACAAGTACAGGCCATTTACCATTCACCATTTAGAACCTTTGTTGTCCATCAGAGAGGAGCATTCCCTTCAGTTCACCACCATACAATACAAATTGGCAAAAAAGTGACTTGCAAACATAAAAAAAAAATTAAAAATGATTTTATCAGACTTCACACTAAAAACAAAAATTTATTTAGCAGTTACTAATTTTACTTAATCAGTAAGCTAATAGCACACTCTGCAGAAAGGAATGAGATTGATAAATTATAAAAAATATATATATATTTCTAATAAGAATTGTAATACTGGCACTGACACTGATTTCGCAATCAAAACTCAATGATTACACTGGAAAACAGTCACTTATATATTATTGGTTAATCACAAAAAAACATTACAGAAGCAAACAAACACGATATCTATATGAAACAACATTCAAAGTATTATTAACTCAGTAATTGCCTAATTTTATCAAGCGTGTTTGATAAAGGATTAATGTCTCTCTCTCTGTACCTCTAGATTTTCACATAAAATTGTGATTCTTAATAAACTCTTAAAACAGAGAATTAGTTTGGAAGAGGGCCAAAAGAGAGAATTCACAAGGAAGAAGGCCTTTAATAATAATAATAATGAATTTTATTTATAATGCACTATACATTTGGCATCAAATCTCAAGTTGCTATAAAAATTAAACAGATAAAAATATTTAAAAACAAATTCCCAGACACTTAAAAGTACGCTTTTTGAAAAGGAGGGTTTTCAGTTCTCTTTTAAAAACATCCGCGGTCTTGGGGGCTCTAAGTTGTTCTGGGAGGGCGTTCCACAGACAAGGAGCGGATGCTTTAAAAGCCCTGTCTACCATGGTCTTGAGCCGTGTCCTTGGCGCGACCAGGAGGTGTCGTTGGCCAGCTCTGGTCTTAGTGGAGGTGTGTGGGGAAAGGAGATCAGTGAGGTATGTTGGGGCCGCACCGTGCAGACAGTGGTGGGTGTGCAGGAGGATCTTGTATTCTATGCAGAGGTGGACAGGGAGCCAGTGAAGGGATTGGAGGATGGGGGTAATGTGCTCATGTTTCCGCACCCCCATTAGGACCCTGGCAGCGCTATTCTGCACAAACTGGAGCTTTTGGAGGCTCCTGCCAGGGATTCCCAAAAGGAGTGTGTTACAGTAGTCCAGCCTGAAGGAGACAAAGGTGTGGACGAGCTTCTCTGCAGCCGAAAGGGAGGTCCAGCAAGTTCCAACACCAAGAAACATCCTTAATTCTAGCACAGCTGTTCTGTTGGTTTTGGGGCACAGTCTGGTCTTTTGAGTGGCTTCTCTATCCTGTTTCAGAACCAAACAAACAACCTGGTAAAAGGCATAATCTTGCTGAAAAACCCCTGCTGAGCAAAAAAAGAACACCTAGGCCCATCTCATTTACCAAAAGAAACATCTCGATGACTTTTGGGAAAACATTCTGTGGACTGATGGAAAAAAATGAGAAGTTTCTGGAAGGTGTAGAACATTACACCAACTGTCAAACATGGTGGTGGTCTGGATTTGTTTTCATTGATGAAATAATGAGTTCTACTAAACAAAAATACCTCCTGATGGAGAATAACCGGTCATCAGTTTGTGATCCTAATGCCTAGTTTATGCTTCTCGATCAGCATGTAATTCTGTTGGTGTGTCAGTGTTGCAAAGCAATTACCCACCAGGACACCCGGATCTGTAGACCTTTTCTGGCGGGTCTGCCTACTATTGCAGTGACGTGTCTGGATGATGACAGTTTATTTACCTCAGATTGTAAGCGCACATCCACTCAAGTAGCAATGGCCAACAGAGAGCGAGTTTTGATTGAGCTGAAAAGCTTTTTACTAGAAGTGTATCTCATAGAATACTCTAAAAACGCATGTAAATAAACAAACAAACATAGTGGTCTGTTTTGTTGTTCTCTACAACTTCTGGTGTTCAAAAAGACCATATTAGATAAACTGGCCTTGCAATGTAAAGCATCTAGTGCCCAACAGCTGCATTGACTACTAGTTACATCGAGTATAGAGCACCGTTCTGGTGAAATGATCTTGGGCTAATGTTAGGCTGACCAATCATAGAAATGCTCTCTCCGTTGCATTCAAGATAGTTAAGAAATTGGGCTCTACTCTGTCTGTCATTGCATGCCTGTCGGAGAGCCCTTGCGTCGACGGATAATGGCACTGTGTGTCTCCACACCTCACCTGACAGAAGTATAAACTAGGCTTCAAATCATGCAGCAGAACAAAGATTCAAAACAAGCAAGCAAGTCCACTTCGGAATAGGTAAGAGACACAAAAATAAACTTTTGGAATGGCCAAGTCAAAATGCTGGACTTAAAGTGGGTTGAGATGCTGTTGCATGAACTCCAACAATCTGTTTGGTAACAGAAAGACTCCAGTGTGACTGAATTAAAATATTCCACAAAGAAGAGTGGGCTAAATCCACAGTGATTGAAAATACTGCCAAGGGGGGCATGACCAGTAATCAGTGCCAGGGGGCACTTACATTTTCACAATGGAGCAGGTTGTTATGGATAAGATTTAAATGGTTAGAACTAGTTTGATAATCTAAAACACAAAGAAAACACAAAAAAACCCAAGAGAAATCTGAATAGGGGCAAATACTTTTTCACAGCACTGTATATCACATCTTAAATAAAAACCTTTTAATAAAAAAGGAAATGTTAATGAATAAAAGAGAGTTGATAAATAGGATAAGTAAAGATCAAAAGCCACCAAGCTGTCACTGTAGGTGGTACTGCTGTGGATGTGCAGTGAAGGTGGCTGACTGATTTCCCTGACTGCAACAGGAGCACAACAGAGACCTTCTTGACCAAAGCTTTTGATGGAGGAGTCCTGTCGGAGCAACTCCATACATATGTGTATGTATTTCTCTACAGAGAGGTTGGCGTTAACTCTGGTTACAGTGACCAATTAGGCCCGGCAGAAAGCGGCCTCTCGACCCCTGACCCCTGCTGGGTAGTCTTATCCATTAACCCTTTGGGGCTCAGCTGGAGTTGATGTAGCATCCTTTCTTTTGGGGCTACTAAACACACGGCTACATTCAGCCCCTAGCTTCCACTTTCTGTCTCTTTGTCCCTGTCCCTTCGTTTCCCGGGTATCTCCTCGATTCTTGAGTTGACCTCTGGAGTCTCAGCCACATTATATCAGTTGGTTAGCTTCCAGCTTAGCAGAGAAACACTTGATCTGATACAGGAACTGGGCAGCAGTTTTGACAATACAAAATATTGTAGTGACCCATTTTTATACAATATCTGCACAGGAATTGTTAATTTGGCATTAAGTCACACTCACAAACCAAGATCCTGGCAGTTCCATGTTCTTAATATGTAAATGTGTGTATAACAACACTACTGGTTTCCAAATGACTTTGCAATAATATTGTCGAATTTCATTGGCCATAACATTCATCTTCAATTACTTAAAATGCATTTGAGTTATGTGTTTTCTTTGTTTGTTGGCTGGTTTGTTTTATCAACTAAACTCATTATTAAATGTCTTAAGCAAACCTGAAAAAATGGCACTAGACTACGCTGTCCATCAGAAATCAAATGGGCCTCTTCACCACAGAAAAGGAAAAGTTACAAACTAATTGAGGAACCTTTTCGCTCCTGGTACAAAGTAACTCTTTGTGCTGATAAAGGTATTGATTTTGCAAAAAATATGTATCCCATACATACATAATTATCAGGAAAAACATTTTCAGTCAGAGGTTTACATTCCCCGCTCACCATAAGCATGAATCCCATGCTATTTTGTGCTTTTTACAGAATGGAATGATCATACAACACAAAACCTAATAATTTATTAACAAGAATTTAACACATCTTGAATTTATTGTAGATTTTTTCTTATCCAGGGAGGGTGAGCCATTACATACAGGCTCAAATGGATTGAAAAATGTATAACAATTGGAACTGTAGGCTCAAGAATGACTTCACAAGGCTTAGGCCTATTAACTTCTAGTCAATGTCAAGCTTTTAAATCTAAGAACACTGTAACGAGCTGTTCAGCATGGCAGTGGCGGCATCATGCTGCAGGGTTACGCTTTCTGCCTCTACTACTGTTTTATTTAGTAGAGTGGATGTGATAAAAAAAAAAGGCATACTGCCTTTGATTCCAAAAAATATACCTCTGATCAGCAGCAACATTGTTGAAACTTGGACAACATTGGTTGTTCAGACAGGACAATGATCTCAAACTGGGCAGGTGGGGGTTTTAGTTATGATTGTTGCACTCATAGCTAACCTGAAATCCATTTCAGCTTTCCTATAAGTGTTATCAGTATTTGATAAGTCGATAATAAAAAAAAACACGTTTGAACCCCTCTATTCTCTCTAATTTTCACCCCATTTCTAATGCTTTGTCCACACGTAGCTGGGTATCTCACAAAACAAAAATATTTTTCTACAATTTGGCCTGTATCCACACAAAAATGCAGATTTACAGCACCGAAAACGAATCTTTCTAAAAACTCCAACCAAACTGAAGATTTGTGTTTCCTCCGTTTTAAGCGTTTGAGTGTGGACAGAAATAATAAATAATAGTTTTAGGATCCGCAACGTCACTTTCCGTGACAAAAATGCTCCGACGTCACTTGTGTGACCTTTTGTTTACACTCAGGAACAGCATTTATGCCTTCAGAGCATTGTTGGCATTATCGATTGTCCAAGCGCTTTTTGTTTGCTTATGTTTACAAGCTTAATTACTGCTCTATGTAGAAGTTAGAACATAGAAAGTTACTCTGTGTGGATAGGATTTGGGGGAACTTCTGCCACCTACAAGTTTGGCATGTCTATGAATGTGCTTAACAAAGCACTTATGCGGTTAGGTGTGGACGGAGTTTTTTTCTTCACAAAGCGAGGTGGTGAGGATATTCGTTTTTTTTTAAACCCGGCTACGTGTGTACATGGCCTAAATGACCATTTATGTAAAAAAAATTGGAAGAAATCGTGCTTGACCAAATCTCTGCCCACTTATTAGAACATCAGCTACTTGACAAATTTCAGTCAGGGTTCAAGACTGCACATAGCACAGAATCAGCGCTCCTAGAGTGGTCATCACGCGTTGCTGATTCTTCTTGATTTATCAGCCATGTTTGATAGAGCTGATCACATGATTCGCCTACATCGCTTACAGCAGTGTGTGGGAATAACTGGTGCTGCCCTTGCCTTGTTTATATCCTACCTACTGGACAGGACTTTCAATGTTGCCTTGGCTGAGTACTCCTCTCGAACTGATGTACTACTCTGGGGTGTACCTCAGGGTTCTATCCTTGGTCCCCTACTGTTTCTGCTTATATATATTTCCAATTGGCTTCATTTTCAAAAAGTTTTCCATCCACTATCACCTTCATGTTGATAATCGTCAGGTTTGTTTCCCACTAAACTCACAAGAGTCCATCCAGCCTCTCTTAGATTGTCTCCCCGAAGTTAAAACCTGACTGTTAACCTTTTGCACTTATACGATGATAAGACAGAGGTGATTCTCTTTACTCTAGCCAAACCAGGACTAAAACCCACTATTGACCACTCAGTCTTAACACCCTTTCTCCAAACCACCGTGACCAACTTAGGCGTTAACATTGATTCCTGCCAATACCCTGTTGTTTGGTACTAACAAAACAAATATTGCCCATGTGCAACTGGTCCAACATTCAGTTGCACGGTTTCTGGCACACACCAAAAGCAGGAATCACATAATCCCCGTTCTAAAATCACTCCACTGGTTGCCTATTTTATTTCGCATAAATGTGAAAATTTTACTATTTTTTTTAAAGCCCTACATGGACTTGCTCCATCTTATCTTGCAGAGCTTCTCAGCCATATCGCCCTATGTGGACATTAAAGTCAGCTGATCATTTATTACTGGCTGTCCCTAAGATGCAGTGTAAAACATGTGGGGAGAGAGAGGGCCTTTGCTCATTGTGCCCCGAAGCTCTGGAAAGACCTACCTTTATTAGTTAGGCAGGCAACCTCTCTTGAGGTTTTTAAATTACGTTTAAAGACTTACTATTTTAGCAAGGCTTTCAATTAACGATATTTGTTATCTTGTTAATATTCCTTTATAGCTCCTCTGTCCATGTTTTTTTTGTTTTTGTTTTTTATGTTTGTATGGTTTATGTTTTTATGTTTGCTTATTTACTTTTTATACGTTCTCTGATATGGTTGTCACTGTGCATCCCTTTGTTCAGCTGGTGGCCGTAGTGAAAGTGCTATACAAATAAAATGGTATGGTATGGTAACTGAAAACTCTTTTAGAACTAGGATTTAGCAACATTCAGAGCAAAACTATACCAAAGTATCATATCATGAAGATTCATGATGCCTGTGATACATGCATGCATTCTTGACTTAGCCTTTTAAAACCTTTTTACCTCCGCCAAGGAGGTCGTTTTTTTTGCCAGGGTTTGTTTATTAGTCAGTTAGTTAGTTGTAATGATATTAGTGTGAATCCAGCTGCTAAAGATGTGTTTATGTGATCAAGGAATCTAAAAAAGTTAGAATTAGATCACAACAATGGTGGGGGGGACTGAGCTGACTTGGCGGAGGTCTGAGCTTTTTAGTTATTGTAACCATTAAAATCTTTACAGTCACTTTTAGGATTTACATGTATCTAATATAAAAAAAAATTTGTAGTATAGTACTAATTCTGTTTATTGTGATTATTGTGAATAACATAACACATCGTTAAAAAAAATTTATCCGGAGAGGAAACCCAATAAGTGCAAAAAACATTTTAATACTGCTAATTGCTAAGCACATAAAACCAGCAGCCACAAGAGACATGTATGCATTTCTAAGATCCAGGAGCCTGCTAATGAATTAAGTTTGTATTTAGACCTCAATGATGGATCAGATGGAGTCCTTAGAAACTCTAACAGATGCAAGCTAACCCCCTTGTATTTTAGTGTCCCTTGAAATAAAAGAGTCCAAAAAAAGGCACAGTCAGATCTATAGTGGCTCCCTGGGACTCAAAATCAAAGGCCTCATTGAATAGCAAATGGAGCAACGTCAGTGGATTACAAGGCTCTCCTCAGCGGGGCGCCGTGCTGTAGGCTGCAGGTCGACAAAGCTGGTCGTATAAATCACAGCACTGCAAGTTTTGAAAGTGGATCACATGACACATGATCTTTTCTAGATAAAATCTTACATTTAAAGTAAAGCAGAACAGGTGACTGGTCTTTTTTTGTTAAACTTGTCAGTTTTAAAACAGTCTAGGAAGATAATAGCGACACTTTGCACTTCTTCACTAATCCACAGTTTTTACACATGAGCACAGTTTTTTATGGCTGAGCGTAACTGGACATAAGGAACTGAAGATGTTTTAAAATGATAAATAAATGTTATTTCAGCAACAGTAAACAGGGTGACTCTGATCCCTAACTAGTGATCTCATAGATGTAAGCGATGCTGGGAGAAAATGTCGGATCATTAATAACAATAATAATAAAAAAAATAGTTTAATTCAAGCTGAAATTGTCCTTACTGAAGAAAGCTGCTTCTGTTGTTGACCTTGAATACCTTCATAAGTGTCATTGATTCTGACTCAATAAAAATATCTTGGTTTTCTCAGTTCATAAAGGAGCTCTTTGCTTTTTTTCTACAGGTTCATAAAAGGTGCTCCGAGTTGGAGCTCCTAGTTACAGCTTTGTCTCTCAAAAATGAGTTGACCCGACAGGGCCCAGACGTTTAAAGGATGTTAGACAGATGATATGAGCTCAATGAGACATTTCAACTTAACTATGTTTAGCAGAACCTTAAGTATAAACTTAAATAGGTGACATTAACTTTAGCCTATAACCCAAATCAATCATTCAATCAATCAATCAATCAAACTTTATTTATCAAGCACATTTCATACAAAAAATGCAGCTCAAAGTGCTTTACAGATTAAAATGACCCCACATAACCCAGCTCCCCATCCCTTCCCCACAATTATAAAAACGTAAAGACAGTTATTCCCCCTTCCCAAACCCATTTCCCAGACATACACAGACACACACTGGCACACATCCACCCACAAATACACACAGCCATCTTCCCAAAACAAGTAAGATCATTGGTAGACACTGGGCTGAGCTCAGATGAGTCAGGTACGTAAGGAAAACGCCATCAGGAGAACCGTCTGCCCCGACAGCAGCAGGTCCACTGCAGCAGCCAGGGCACCGACACAGGGCGCCCAGAGGAGGGAGGGTAGAGACCCCCGCCTTCACCTGAGCACTACCTGGTGAGCACCCAGGCCACCGCAGCCGAACACCGTCCCCGAGGCAGAGGGCTCCCACAGAGGAAACACTGGAAGAAGGATTAATAAGTAAAAATGTAAAATAACCAGAGCTAATATAAGTAAAATAAGTAGTAATAAATATAATAGTAAAAACAGTTAACCATATAGTAGCAAAGATAGCTAATAAACCTCTGTTAAAACATAAGCAAATCAAACATACAAAGCAATGAAACACACTATAATGAGTAATAATAAATTAAAAGCTAGGCTAAAAAGGTGAGTCTAGGGCCTGCTCTTAAAAACATGAACGTTCTCTGCGGCCCTGAGGTCCTCTGGCAGCCTGTTCCAGAGATGAGGGCCATAATAATGAAAGGACGCCTCACCATGTGTGTGTGTCCTGACTTTTGGAATCACAAGGAGACGGCTGCCAGAGGAGCACAGAGGCCGCGAGGGTTCATACGGTAAAAGCAGCTCTGAGAGATAAGAAGGCCCAAGACTATTAAGACATTTAAAAACATTTCTAAAACCGGAGTAATATGCTCCCGCCTCCTGGTCTTCGTCAGGACGCGTGCAGCTGAATTTTGTAATAGTTGTATAACGATGTGTCTCATTTTATTGGTAACTCTTAAACTTAGGACGGGTAGCATATATTCAGAGTCATAATCAGGTCAAAGCAGAAGAGTTTCATGCTGGCAGCCTGTTAGGGTCACTGAACTTGCTGCCAGAAATGAAAAGTGCACTTTAGATCTATGAACCTCACAGATGCAATGTTCTTTGCACAACGTATTTCTGGAGGTTATAAACAAACCTATTTCTGTCTGCCGACAAAAGATTAGATATTCTAACTTTCAATTAATTTTATTCTACAGTAAAATAGTCTTGCATTGAAAAATTTGTAAAATCCTGCCTTTATTTTGTGTACATTTAATCAGGGAAAAAACTAAATTTGAAAAATTGCAAAAAGCACCTATACCACAAGTGTTGACTGACACCTTTAACAATCTGTAAATTAAGACAGGGCATCTGAAGCAAACTTACATTTGACTTTTTAATGTTAACTAGAATGTTAAAAACTTGATATAACCCCTGACTTCCTATATCCTTGCATTATAAGTATGACATGTCACAGAGGCCTATTTCTCTTTGTCACTCTTCACAATGGGAAAGACAAGTGAACGTGTAATTTAAATAAGGCAGATCTGTGAGGGTTAGGTGAGACTAGGAATAACAATAATTCCAGGTGGATCTGCTGTGAAACAGAATATGAATATGTAGAAAAGCACATTAAGCCCACTGTTAAGTATGGTGGATGATCTGTAATGCTGTGGGCCTGTTTATCTTCTAAACATCTTAGGAACCTTGTCAGAGAGCATGACATTATGAAGTCTTTAAAAAAACAGGACGGTCTTTCTACATTGAGTTTGCATGTTCTCCCTGTGAATGTGTGGGTTCTCTCCGGGTACTCCGGCTCCCTCACGCAATTTAAAAACCCGACTGTTTTGTCAATGGAATACTTTAAATTGCCTTTAGGTATGAGTGAGTATGTGAATGGGGGTTTGTACTGTGTGTCTCTGTGTGGCCCTGCGATAGACGGGTGACCTGTCCAAGGTGTAGTGCACCTCTTGACCAATGGATACTAGAGACATGCACCATTGAAATCTGGCGGCCTCTGACATAAAACTAAAAAAAGGTTGTTACTGGGTATAATGATTAAAACCATAAGGCCAATTAAACACAGAAATAGTTCACCAGACACAAAATGAACCTTCCCTCATGGCCAACCCAGTCCTGAGACCTAAATCCTATAGAAAAATTTGGCGAGTGCTTTATGTATGTCGCCATCTTGCGGCGCTGCCATTGGTGCTGTGAAGAGTGTGAGTGATTCATTCATTATGCTGTCATTGTAAACTGACCCTCTACAGTCACAGCATGAATATCTGGATTCATGATGTTAGACAGTAGCCTCCAGTAACTGATTAAGGTATATTAAATATCCATTTTAATTTATGAATTAAATATTTGTTTAAGCGATAAACAGGAACGATTAATAGGGAGATAATAGACATGTGTTACGTCTGCAGAAGTTAACCAGCTGATAATCGCTGAACTTAGAGTCAACAGGATGTTGGTACACGTAACTATATTTTACTTTTACTTGTGGTTCTAATACTAAAGCAGTAGGCCTAATTGTTAATGCTGTTGGTAAACAAACACTGTCTTCCCATGACTAATGTTAAGCTAAGCACCTGAGTGACATACGCTTTTTTAAATGTATGTTTTTAATTTGCAGCAACCTCAGTTTTGTGGTTCATAGATTGTTATTAAGACAACTGACCGGAACAGACAACAGTATTTTCCATGCACTGGGGCCAACTTGCACTGAAAGTAGTACACACGGGCTTGGAAACTGATATGAGTTGCAAAGTTTTAAATTACATAGCTCAGGAAACATGTGTAAACGTACAGTCTACAAGATGGGCAGTCCTCATTAAGTAAGGCCTGTGTATCTCGCACATTTTCTTCCAAATCTGGAGTTTCTGCTGTTATTAGAACAGCCAATGACTGAACACGTCCTCGCAACCTTCCTAGACATGTTCGCTAAAGAGAACTTCTTGCTGCTTATATTCAAATCCCCGCTTCGCGCACAGGGCCTATGGCTGCCTGGCTGGGAGCTGTCACGGCAGTAATGGCGGCAGCTCGACTTCCGGTTATTTCATCGAATCGGTCTTTAGAAAACCTGTGTGGAAAGATAAAGGGAAGAGAGAAGGACTCTAGAGAGATGGTGCAAAGATCCCTTTCTCTGTAACCTGCAAGCTTGTGAAATATTATAGAGGGTGCAGGGGTGCTAGTAAGTGAAAATAAAATTATATGAATAAAAGCACTTAAATTGACGACTGAAATTGTCTACGCTTTTACAATGTGATTACGCTAAGTCAATAATTGTGGCGGGTTCTGTCTTTCTAAGCTAAATATTCCCCTTTGTCCTAAATGTATTTTAACTTTGCTGAACAAAAAATATGATCAAGAGAATTTAATCACTCTTAAAAAGAACAAGAAGTCATTATGCTGTTTGTTCTTGTGACATTTATATTCTGGTTGTTCTCTGTGGTAGGACCAATTTGGGGAAACAAGCTTTTAGTTATGCTGCCTCCTCTGCCTGGAACATTTTACAATCTGAGTTGAAGTTGTCAAATTTTATTCCTCTTCGTGCCTATTATGCTATCTTAAAAAAACAAACAGCGAGAGTCTTTCGAACAGTGCTTGTGCTTCTAATGTGTTATTGTTCTACATTGTAACTACTGTTTTTAAATGTTTGTTTTATGTATCATCCTTGTTAGCTTTATAATGACGTGTGCTTTTGACCTCTTGGCTAGGTCACCCTTCCAAAAGAGATCTCGATCTCAGTGGGCTCTCTACGTGGTTAAATAACGGTTAAATAAAAAAATGAATAAAAAAACATAATTAAACATCAAATATGCTTATCAATATGTATAAAAAATAACCACACATGTATTATTTTCAGAAAAAAAAACTTTTTACTTGAAATACCAATATTTCCTCAGTAAGTATAAATAATGATTTATGATTGATTTCAATTTTGTACAAAAATAATACATTAGGAGAAAAAAGAGGAATCTTGTCTGGTCACACAGGTACGGATGCCCTCTTATCAGACAGTCAGACAGTCCCAAAAATCCAACCATGCAATAACAACTACATGATGACCTAATAATGAACTGGAGACTGGATGAGTCCAGATGTGAGGAATCGAGTCATAGTGAAAGGGAAACTGAATGTGGGCGATGAATTTGGTCTCATTATGAATGTTTTCTGTCTGAACACACCTTAATACTGTCACCGTGGACGAATATGTGCCCACCTCACGGATTCCCTGCATTCCTACATGATCTTTAACCTGCGGCTGTCACAACACCGTCCCTCTTTCATGTTTGCTTGCTTTCTGAATACTTGTCAATATTTTCATTCAGCCCGACAGGAGGGAGGGCTCTTTAATGGTGAGCCGTGATTCATGACGAGGA
The DNA here is from genome assembly GCA_963556495.2 of Valencia hispanica. NCBI lineage: Eukaryota > Metazoa > Chordata > Actinopteri > Cyprinodontiformes > Valenciidae > Valencia > Valencia hispanica. The sequence goes on from OY747700.1 coordinate 18,667,697, forward strand.
GTTATTAACAATATTTGTCCTATTTTACATTGCTAGCAGGAAGTGGGTAGGAGATAAAGGCTGGGTGAAGGGTGAGTCCCATTCCTTAAATTCACCTTAGCCTGTGAGCAAACAACAGCCAGAGGTTTCCATGGAAGGGAAGGGCCGTGTTCAAAGTGTAAAAAGTAAGTCAGTCATATCTTGACTGAGGCAAAAATCAGTTTGGCATATTTGTCACACACGCAAATCTCTACTTCTTTTTTTTTGGGTTCTTTTTACAACTTTTATCAACAGTTTACAACAGCTGTATAGTGCATATTCCTTTCCAGTCTCAAGTGTGTGGAGTTTTGTGCAGAATCCAGTTATACAAAGCATTGCATAGTCCTTTTGAGATTGTCAAAGTCTTTTCAAATCACAGTATACACAAGGAGCGACTCCAAGCAATCATTTGCAGTAATGCTGGTACAGTAAACTGAGTGTGAAAGAAAAACATGGAAGACTCCTTTAAAAACCAGTTAGAAATCTATGTACAAAATCAACAGTGGTTGTTGTGATTGTCACAGGGGTCGCTCGTGTGCAGACAAGGTGTCCCTTGTCCTCTCTTTTTTAATGTCTTAATTTTTCCAGTTTAAGTCATCCCAATTCCTTTATGAAGGTCCAGAAAGTTGCTTTTGTCAGGTGCTTTTGTTCCTTTATGTGACAACAGAGCATGCCTTTTTTTTTTAAAGCTGAACACTGTTTTCTAAGTTCGAGTTTGAATCATAAACACCCTTGTTGATCATTCATGTGCTGCAGAGGTGCATCTAGACTTAGTCCCCCATGTCTCGCTTCCACAGTCTCCCCTGCTTCGCCGCCGCTCAACAATGTTTGTTGACCAACTTGTCGTCCAGCACGCGGCCGCGGGCCATTAACAGTTGTCATGTTAACCTCGGCGAGAGGGTGGAAAAATGTGCTCCGGTTGCCGAGCAGCGGGGAAGTCGGTTGGACGCTCTCACCAAGCTTGAAGAGGACACTGGAAAAGAAAAGCAGAGAGAAGTCAGGCAAAGTAAACCTGCATTACATAAAACAGACATGCAGAATCATATATTGTGGGAATATTTTATATGCACAATCAGAAGCATTTATTAGTTTAATCCAGTTCAGTTCACGGCTATAGTATCTCATTTTTGAGGATTGTCCATGCTCAGAGTTTGTTGAGGTCTTGTTGATTTCTCTGAGTTAATTTAATAACTTTATTCTACAGTTTAACAAACTGCAAAAAAGTGCATAAAACTTAAGCAAAACGATTTAAAAGTAGTGCCTATGGATTATATTACAGAGCTGGTAAAAATGGGAATGACTAAAGACAAAATAATTAGTTTGAACTGCACTTTGCCTTCTGCTCAAAACTATTAAAAAAATATTATTATTGTTCTTGTTGTTATTAATAACAATAATTTATTATTATGATGAGTAATGCAAAAACTAGTTTTATAGGATGTATTGTAAAAGATAGTTGACTTTTTCTCAATAATAATATAATAAAAATAATAAAGTAAACCTTGTGAGAGAGAAATAAAGGATAATTTTACCCCTCACCTAGTCCTGTCCTCTGTCACCCTTCTAATTGCTCTAATATTTTACAGAATTTTTACCATATTATAGGGAGTTTAAAATATGACTGGGTTTAAGAGTTAAATCCTCTACTGCACTTATTGGCACCCCAGGTAAAGTGGGCAAAAAGCCTTTAAAAATAAAACCAACTTTCTCCATTGCAACATAACCTCAAACACACTTTTTTTTTATTTTGCACAAAAAATCTAATAGCTTTAACAAAATCCCCTGTAAATCACACCCATAACATAACAGGCTCTTTAAAATAAATCTAACGAAAGCGTTTGAAATCTGAGCATTATTTTTTTCAAGGTAACCATAGTGTTAGGGGTTAGTAGTCCACTGCTTCCTGCTTAGCTGGAGTATAAATATGATGTGACACAATTGTTCTAACTCTTCAAAATAGGAAAGACAAGGGAATGTACTATTCAAGTAAGAGGGTGGGTGGGTGCTGATCTTCCTGTGTCAGCCAAAGTGCTACTCAATTCAACTTTATCATATCTACAGTCAATACGCTAAAAACAATCATAAGTGTGAGAATCATGCCCAAGTTTATCTTGCCACTACACACAGTGAGAAGGATGGTAAAGGAGGTAAAAGTACCATCACCAAACCATCTGAGTATCTGATGCTGTCCTATTTCTTTACCCAAGAGTTAGCCTCTGCTTTCTGATTTTAATCAGCAAGAAAAAGCATTTGCCCTCTGTCTCATGGCATCATACTTTACACTTAAATGTCCAAAAGATCAACTTCTGCTTTTGAGTATCTGATATATGACAAAACGAGACTGAGAACAGGTTGTATCTTTTTAATGAAATGTTCTAAGAAAGTCCAAACTTTGGCCAAACAAAGCTTTTTAAATGGATTTTAGGAGGATTTCTGTTCAATTTATGTGGTTAAAATCTTAACTATATTGTTAAAAATGTATAATTTTAATTATGTTAAAACAGTAGGGGTAGAAGGTACATTTAGAAGACATAATAAATATAACAGGAGGGATAGGAAGCCACACTAATGCATTAGAGGGTTTTGCCTAAACAGGCAGCGTTTAGATGGACATCACCCAGAGTGTTAGATCTACTGATCAATGTTCTGTGTGGTACATCACTAAATAAACTGGAAAAAGGTGGATCTGCTTTTTCTTTTAGTTGTTCACAAGCAATTTTAAATGTTACGATTGTTTTTCATAATTTTTAGGGGAAAAAGTAATATTTCAAACAGATATCTAGTTCATGTAAATGCCGGATTTCTGCTTTATTGCTGTTCTCACTTTAAACAGCCCTTCTACCTCAGCCTGCCACACCTGACCAAATACATTCCCCATTCCTCTTCCCCTGACGCTGAAAAGCCTGTTTCCACTCTCTCTCTCCCCCTTTAGGACTGTTTGAGGGATTTATTTTTCACCTGCCTCTCCATGGAGACAGCTGACCCCGGAGTGACCCCACGGCCAGCAAACAGCCTCACCTGATAAAGCTGACCCGCAGCCAAGACCTGAGTCATTAGACGCCGCGCTCTGAGCGCCAAGCGGACCCGTGTATAATGGAGGGCTCCAGGTAAACAGTGGGTGGTATAAAGCCCAGAACACGCAAGTCGTTTAAAGAGAAAGAGGTTCAGTCCAAATGACTTCTTGATAAGAAAATACCTGGCTTTTCTGATGGTTGTTCCCAAAAAAAGAAGAGTTTGTAAAATGCCAGACAATAATGCTGAACAAGCACTGGGTAAAGTTTTCTGAGTCTCTTATTTTATGGTCTTCTATTTTTTTGGCACTAGCTTGTTAAAAGAAAAATTGTCAGAAATATCTGTTAGTATATAACTCGTTTTTTTATTTAAAAGTAAGTTTAGAATTGTAAATATTTACTTTTTTATATTGTTCAAAAATATTTTTACATGAAATATACAAATTGTTGTTAATTAAATTGAATAAGACTTGAAAATCAAAAACTCACAGGGACAATTTATTATTTATAAATTTAAAATTAAAGTTTTAAGGGTATTACAAATGTTTGAATCAGTTTGAGTCATTCTTATTATTTTTTAAAGATTTTTAGATACATGTTTTCTTTATTTTAATTCTTTTTTGTGTCTACTTTATTGTACTGTTTAGCATTATACAATACAACCATGGAGTATTGAAATATGTATCTATAATATACAACTAAATACTATAATAAATTTCATTGGGTTCCCTTACTTACACATTATGACATGTACTGTGTTGCATTGTACTGTGTAATACATTACAACAAAACACATTTATATTCTGTTACACAATATAGTACATAATTATATTCTGCTTTATGGTATACAATTGTATACAACTGTAATGTTTATGTGGTATAATATGACATGTAAAGTATTTTGATATACACTACAGTAAATATAAACTTTTTAAACATAATACAGTACAGTAATATCATATAATGTAATAAAAAGCATACTATTATACTGTATTATAACATATTGTATGTTGCAATATGTATGTAATATACATAGGAATATATAATGCAATACAGCAAATATTGTATTTTACAGTAGCCTACTGGACAGTGTTGCTGTACAGTAGGCTACTGTAGAGCCAGAGTACTTTATAGCTCAGAGTTGTGTTTTATAATAAATGTATTACAAAAAGTTGCAATAGTTCAATCCAGTACAATACAAGATAATAGTACTGTGCTGTGTTGTATGTGTAGTACTGGAAAACACTGTGCTGTAGACATAGCTTTGCTTACTAGAAATAGTTCTTGTTGCTGTATTTGTTAGTGATTTTGTATCAAGGGGCTATAAAAAAATTGTTTTACACTTTTGTGTGTTTAGGTAAAACTACGGTGTCACATTTAGAGAGTATACTTATACAACGTCAAACATTAACACAAACAAGTCTCAGGAAATATTTGAAATTTCTCATTTTGGAGATTTTAATAAAACAGCAGAATAATACTCACTCACTTCAGGCACAAATAATATATTTGTATTTTTTTAAAAGCTTTTACAAGTCAAAGTTAAATTGCATTTCGGGCAATATTTTATTAAAGTTTCTCAGCTCTCTTCGCTTTCCTACCAAAAAGCTACAAACAATCCTTTTTTAAATCCTAATGATTATTATTAATCTCTCACAAAAGAGAAAAGCACGCACTTTCAGCTGCCATCAGCATCAGTGAGTACGGCATGAGGACTTCTGTCTCAGCGTGGGAAATTGAGCATGTGAATGCACCGTGAACAACATTTCAGGCTAGAGCGATCACGGAGAGGAGGGACAAGTAGGAAAGAGGAAGAGGCGTAATTACCGAAAGGAACAAGTAAAAAAAAACGTCAGTACCCTCCTCCACTCATATCATCTGCAGCCGCACTAAAGCATGGAGGAAAGTAGCTGCAGAACTTTCATTAACAGGTCTCATTTCCTGATCGTAGAGGTGACTCTCACCAGGAAGATGAAAGCGGAGAAGAGTGAGCATTAATCAAGAGACGTTCAGGTTGAGGGAGCAGGTGACTGATTGGACAGCTGTTTCAGAGGAAATAGGAATCGTGAGGAGTGTCCTATCTATGCATCCATCTAGTCTGTTTGTCTGAGACTGTTTGAACATCAGCCCCAAACAAGAAGTGAAAGGGTTAGTGTGCACAGCTACCCCTGACTTTAATGATTGGGTTTGAGTTGGATATCACTCATTAAAGCTGCATGGCTGAGCTAATAAAGTAAAGTATTTACCCAGGAGAGACCCCCGAGTTGCACCATCTTGTTTACAGGAGCGTCCTAACATGACAAGGAATTAAACAAGTCAACAGAAAATCATGACACACACACACACACATTCTACCTGGCCGTGTCTACTACATGTTGTGGGTGTGTGCTTCAGACTATGTAAGGGTGATTTTTAAGGAATTCAAATGAGAATGTGCAGAAAATTTAACTCTGATGATCATGCAAATACCCCAAATAATCACTACGAGAGAGAGGTCAAAAGGTGAATCTAACTGTGGTCTGCAAGACGTGACGTGGTCAGAGGAGAAGACTCACCGTCTTGCTTGAAGACATGGAGCTGAGGGTGCTGATGCTGTTGGCGTCTGTGACCACCATGGACGACGGAAAACGAGATGGGTGAGAATATTGTGGGGGTTCTTGTTTGTGAGAATACACTGCAAAACAAAGGAAGAAAATCACTTTTAATAAATGAAATATAAAATGCAACTTTCAGACATATAAACATTTACATCTCCTTTGACATACATATATTAGACATACATTTATTAGAACGATGCAATTTAAAGGATTCTTTTAGATTTACCGGTAATACCTTTATTATATGTCCCGGGCCTCTCAAAAGGTTAGTGTATGTTGGGGGTTTTTTGCAGTGGGGTTCTATTGAGAGCTTACTCCGAATCAATATGTTACCAAACTCTCTTGACTTCTTGATTTTGATTATATGTTGAACAAAGCAGATTTCTGCCCCCCTCCCCCCAAAAAAATCTGAACTTTCCCATTAATATATTCAGAATCAGTGTCAAACCATCAGGGGTCTTCAACCTGTGCCACAGTTTTTCTCAATGATTTTGACCAAAAATGTTTCTTTATCTTAACATAAGCATATAAATTACACAATAAAATAGTCCAAATGGTACAGGAGACGTTTTGCCTTCTTTGGTTTGTTTCAGTTTTTCAAAAATATGTAAAGGCACACTTGGCCATGTTCCAATCGAGAAAGTGTATTGTTTCCTTTGTTTTAAAACCACAATCATAAAAACAAAATTGATTGTGAGTATTTATTAAACTTAATAAGTTATATATTGCTTTAAGAATCAAGTAGTTTTAGTTGAGTAGTAGTAGAGCTAGGTTATGCTGGAAGTTTCCTGCTGTTAAAGGGGAGTTTTTCCTCTCCCCTGTTGCTACATCCTTGGTTGGTTTAAGGGATTGCTGCAAAGTCAATGACTCAATGCAATCTGCTTGGTTTTCTTAGATAGAAAACTCAACTTGACTTTATTGTTTGACAACTAGGATTAACTGGAATGGATGTATGATTGGACTGAATTGAATTTGTTTCTAAAGTGCCTTGACCTGATGCGTTGTCAATTGGTGCTATATAAATAAACTAAATTGAAATGAATAAGGTTGCTGACCACCACCGAAATATCTTAGTAACCACAGCTGTTTTATAAATCCGGCTTGAAACAACATGTAGCAGTGTAGTCTCAGTAGTGCAGGGTTTTTCCATGCTTGTGGGTATTGATAAGAGCAGTCACAAACATGGACTGTTGTTGAAAATGACTTTAGCTTATGTAGATATATTGTTTTTTTGTTTTTGAATCTCTACAGAAATTCTGAAGACAACCAGTGAAGGACCTGTTATGCTTCTCTGATGACCCCCTGGCAGTGAAAAATCAAATCAGGTTTTGTTTTATTCCTTTTGTAGAACCAGTTGAGAACGGTCTCTGGCACCAGCCAGTCTCATATAAAAAAATGTATTTTTGGTTAATCAAATACAATGTGGGCAATATGAGTGAACTAAGCTATGTTTGTTGTGTCTGTGATGGACTTGCGAACTGTCCAGGGTGTACCCCGCCTCTCGCCCAATGAATGCTGGAGACCGGTACCAGCCAACCGCCCCGCATAGGATAGACGGGTTTAGATAATGGATGGATGGATGGATGGATGGATGGATGTTTGATTTGTCTTAAAGGGGGGGTATTATGCAAAATGGACTTTCTGAAGCTTGATATCCTCAGAACCTGTCTTTCTCTCATTAAAACATGCCTTAAGTGTTGCTCTGACCCATTCATTTATGTTAGAGTAAACTTGGAGTCTCTGCTGGTAGTTCTCGAGGTTGCTCAAACGCCTGCTCCCACCTATCCCCGCCTTTTCCACCCATCTCCTCCTCCGACCTTACGTACTCAGCCGAGAGCCTCGCCCCTGCAGAGCTCCCCTGTCCCTCCGCACATCACACAACTCAGGCTGAGTCCCAGGTGCAGTAATTATAACACACCAGCTGCAGCTGCGCGTCTTTTGTGGGATTTTTTTTCAGACTCCGTGCATACTGCGATGATGCACGGTATGTGACAAACTGAAGGGGGAGTGTCAGAAAGAGTAGGAGGGTCTTAGAAATAAAATATTGTTTTTCATGCCTCTTAACAATGTTCTAACATATTACAGCTATAAATATTTTGTGGAGATAGAAAAAAAAAGAATTAAGTGGTTCTGTCGCATTTGTCTACAAACCTCAGCCAAAAACATGGCTTGCTCCGAAACGAATGATCGGACCATCTGGTTGTCTGTCTCACAGGACAAGCGAACTTCCACATTTAAGTGGCTCCTCCATTCATTTCGCTCTCCCACATTTTGCAACAGAACACCACTGGTGTGAAAGGTTCTCTGCTCAATAATGTCAGTGAAGGAGAAACAGCAGGCTGCTACAACTTCAACTTTAGGACAATCTACCAGAGTCCCCCCCCAAAAAAATTGAAGTCCCGGAAAACAAAAAACTGGTCACCAAACTGCGACTGGTGTTTGGCGCTCTCTCGTTTACTGTGGCAATGCCTGTTCCAAAATCGGGGGGGCGTGGCCTAGGGATGATAGCCAATGGGAGGGGTGAGAGTTCTGTGATTGTTTATGTTGACAAGTTAGCTTGTTCTGCAGATTCAGTACAGCAGCTTTAACAGTTGGGATGCAAATCTGGAAATGACTTCACCCCTGAGCTGAATTATTTCTAGTTGCAAGTTGAAAACCTGGCTGGATTTGCAGGACAAGGAAAGTTTGAATGCACCATATGTCAGGCAGGATGCTTTACCATGTTGTAAAATGTAAAGCGACACAACTGAGAGGTAGCTGCAACCTGGAGAAAAAAGGGGAAGCTATAATTTTATTAACTATAAAATCTGTGGGTCACCATCGGTACAGCTGGCCATCACTGGGTTTTGCATTTAATTTTAACCTATAGTACCAGCTAATGGTGCTGGCAATCACCTGTTGTAAGATGATTTAACATGGACACCAAATAGTGCTGCATATAAGGGGAAAGCAGAGTTACTGACTGTGTGAGGGCGTGACGGTGGCCATGAATGGCTGCTGGCTCATGTGGCTGGGTGACTGCTGCATCAGGCTCTGCTGGTGGGGGCTGTGGAGCTGCTGGGAAAACTGCACCGGCTGCAGAGCTGCCAGGCTTCCCGCCACGCTGTTGATCACTGGCACCGTCTGAGACTGTGACGTGTTTAAACCTGATAAAAGCCCACCAACACATCACTTAAACGGAGGAATCAGTGTACAAATGACCGTTCATATGGAGGTTGAATATGACTTACTCTGTGCTATCGCCATAACTCCGGACAGAGGCATGATGAGGTTCTGTGTCTGCTGGTGGCTGTGATGGGAACTGTGGATGTTTGTCAGCGTGCTGACTGGAGGAAGTCCTCCACCTGAGCCTGAAATCTGGGGAGAGACAAGGGAAATAAATGAAATTTTATTGCTGTATTATTTACTTTCACCTGAATACAGCACTCTGTTATGAGAGGCTGAGTGTCTCCTAAGTAAATTAATGTTCAAAGTTAAACAGATGTTGCCTGCTAACCAAACAGCAGACCCAAATGTTGACTCAATTCGGATTCTTTTGTCTAACGTTCCTCTTGTGAAACTGCTCATACGTAGCACACAGGGAGATCATGCAAAGAAAACAAGATTATAAGAAACTGACATGAAATCAGTCAGTTGCAAACGGTTCAAGCAGCTTTAGTGGATTTACAGTAAGGCCTCTGTTGATCCTCCCCTCGACTGCGTTATATTCATTTGAATGAGGGTCATTTCATGACCACAGAGGGAGGAAAAAAAAGTGGCATTGCGGACCTTCACAGCACAATGTTGCCGCTCATGTCACATAAACCCACTTGGAAAGGCGGAAGTTTCCTGATAGAGAAGTTAGAGCAGTTTAATCAGATGTAAACGATTAAAAGTTTGAGAGGGTCTGATGGTTTGAATTTTCCAGCTTTTTCACTCCTTTTCAGTCTATGTGTGATTATTTGTTTGGTAATCCACTAGTCGCTGATCCAGTAATTATTCAGACATGAAATGGACCCAAAACTTTAGAAATGAACAAAAGTCAACAGTTCAACAGCTGATGGATTAGTTTTAAATTGAACGTTAAGTCTGTCACTAAGACATAATTTATTCCCTTTTAGATCGATTACTGAGAAGCACAAAAACTGCTTCAGACTTTAAACTAGTATTTTAGCATCAACAAACGTATTCCCAAATAGCCGAAGCTTTGCAAAACAATAAATGATCAAGTGTAGTATGATGTATCTCTCAGACCCTATGTGGCCTTTAGCTATAGAGGTATGGGAAGAACATCTGTTTTAAAGTATATCAAGAGGTTTCAACCACTAAAATGTCCATTAGATTATTCCTTTGTTTTAATGTGTCAATGTGATAAGTTGTCCTGCCTTAGCTTGTACTTCTAACTAAATGTAAGTGGTTAGATAAAGGTTAAATTAGAAATAAATTTAGAAAAAGAAATAAAATGCATATTAGGTAGCAGTAAAGGCTAGTTGCCAAACCACATGGACCTAATTAAGCAGCTCATATCAGCGTGTTATTGTTGCAATTCTATTTTATATAAACACAAATAGCTCATGTCATCAATTTCTGTTTAGAGTTTTTGTATGAATACAATAAAACCATAAAATTGTTTTCATGAATAGAATAGAATGTTTTTTATTTTCTGCATTCAGTCTTCTCTTTTTTATACACTCACTGACCAATAGGCTGTCATGGTCAGGTGGAGGGACTGCGCATATATGAGTGAAAAAGCAGCCAAAGTTCAAAGAAAAAGCCTGTACAACTAAATAATAATAATAATAATAAAAAATAAAAATAATAATAATAATAATGGCTTGCAGTTATATACAGTACTGCTTTTCGAGCCTCTCAAAGCACTTTAGAACTCCATTTTTCATTGACTCTCACATTCACACACTGGTGGTCAAGACCACTTTGAAATGTCATGAGAAAGTATTGGTCCTTACGAGCAAAGTATAATAAAATCGGGGATGGTTTTAAACCTTCGAGTTCTTTAAAAGCATGTGATTGAAAAAACATACTAGGGAAGTGGTTAAAAGAGCTATAGATGCAGAAAGATTATCGGACATGATCAAATGGTGGCGTCGTTTCACCACCTTCAGCTTCTCTTTGCTTGGCATTTAATCAATATGAACAGAACCTTTCATTGTGAGGTTTGTTGGCAGAGCAACGAACATGCCTGCCTGCTCGGGTGAAGGCTGCCTGCTAAAATGCAGCCGCCCTTCTGAGCTCAAACAGAGCTGCACAATGTGATAATTGTTGGCAGAGGTTCCATGGGAGAGGAGGTTTAGGGTTTATGCTGCATGCACGCCATTTCTTATCTAATCTGGGACCACGGAGGCCCAGGTGTGCTCACTCACCATCTTGGCGTCGGGTGACAGTAGACTGTGGCTGTGGTCCAGTCCTCCCGGGGACACCTGCTGGAGCACCGACTGGCTGTTGCTGCCGTGGTGACTGATGGCGGTGGAGGACGAGACTTCGCCAGGGCCTTGGCTGTAACGCACTGACAGAGAGAAACACACACACACCCTTCAGGTTACTCTCATGATGTATGGATCATGTGATGTCAGAAAGAGGGTTAGAACCACAGCCAGGCTCTGCTGCTCTTTGACTCAGACAGGGTAGGACAAAGCAAACAAACACACTCACACGCACACTGACCTGTCCACTGCTGCTATCTGTGCAGCTCAGTCAAGGCCATTCCCTGTGTGCATGCACTCACAAGAGCACAACTTCCATCAGACTCTCTGATCAGCACACAAACTCTGCTGACGGTGTCCCTCATTACGTCAGTGCAAAGGTTCACCAGCGATTTAGGAAATACTAACATTCAGTGTAAAGTTTGATAATTATTCCCACCCCTAAGGTTTTTCACATTTTGTCATTTTACAACCACAAACAGGGAAACATGTGTTTTAGTGGGGTTTTATGTGATAGACCTACACAAATTGAGGTATAATTGTGAAGCAGAAGAGGAAAACTTTTGTTTTTTTTATACATTTTTACAAAATGGATCCAAAAAGTTTGCTGTATATCTGTATTTACTTCCCTTTGCTCTGACACCCTTAATGCTTTATGATTTATTGTGTATCATGTGTTGTGTGTTTTTCATGCTAAATTCCTGCTTTTAATTTCCAATGTTATATTCTATGTTTTTCTTTATCACCAAATCATGTAAAGCATCTCGAATTGCCCTGTTGTTGAAAGTGTGCTGTACAAATAAAATTGCTTTGCCTTGCCTAAAGAAAATCCAGGACAACCAATTGCTTGCAGGTATCACCCAAAAAATAAACAGAGTCCATTTGTGTGTAATTTAATCTCAGTATAAATGAATCTTTCCTGTGAAGGCCTCAGAGGTTTAATGGAGAACATCAGTGAACAAACAGCATTCTGAAGATCAAGAAACACAGCAGACAGGTCAGGAATAGCTCTGAAGAGGCATGAAAGAGAAAACGCTGTTGACATGGCAACTATTGATCTCACACTTATCAAATCTGGGCTAAAAGAAAGCCATTGTTGAAAGAATTGCATCCAAAGTCCAATTTGCAGGTTCCCATAGGCCATACAGTTGACACAACAATGCAACAGAAGGTGCTCCAGTCAGATGAGATAAAAATGTAACTATTTGGCCTTGAAGATCAACATCAAACTAAACACATGATGCACACAGTTAAATATGGTGGTGACAGCATCATGCTGTGGGGACACTTTTGTTTACGAGACAGGGAAGGTGGCCATTATTGCAAGATAGATGGTGCTTTAGAAGAGGCAGTTCTGAAGGTTCACCTTCCAACAAGACAATGACCCTACACTATACAGTCAGAGCTACAATAGATTAGTTTAGATCAATGCATAGTCATGTGTTAGAATGGGCCCTAAATCTGTCTATGAGTCTGAGGTAGGACTTGATATAATTGATTTAATTTAATTTCTATCAAAGGTGGTTCTACAAAGCATTGAGTCTGGGGGCTGAACATACATGCAGAGCATCTTGAAAACAATGCATCCTTCTCTTTCCAGGTTTTAATTATACACATCTCTGTGCGGGTCTCACATGAAACACACTCAAACTGTAATGATAGCCTTTAGGGTTATTAATGCAAGATAGAAGAAGAAAATAAAGTATATTGCACAAATTAGTTAAGGTAAGGATAACTTGCACCAAAAACTGTTACTATGTTTTCAACTGTTTACAATGCTGCAATGAAACTAAGTGTAATACTAACACTAAATCCAAAGTCTGGACTTCTAGCTGTCTCTCAAAGAATGCTAAACCAACCACTCTACGCCCCCAACACACACACACACACACACACACACACACACACACACACACACACACACACACACACACACACACACACACACACACACACACACACACACACACACACACACACACACACACACACACACACACACACACACACACACACACACACACACACAGAAATGACAATCTGATACCTGTTTGCTGATGCAGGCCCCCTCTGATACCAAAAGAGCAAACATTACACAATTACAAGCAATGTCAAACACATTCTTATCCTGTGGTCTCAGCCTCACTCGGACAGGGAGAGCGTCCCCTAACTCAGTGACAATCCAGAGACAGACTCTGTTTGCACCCCCCCTCCAACCACCCACCCCTCCCTGAGCCCTCCGTCCCTGACCTGGGTGTGACAGCTACAGCGCCCAGTCGAAGTCAGTCTGACATGACAGCAGGTATTGATATACAGCCAGTTTAAGATAATAAAAAAACAAAAAAAAAACAGGGAGAGGCACTGACACAAAAGGTGAGCAATGAGGGAGGCATTGATTTCCTGATGAATGCTGCTGGAAACTGGGACAGGATGTGCACAACTGTGTGTCTAGTGTGAAAATCCCATAAATGTATCTTTCATTTGATTTCTTGGATGCACATTTTAAACATGAAAACCTCTTATTTTAGGATTGTACTGCATGTATATTTTCCCAGTTCCATACTCTATGTGGCAACAACCTCCACATTAACAAACTTGCCAAAAATATAAGTAACATCTGAGGAATGCAATGAGACAAAAAATGTGTTTGTCACCAGCAAACTTGACTCTCAGTCAGAGAAGGATAAGACTCATACAAACCACGCTGAAAAATGAGTAAACAACCATAACAAAGGACATGGTTGTTGTTTGTGAGCATAAAGTCGATCAGTTCAGAAAACTGTGATCTTCTATTATTTTTACTTCTCTGGGTCTTTTGTCTCTTCATGTTAAATGATGGGTCTAAAACCCCAGTCCTAGAGGGGCAATATCCTGGTTTTAGATGTGTCAAATACCTTAATCACCTCCTCAGCAAGTTCTACAGTGCTGCTAATTGTCTGATTTTAGCATTAGCTTAAGGCAAGTTTTGTATGGCCAAACAACACGTTGTTGGGAAAGTTTAAGATGCATGACACACTCTGTTCTTTGGATAAAATTTTAGTGGTTACATAATTGGTATTGTGTATTAAATAAATAAAAAAAGATTGATCATGTGGAGAAAAATGAGACTAGCCACAATCACTGCACAACTTGTTGATATGAAGTACCCTGGAAACACAGATGTTTTGAGAATATACAGGCCTGCTGTTCATCCACTTCAGAGAAATAATGTTGGGCAGTAGTGGAAATTATACCTGCCTAAATGCTTCCAGAATTGTGGTTTTCTGTCTGATTTTTTTTAAAAATTATTATTTTTATTATATTATTATTATTATATTACAGGAGCTGAGCTCGCAACCAAGAGCTTTTAAATTTATGGGTAGGATGCCAGTTTGGTAGCTCTCAAGGGTAGGCTACTATATCTTTCTTTTGCATTCCTCCTTCTCATTGGAGAAATCTGCAGTTAAACATTCAGTTCAAGAAATCAAATTCAATCTGGATTGATACCTAAGTTTGGTAACTTTAATTTTAACGTCATCACTCTCCTGCAACATTTGGGTACTTGCTTTACTTTAATTTTTTTTTTTTATCCTGCTGCATTTCTTGATTTTTTATGGAAAGGATTATAACAAGGCTGAACAGATATAAAATAGAAAAGCTTCTGGAAATGATGGTATATGCACATTAAAAATGTGTCTTAACCATTGAATTTAGGCAGGTTTTAAGACCGGCAGGTTTGTTGTATTTTGCAACAGTCATTGTGTGTGATAGTTAAAACCCTTCCTGCTTCAAGGCCTCCTGTCACAACCCGAATCTCTTTAGGGCTCTTTAAAAGGAAAAAACATTACAAGGGTATCAAACTTTTTATTTCACTATCAGAGTTAAAGTAAACACATTTTAACCAAGCATGCCTCTGATAATGCTCAGCTCTTACTTTGAATATAGATATGACAAAGCCGCAGCAACATATTTCATGCCCTAAAGTACCTGTCCTCCATTTTGTCCAGCCGACAGACTTCATATTGTCTCCTGCGACATACTATCAACCAGAGAACAGCCCAATGTGCCTTGTAAACACCGCTGCAGAACAATAAAGCAGTCCATTGGACTCATGACCCCCATTGCGACACAATGGAGGAGGACTCATAAAAAGTCAGTTATCTTGGAGCTGGCCGACCTCTTGAAGTCTCAGAGGGAGTAAAGGATGCTATTCAGGGCTGTTTTGTTTCTTTAGATTTGGCAGGAATTTGAGCGGCAGGGGACCTCAAGTTGGATTAGGACAATTTTCACAACTGAAACTCAAACGTTGGCTAGTTTCAATAAATGTCAATCCTGTTTGGAGGTTTCTGAGTGGCTTTAAGGGTTATAAAAGGCTAAAATATCCTATTGGGTTGGTTGCGCAAACAAGAAAAATTACTTATGCTTGCTCCCTGAGAGCAAGGGGAGGGCGAGAATCCCAGAAGGGGAGTGGCAGCTAAGGATCTTCAGCAGGTTTAAAAGGCCCACGCTCTCTGTGTGACCCATGTAATATCAAAGCCTGCCTCCTCAACCCCAAGCAGTGGCCATTGTAGAGTCACTGCATACGACAGACCTCCTGGGTCTTTGCAGGACGTATCCGGTCTCCTCTTTGTTGCTCTCTGGGAGAGCAGGCAGAGGAAAGTGCAGAGCCGGGCAATCTTTTCTGAATGTGTATCTGTGTTTTCAGCTAGCCTGAGGTGAAAGCAGAAAGATGTGCAGCCCACAGATAATACCCCCCACTCACCCACTCACTACTGTATCTGATCTGGAAGTTCTGAGTCTGCTGGTTTTCTAACAAGCAGAACAAGACATAAAGTGGCAAATCACAATACTTTCCTGTTAGTAAAAGCAATTTCTTCAAATGCATTTATTCATTCTTTGTTCATTAAATCCATTAAAGCTGAATACTCTCACTTTATTCATTTGTAAACAGATATTCAAACACCATATTCCCAAAGCTGTTTAAGAAATTAGCAAAAAGATCAAGCTAATGTTAGGGATTTATATAGCCTAGAAATCTAGACAAACTGTAGCAGTACCAAATGGTTTTGCTCTGCAGGTTGGTCTAGCCATGCTCCATTGTAGCCTCAGCAGGTCTAGCCTCAGCTTGGCAACATGTTGGCCTGGCCAATCATAGCGCTCTATGTTTGTAGAGAGACGTTGGCCGGGCTTAGTACCCTTACAGGAGACGTCTATTTAAATATGATGACAGCAGAGCAGCGACGAAGCAAAAAAAACAAAGATGGCGGCAGCTCAGGTTAGGCGCTCATTTGAAACGACTTTGGCATCAACTTTGGACAATTTAGACTTGGGCTCTTCTGTGAGAGATGAGCTGATAGAGGCACTTGAGTTCTTCGTTTTGACTGCAGTACAGTTTTTTCCCTTTTTATGGTCTATCCTTTTTACATTTAATTGCTGGCATAAAGGAAAGGTTGCACAAATTAATTTGATTGCTTATATTGACTCTTCTGGAGTTTTGTCCTTATTAAAAGGGAATCAATCCTTTCCACTGTTGCCACATGCTTGTTCAGGAGGGGGTCTTGCCATACAGTTAATGACTCAATGCAAGAGGCTGGGCGTCCTTTGACAGACAATATCCCATCAATCCACATTATGTGATCAGCTGAATTTGATTGCATTGTGTTATAATTAGAAGTGAACTGGATATGAATCTGAATATACGTTCGGATGGTTTCGGAAAAAATGGGATTTATTTTATTTTAATTTAGACCAAATTGGAGTCGACATAACTGGGGATAATTTAGGGCTATTTGTCTTCTAAAATGCAGTGAGATCATTTCATGCGGCTTGGTGGGAAATAAACAACTTGATTTGAATTTAATTGAATTGAGTTTTAGTCCTTAGAAAGAAAACTTGAATCAGCCGAAGAGGAATCATCAGGTCAGGAAACCAGAACCTACTGAACAGAAAAGCCTGACAAGTGCATCTGCAGGAGAACATAGAGCAGATTACTACCACAAGTGACTACGTAAGTAATTTAATATTTTAGTAAACATACAGAAATGTGTGTTGTAGTAATATGCAAGCAAAAAAAAAATCTGAATTAAGAAAATTGGCTGGTATCATCTGGAGAAACAACCATAGTTATCAGTGTAGGCGTCTCCATGAAGGTGCCATAGCTATGAAACAATCCCAAGGCAAGGATAAACTGATGCATTGCCTGTACAAAGCATTTGATGGCTGGCAGATCCTTTTCATTCCCAAAAGACTAACACACATTAATTCACACTTGCTCCGGAAATGTTCTTTACTCCATAGAAACAAAAAACGTCTTCAAGATAACAGAAAGTTAACCAAAAGAATCCAACTCTTCTGAAAAATCTCTATGGCAACAATGAATTGATGCACTACCTGTACAAAATGTCTGGTGAATGAAAGCTCCTTTTCATACCTAAAAAAGGGTATGATCAATTTGTACTTGCCTTGAAGATGTCATTTTACCCTACAGATACAAAACAATCATCCTCAAGAGGACCCAACAAGTAAGAAACATAACCAAGGCAAAAACAAATTGGGTGCATGGCTGGAACTAAATATCAGGTGGTTCACAGGGTCGCTTTTATACCCAAAAACGGACAATGCATAAATTCCTACTTTCCTTGGACAGTTTACTATCCCATAGACACAAAAAAGATCGTCCAAAGTGGATCCAAAGGGAGCCAAGAGGACCTAACAGGTTTTTTTTTTATGTATTCTGAAGGCAATTAGGAATTGTTCCACGGTCGGTACAGTTTTCAGTGAATGAAAGTTGCACATGAATAAAAAAAAACAATGTTTCCAAGTGGAAAGGTAGTAAATCTGCACTCCTGCCTTGAGTTGGTTTGTTGCACATATTTGATGTCAAAGTGGTCATGCAGAACCGAATGTTGGATGTCCTTTCAAGGCCATTAAAAAGACTGTTTGTGATGTTTTTGAACTTAGTTTCAAGATGATAACAAAAATATTGGCTTATAGCTTGACTTAGCCTCACAGCGAGATTAGATTTGAATGGGATTTATAAGAAGAATTGAAATAGATTAGATTAGATGTGATAAGGAGATAAAAAATATGGTAAATCCCACATAGGAGCCTACCTGTGCCAGCTAATCTGCCCTTAAGATCAGTTCCTGTTGCTATAGTAAAAAAAAAAAATCATAAATGTCACCACTAGAAATGCACGTCACACTGTTTGAGCGTCCATCCAGTTGTGACCGACTGATCAATGAAGCAAAACAGAATCAATAAAAACTCCCAGAGTGAGAGGAGTATGTTTGAAATGACCCTGGATTGACCTCTCATGTATGACTGAAGGTGAGCATCGGAGGAAAGGGGGGGGGGGGGTTGAGCTGGCTTTCTCTACAGGCAAAGAAGAAGTGGTGATCAGTCCTGTCTGGCCAGAAAGGAGCCAATACCTCCATGGACAGCTCCTGCTGCTCCAAGTCTGCAACCAGCCTCAGCAGCCCGGCTGAGATAAATTAACCTAGGTTACAGCCACTGCAGTCCTCTAATACACCACAGACAATGGAAGCTCCTGCTGAGGCAGAGCATAGAGAGTTGAAGTCAGAGGAGCCCCTTATCAAAGGCCAGGGAGATGTAGCAGCAAAGGATTTTAATTGTCCATTAAGCATGCATAATACAGGCCGCGCCCTGGCAACGCAATGAGAAGACCTGCTGGGATGTTATTGTCAGTTCAGAGCTGACGTTGAAAAACAGCTGATGCTGTCAGCAGGATGCCAGCGGGACACCTTGTAAGCAGCCAGCTGAGACTCTTTTCTTTGATGGTCTGCCACCAACCTTTCTCCTTCTGCTGGACAGTCTCATTGCTGACCCCTTCCATTGCGTCGCAGCCTGAGGTCATTGCCTGGTCAGGTGTTCAGGTGAGCCACAGCAGGTAAAAAAAAAAAAGAAGAAAAGACTAACGCAAACAGACAATCTACAAGTGGGACCAGTTTATCCAAAGGTAAAAGAGCAAGCCAAGGCAAACAGTTTGTTTTCCCTTCAAAGGTGGCCTCGTGTTCGAACATGAGAGGACAACAATGGGCTCTGAGTGCGTCTCCCAAAGCGCACTTTTATGGAGGATGAGTGATGGTGCCGGGGCATAAAGCTCTGCACGGCCCTATCAGTTTGGTTTTATACCGTAAAGGTGGACTCAGTCAATACTAATTACACTGAATGCAAACATCAGGTCAGGTTGAAATGTTCAGAATAATAACGCGCAGCTTCTCCCCGTTTAGGCGGGTCTCATTGGCAACCTGTGAGGAAGAGGTGAAGCTGTGGAAACCACGTCACTACGTCGAGGTGTTCTGGATCTGTCCGTCCACCACCCCTCCTCTACCTGCTCCTTCCTGACCCTGGCCTGACCCTGGCCTGTCACAGGATTGCTGCCCTTTGTGTCATGCCTCTCCATGCTGACTTTGGAGTGGAGATTGCAGGTACAATGTGGATTGTTCTCAGTGTGTTTTCAAAGATCAGAATAACAATGGCATTTGCTCAGCTCACTCACTCATGCTCATTGATCATCTGGGCCTCTCTTTCTCTGCCTCTCTGATCACATCAAGTCTGCCTCAGAAACATTTTCTCCTGTCACAAGTTTTGCTCTAAGGGAAACTGAAACTAAAATGTCACGTGCACAACTACAGAGCCTTGCGTTTTTCAGGTTACAATCACAAACTTTGATGTATTTTGTGTGAATTTTATGCGTTAGAGCAACAGAAATTAGAACAGAATTGTGAACTGGAAGGAAATAGATAACTTTTCCGACTCAGTCTTAAGTCTTTTGCAAAATCTGACAGGTTTTCTTCAAGGACTCTCCTGTGTTTAGCTCTATCCATCCAGTTTCTATGTTCTTGATTAAGAAAAGCACACCCATAGCATGATGCTGCCACCACCATGTTTCACCACAGGGATTTTGTGTTCAGGATGATCTGCAGTGTTAGTTTTCCTCCAGGCATAGAGTTTTGTGGCTAAAAAGTTCTATTTGGTCTCATTTGTCCAGACCACCTTCTTCCACATGTTCCACGTGTCCACTGCATGACTAAACGCTAACTTTATACTGAACTTCTTATGCTTTTGGCTTTCTTCTAGCTACTCTCCATTAAAAGCCCAATTTTAAGAGTGTAAAGCTATAAATTTTTGTGTTGACAGATTATCCTACCTGAGCTGTGGATCTCTGCAGCTCCCCCACAGTTACTGTAGGCTTCTTGGCTGCTTCTCTTGCAGGTTAATTTAAATGGACATCCCCATATGGGAAGGATTGCAGTTATGCCATCCTCTTTTTGGGGACTGTACAGTGCGCCGTGAAAGGTTCAAAGCTATTATTTAACGGTTTCACAGAATTGCTGGCTCTGGGTTTCATTTAGGTGTATCAGAATAAAATGGCTGACTATGTATACAGACTACGTTTATTAGCAAAACTGTTTGAAAACCATGTTTTTCCTCCCACTTTATAATGATAGACCAGCACAACTTTGGGCTGGTCACAAAAAATACATGTAAAAACATTTGTGATCGTTCTGTCACAAAATATGAAAACTGTTTGCAAAGTACAGTTTCAGCAGAAGTTTCTGATCTCCAAAGTGGATTCTTACTTGGAGGGGAAGCGCTGGTCTGGGGATGATGATGTGGTGAGCTGTGCGACAGCAGTGGGTTGATGCCGTGTGACGGTGCGGTGATGGCGTCCATAGCCAACTTCTGCCGGAAGGCTTCCTCCTTTCGTCTGTTGGCAAACCAGTTATAAACTCTCACTTCGGTGACCAGATTGGAGCCGAGTCCCTGAGCTTTGGAGGGGGAGACGCCTCTTTGAAGACACTCAGCTCTGCAGGAAACAGGAGGAGGTAGAAGATGTTAAAACTGTGCAGCTGAGTCTTTTTTGCAGAGTCCCAAAGGTTGCCGTGTTTTTCTACCTGTTGCACTCCTCCACCAGAGCCTCCCTCTCCTCCTTGCTAGGATTCTTCTGCCGCTCGTAGGCCTGGTACAGGATTTGCTGGGATGCAGGCCCCCATTTGAAACGGTTACGCCTCATTTTTTTATTCAGTGGCTCACTGCCGACCTCTTCGCTGGACTGACCCATGCCTGGAACAGATGTGTTGAACTCTGGGTAGAAAAAGCCCGAATCTTGATTGCCTTTGTCTGACATACTGCCAACAGACGCTTGAGTGGCCTGGTTGAACTCTGCAAAAAAAAAAAAAGAAATTATTCCCAAAAAAATTTAAAAAAACATTTTATTGATTTTTTTAGTGCTTGTTGCCAGGACCAGCCTGGGGTATAAGCAGACTTTGCAGCTGCTGCTTTTCACCTGCCTGCTGGCCTGAGGGCAATGGGAGAACTTGTGTTTACACTTACAGGCTGATAAAGACAGAAGGTAAACACATACTAGACATGTTCCAGGATCAGAATCTTTTTGTGTGAGAACCTCGAGTAAAACAATGCCACAGTTTCATGGCTTTACAGTATTTACAGTGAAAATTAATAAAATCAAAATGTAAAACCTGATCTAGTTGCTTTTATTTCAAACAGAGAAGCATATTATAGAAAATAGACCCATAACTATGGTATTTAGCGTTATATGGTTATTTTGGCTTTGATATACAGACTTAAGCAAAAAAACACACAACAGTACAGTTTCTGTTAGTTGTGAGGTTCAACTCCTTTTAGACCTTTTTTTCATTCTGTTTGCTACAGAACAACTGCATTTTTAAAACGGCATTAACTTAGTAAGATTATTAGATTATATGTATTACATTTCCACTCTTTATGACTCTTTATGATTCTCTTGAAAACAAAAACTCACAAACAGCTCAATTTCTCTTTTTTGTAAGCAAGGAGAAAATGTAGGGATTGTATCTCAGGCAGCTGACAAGCAGTGTGAAGGAAAAAGTTGAGATAGTGGAGATTGTTGTCCTGACATTTTGTCTCAGAAGTGCTTTCACCTGAATGGCATGACCAGGAACCGGCCCATACATGATGAATGATGAGGAAAACCTTGATAAAGTTTTGTTACCAGTGTTAATTTATACCTGATCTAATCATTTAACGCATCCCTAGCTAGGACACATTTCATGCCGTTTGAAAATAACTAGTTCATGTTTTCAAACTTTTCCATGAAGCTTCACTGAAGACATTGAGAAAAAACTGTTATCAAACCCCACATTAGCTTGAATTCTCAAGAAGGGAATGAAGGAATATCTTGCTATATTATATTCACCCTGTGTTAAACACTGTGTCTTATCTTCTGTGGTCAGCTTTATAGAATTATTATGGGTGATTATTAGTGAGAAAATAACAATTATGTTTAAAAACGTTATCTGAAGTGTTGTTTATTTAAATAATGATAGGAAGGGACTAGGCATGGGCATCAAAACTGGTATCAGGTTATTCCTATGTGCTAAAAAGTGTAAAAAACAATTATCTCATTTCTACCATTTGAATTCATCTTAGTGAGATGCAAAAAGAGGCTGACTGACCAGAGTTTTCTCCAGCTGCCTTGGGCATAAAATAATGCAGAGCCTTTTCCCCATCTGCTGCTGTGCACTGTTAGTCGGCTGAAGATGTCTTCACTTATACTATAGTTACATGAAACACATATCTGTCTGTTCAGATATATTTCTGGGTGCAAACAACAAGGATAGTAAGGAATGGGAATTAAAGAAGCATTGCTACTCACTAAAGTTATATTAGGAAGCCAAGTGTTGGCTGGCTACCACAGCAGATAGTCAGGCTAAATGGCCAGTTAATATCAGTATGTTGTACTCCTAGTGTCTTTTTTTTTTTTAGAACAGAATGCCAAAAGGTCTAATATTCTATGTTTCATCTTTGTGCATTTTTCTCTCAGTATTTAAATATCACCAAACACCAAAATGCTTAAAGTCACGATTAACTCTGAAAGCAAGGAAGACATGGTGTATTGAGTGTCTGGAGGACCATAATGGAAAGAGGCTCCTGGCTTTTTTTGTGTTTTGATCAGCAATGCCCCTCCCCGGCCTGTTGCTGTGAACTCCTGGTCCGGTGGTTAAGCCGTGTTTACATCAATGAGAAATCTGACAGTCATTTTGTAGAATGCTAAAGAGCACCATGAAAATCTCAGTAGCAGGCTGTATCAGAGCAGAAAGTCCAACTAATATCACCTGTTTAAATGCTAAATAAGAGAAGTTGTTTAATGTTATTCATTCTTTTTTGTGTAAATAACAATTTTGCAATCACTCAAGGTAATCCTTCAGTGAATTTTAATAGGCTACATCCCCATAGGAAAGAATGGTGTGATCGTCAGGCAAAACAATATTTCCTTGGCTCTCCAGTTAGGTATAAAACAAACTGTATTTCTTGCAAAGTCTACAAGTGTTTATCACAACCTCATGCAACCATGAGCTGCCCCTGCTCATTGGACACCAGCAGGATTAATACAAGACCTGATGTGGACACCCAAATAAAAGCTGCACGCTGCTAGACTGCGGCATGTTACGGATCTAAGGTCGAAGCTGTGAGAAACTCAAATATTAACTTACGTCGAAGAATTTCCCGCTGTTTCCTGACATACCAGGTGTAGAGAGCTGCTCGCTTCTGCGTTTTCATGGGCGTGCCTTTGTTGAGGTGCTGGGAGAGGTGAGACTGGTTCAGCCCCGTGATGTCCACCACCTCCCGTTGGGGGATGTTGTGCTGCTGCATGTAACCTTTGATCATACGAGCAGCTCGCCATGGGTCCTCTCTGGAGCATAAAACAAACTTTGTTCAGACGTTAAAGGTAACAATGAAGTCCCCCTCCCCTCCCCCCCCCAAAAAAAATCTATATAAGAACCAACTAAAACTTTTCTATTTTGATTATTGCAAAACACAGCTTCCCCATTTTGCAACGCTTGGAGATTAAAGAGTTCTGCAGCCATTATGAGTCAGTTTATCACTGAAGCACACATTCCAGTGGCTGTAAATATTTTCAAAGGTTAGTTCAAGTGGATTCACAGAGGTTGAGAAACTTGCACTCAGAGTAGGCCTATTTGCCACACAAAGAGGCTGCTTTATATCTATTTTTTAACAGAACCAAAACAAAATTTTAAATTATATATGAGAAAATTTGTTACATTTGAAGTCAAAATCAAGCAAAACGTCAAATAATAATTCAGTTTTACTTCATATTTGTCAGATTTTCTTGACATGAAATCAAATGTGGAATTGAAAGTTTTTAATAAATCAAACAATTTTATGTCAGCTTGAAATCACATTGATTTCCATATGCCCGATCTTATAAGTGGGCTAAATATGAAACTAGAAGAAAATAAAAACAAAAAGTTTGTAAATAAGTAAACATTAAATCCTATCTTCTCACCTGCAGATTTGCCCTGGAATAAGCTGAGATTTCCCCACTCGCTCTATGAGAAATAGTCACCCAGCAATCAAACAGTGACCGCCGCAGACAGACGGACATCAGCGATTATAAAGCAGATCTGCTCTCGACTGTTTGTTTTGGAGAATGTGGAGGTCTGCGTTTAAAGTGTAGCGGGTTAAGTGGAGATGTTAGTTTATAACTTTTGACAATGAATAACCAGATCTCCATTCACTCTATCACACGCCACTGTGTGTCTTCAGTTGATGATTTATAGAATAAAATTAATAATAACTTAACTACACGTGGGTTAGTTGTGATATTTGTCCCGTGAATCCCGTTCGTTTAAAAACAAGTTTTGTAGGTAAAACAAGTGTTGTAATTAGCCGAAAATTCGTTTAAAAACAAGTTTATTTATGTTGCTGTAATTAGCAAAAAACGTCATCTAAAGGCACTTTACACTATAAATATAGCCTATCCCATTTATATCCAATAAGTTATATAAAGATTTACAATCACAGACCAATTCAGATTCGGTAACGCAGCTATTTGACCATTATATAATATAGCCTAATAATATGATGTCAATTGGTAAAAAGTTGTGTATATTTAAGGATCATGTCATTAAATATTTGTTTTACATCAGTGCCGGGAGGGATTTCTGGGATTTCTTTGTTTGAAATTGCTTACATTTATTTTGATCAAGCTCTTTGAATGGCACCTGCTGTATTGACTCCCAATACTTTTCTCATTGTCTGGTACATAGGCTACATCGTGTTTATCTTTTTCTTTTAGATTTTGTGTTTGTTTTTGTTCATCTGGAAATCATGTTTTCTTTTTCCGTTTTTTTTACAGAATTTAAAAATTTATTAAATTGTGGTTTTGATTTGTTTCATTGTGATAATTTTATTGTAATACTTTTCATTCTATGTTTTAACTTTAGGTTATGTTCGTGTTTTAACAGTTCGTTATAAATGAAATAAAATAAAATAAAAGAGACTATTGATAATAATAATAATAATAAGAAGAAGAAGAAGAAGAAGAAGAAGAAGAAGAATATACTTGAAAGTGCTTGGTTGCTTTCTCTTGTTTGTTGCCGGCTTTTTTATCACTGAGAGGTGGAGTGTAGTTAATTATAAATAGATCTAAGTTCAGCTGATATTTTCAAAAGGTAAAAAAATAATCTATTTGGATAATTAGTAACCAAAAAATGTGGCGCGCTATTTTAAATTGGTAAACAAAGAAAGGCCATTTGTTTTAGGCAAAAATGGGATTATTCTTTTTATTAATTAAAAGTTTTCAAACCCTCAAATCTAACCTAAAACTTTAAAAAGTTAGATCCCCCCCCCCCCCCTCCCACGTCATTTCATTTCTATAGCGTAATTTAAAAATTGGGTTTAAAAACTTTTATCTGGTTGTAAACTCACGCCAACATGCGGTCCACCTCCGCCCGCTGCTCCGCGGCCTCCTCCGTGTTGAGCGACTGGAGCTCCTTCAGGATCGGCGGCGTGTCGTAGTCGTCCCCGTCCTCGGAGCCCTCGTCCCCGGACAACTTGCCCTTGCCGTGTCCGTTGGTTAGCGTGTGGAAGACGGGCTTGGAGTCCACGTCGGCACCGTTCATCTTGCCGGGCGACACGGGCAGGCTCTCCAGCTTCACCCCGAAGCCCTGCGGCGGCAGCGGGCTGGGGTCCATGTCGTCCAGGGCCTGGATCAGAACGTCTTTGGTGAGTCCTGAGTCCAGCAGGGCGCTGAGGAGCTCCTGCTGCAGGGACGTCAGTTTTGAGACCATTTTGGAGAACATTAAAAACACGACATAAGCACGGGGGGGAGGGGGGGGGGGGGGGTTGGAGAGTAACTAAAAGAAGGGGATAGAAAGTTTTTTAATAAATAAATAAAGTTCCAGGGTTCGGGTCCGGAGGTGTGGGGGAGTTCCTGTCCGCGACACCTGCTCCGAGAGGCTGCTTCTACTCACTTCCCGGTCGGAGGGGAGGATGGAGCCGCTTTGCCATGATGCTTTCTGAGCGCAGGAGGATATAAAACATGGTAATGAGTGGGCCGGCTGATGTAAATCCGCGGAAAAAAGGCCGCTCTGGGCAGAGGTAGACGTGTTTACACTGCCGCTCTGCTGCTTTTATTGGCTCCTCTTATCAGCAAAACTTTCATGGACTTCGGACCCTGTTGTAGCCTCTACGCCATAAAGTTTTTTAAAGAAAGGGCGAACTGCGCCTATTCATGGTTTTATTCCATATAAGCGCCGGTGAGAGACAGTGTTAAGACTTTTAAAGGACTGGGAGAAGTTTCTTTTTTAATTTTATGTTTTACATATGTTTAACAATCAATAAGAATTAGATTAACCTAATTTATATCAAGCAGATGTAGTACCCAATTTGCGATTATTCTAGTTTTGTTATTTGCTTTTGTTTCATTTTTCAGATTTTAATATTTCCTTTAAGTCAGTCTAAAGCTGTCATGCATCTGAACTGACCCAGAAAGCGCACTCGACCTGGTCATTTATATCAGGATATCTTCCAGTCAGCCTCAGCAGCAAGACAAATCCCCTCTATAACCATAAACGATAAGAGCAGAACGAGGCCACTAAAGATTATGAGCCGAAGCTCTTTTTGTGCGCTTTTTGCATTTTAATATTTAAAATAATAATAGCAAATAACCGTGGATTTGCTTATTTCATGTTTTGGTTTAAAAACCTCACCAGAAAGCAAGTTAAGCGCGATGCTGGGGGATGGATTTTATGATACAAAGAAAATGTGACGAAACGTTATGATCCTCTGCAGAATGACCACACTGAGGTGGTTGGAGTCAAACATTGATCCTATAATCTCGTTATTTTGACTGCAGAGTTTGACTGCATCACTTTCAGACCACTCCGCGTCGCTCAGGTATTTCTGTTTATTGGGAGGGGGGAAAATATATTCAAATAAAATGACATTTATTTTCAAAATGTTTATATTTCAGCATTGTTTTTCATTTTACACATCTGGGAAATTAAGACATTACCACGAATATTTCATTATTAATATTTTACATCTGACATTAAAGCCTGCATTTAACTGCACATGATTTAGAAAATACTCTTTAAATCAGAAGTTTCACTCTCTGCATCGGTCTTATAAATTGAACATGAACTTTTATGGATTTCAGTTTGCAAAGAGCTGTTAATGCAGGATCAAACATGCATTTTTAATGCATCCTATTTGGCAGCAAAAAAGTTGACAATAATGAAAAAAAGACATTGGTACTTTTTTCTATCACAGAAATCGAAGCTTCATCAGATCAGAGAAAAGCTGTAAAGTAAATTGAAAGTTCCTTGGAAAGAGGGATAAAAAACTATTTTTTATTTTTGCCATTGTTCGGATTAATTTTTGAACTTCTGATGATATTTTTATACATGAATCGACTTAAAATGTGGCATTATTATTATTATTATTATTATTATTATTATTATTATTATTATTATTATTATTATTATTATTATTATTATTATTATTATTATTATTCTGTACTTATTTGTTGCATTTTATCATCAATATATCAACTGTGCTTATTTGTAATTCTTATTATTTACACCTTCATTATTGGTTTATATGATAAAACACAATTCAGAACAATATTAAAAGCAATGAGTGTTGAAGCCTCTAGTAAAGGCAATAGTTTCTTATCAGGCTAAAAGAGTAAGATTTAAAATAAAACCAGTTCTATGTTTGCCCGTGTTGGTTTGAATTCAATCTGCAATAACTTATTTGACATGACTTTTTGACCAAATTAACAATTTCCCTGTTTTTTGGGGGGGTTTTTGTGCCTAGATGACATGTTGGAGATTGTGGTATATTTTCTAAATGCAATCAACCTGTGCAGTCAATTTCTACAGCTGCTGGTTGGAGCATAAACTCGGAAGCTGCAGACCTCCTATGTGAATGCGACAGTTTACAACAAGACTCTGAGTCAGTTATTGGTCAGACAATCTTTCAGTGTAGTATCAATGTGGTTGATCATTTGTAATATGCAGGATTAGTTTATACTTATTCGCTATAATGATGTAGAGAGACTTGATGTGTTTCCCTGAGCTAAAATGTAGCAGCATGGTCTTGAAGTTAATGAATTTATCATTTAAATCAGCAGAGATACATCAAAAACAGGGCTTTGAGGAATCAGGACCAGACAAAGTCAAGGCCTCTGCAGGAATGTTAATTGTTTTATTACAGTAATGTTTTATTAATGGAACTTTTTGTTCTTGTGTGACTTCACGGTTGTTTCTCTCACCTGCAGCTGCCGTGTCATTACAAAGATTGCAGGCTCTCTTATCACCGGCTACCACATTGTTGTATGATGTTTCTGTCATGAGCTGCACACCTCAGGTGCCCTTCGCACTGCTGTGTTGAGCGGCTGAAGTTTAATAACCCAGTGGAAACAGATAAATTACAGTCTGTCTGCAGCTTTGTCACCTCCTGACACACCTTAACGAATCAAGTGTTGGCTTTTTGGGGGTCTGAAGAAACTAACTGATTTTGTGAATAACTAAATAAACGGGCGATTTGTCATGTGACAGCACTTCACACTCTGGTTTAACGTTGCTTGCTTTTATGCAACTGATGTGAAAGACATGCTGCCAAATGGAATAAAGTGACTGATCATAACTGATCCTGTAAATGAAACTCACACCGTGGCGTAGTTTTCTGGCCCTTTCTCATGGCTCTGTTTAAAATCTGTCAACCATTAACAACAAATAATAACAAACAGCTGAAAACATTTTAATCCAGTACACTGCGCCTGTTGCGAAAGAAGCCGGTGTGCACTAAAGCGTGAAGAGGAACACGCTCTGTCCGTCAGGGTTTCGCACAGGTTGAGCAACGAGGGGACCATCCCAGACCCCGGATGGCCAGCCTGTTTCCTGTAAGAGCACCTGTGGCATCTGCAGCAATGCTATGAAAAGCATTTTGAGATATCATATGTCAAATACCAGCACAAAGTAGTGCGTTATGGTGTGAGAAAAGTTATACAGTGTTTCCAAAACTTGTATGGTCTGAATATGTATTTAGTTTCCTCTACTCTGAAAACCCTAAACATATTTCAGTCAAACCAGCGGGTGGAAACCAGTTACCTTCAGAAATCACATCATTAGTAAATATTAAGGGTGTAACAAGATCTCGACATACGAGATCTCGCGATATTAAAATATCACGATATTTCTCGTTGAGGTGACTGCTGTCTCGCGAGAACTAGCCAGTTACGGTAAAAATCGCTGTGCCTGGTGAAGGTTTAATAGAAGATGCCCCAACTAATCTGAAATAATTTGTTTGGGAGACTTCTGGGTTTCCAATAGGAACGATAAATGGCAACAAGATGACAG
The DNA here is from genome assembly GCA_963556495.2 of Valencia hispanica. NCBI lineage: Eukaryota > Metazoa > Chordata > Actinopteri > Cyprinodontiformes > Valenciidae > Valencia > Valencia hispanica. The sequence continues at coordinate 18,697,417 of OY747700.1, forward strand.
ACAAGACACAAACAATATGTAAGCACCAAGTTGTTCAGACGCTGGAGGTAGGTGGAAAGCATTGCTAAAACGGCCGATGGCTGGATGTCTAGCGGTATGTTGAGCTACATCACAATCACAGCACACGCTATCAATAGCAACTGGGCAATGGTAAATGTTGGTAAATGCACTGCAGACCATGCTTGGTTGAAGCACCTTTCAATGGTGTGAAGAGATCAAAGAAATCAGAAGAAGAAAGACATCAGTTTGTTGAGTTTGTGGCAAAATAAGTAAAAATGAAGAATGAAGGCCTTTTTGCAGAATAGATTTGATCTTTTAAGTTTTCTTTAAAGTAAAATTAAATTTTCATCCCATCTCATTTATGTGAACTCAACATTGTGTCTCATCTCATCTTGTGAGCTTTACTTATCGTTATGCCTCTGGTAAATATAGTCCACCTGTGTGTGATTTAATCTAAGCATAAATACAGCTGTGTTGTTAAAGCCTCAAATGTTTGCTAAATGTCTTGGTAACGCTGGAGGAGCTGCAGAGAGCCACAGCTCAAGAGTAGGAATATATTGACAGGATAATTAGGTGTTAACATTTGACTTCTGTGGAAGAGTGGCAAGAAGAACACCATTGTTGAAGAAAACCAGAAGAAGTCTTATCTGCTGTTTGCTTTGTGGCGGTGTAGGCGATACAGCAAACCCTTGGAAGAAGATGATTTGATTAAATAATTCCTATGCTGATAACAACTCACAACTAACACTGGACTACCCTGAATACAAAAATCCACATAGTGAAACTTGGTGGTGGCAGCATCATGCTGTGGGATGCTTTTCTTCAATAGGTACAGGGAAGCTGCATGGTCGGAGTTGATGGAAAGACTGATATCCAGAAAGTAAACATGCTGCAACAAACTTGAGAGTGGAGTGGTTCATCTTCCAGCAAGATGACATCGAACCCACAGCCAGAGCTACGATGCTGTTGAGGTTTTGGAATGGTCTAGTAGAAGTCCACACCTGAAATGCAATTTAGAATCTGTGGCAAGGCTAAAAAACTGAGGTTACCCAATGCTCTCCATCCAGTCTTAATGCAAAAACAGGAATTAATCTTAGTCTCTATGAGCGAAGCTGGTAGATACACAGCTCAAAAAAACTTCAAGTTGAAATGGCAGCCAACAAAGTATTGATGAAAGGAGTGTGAATAAAAATGAATGTTACATTTTTCAGATTTTTTTTTCAAGTATGAAAATCATGTTTTGTCTTGAAACCTTAAAACATGTGATTCTATTTTTGCAAATCTAGTCTTTGATGGGACAGTTCAATACCTTTAAAATTAATAATTTTCTTGTAATTTCATTAAAATACAGAAAGACACACAGTAAAACAACAACTTTTATAAATGCAAACTAAAACATGAATTATTTTAAATAAATCATACTTTTTAATACTCTTAATTAGAATAAACACCTCACAATCTACTGTATAAATTACACATATGTGCTAATTAAACGTTTTAACAATAAATAGGCAAATAAATCTTATTTATTATAATTTTTTCTTATATATTTCTTATTAAAAACTGCAGTTTTTTAAAAATCAAGTATAGCTTTTTAAAATCTCTACAGTCTTTACATTTCAGATATACAGAATATATTTCTCGAATTCTTAAAGCTTAAAGAATCAAGTTCTTTGTGTCAGAGCAGTAATCAGGAGTTTATAAACTTATCACTTAATTACATCTGTGATTACTTTTAAACCCCACTTTGACTATCTTACATAAACCAACAAATACTTGTGTTAGAGATGAATTTGCCAACCATAAACAGTTATTGTAAGTCAATTACACTTATTTTGACTCTCCCTCTGAATTTAATTTAAAACCCAAAAAGGCTTTGGATTACCAGATAAGAGAGTAAAATATTATCATTACAACAACTACCAACTATGCAAAATCTTAAGAGGTGTACAGTTTAGTCTAACAAATAAATGTTCTGGCTGGGCTGTTAAAAGTGGACAGAACACCAGTGAAAACTGATGCAGTCTGACGGACGGTTATACAGGGGAATTACAATAGCTGTGTGGTTTGTTTGACTTTTGAAGGTGTGGTGACTTATTTTCAAAGCATTCCTTGTTCATTGACTTGGAAAATCATGAAATTGAAATGCTTTAATTTGGGTAAGGTTTGTAAGGGAAAAAAGTAATAGAGTAAATCAGTTCATATTATGTCCTGCTGAGTATTTATTCTCTTTATAAACAATTTACGATCACACTCTGAGGCCAGTTACACTGTACATTGTGTCTTCGAGTGAAGCATCAGGGACCTGCCGTCAGTACCGGTACGGGCTCAGAATCTGCAAGGCGGCCCTCAGTGTCTTCCCTGACCTCTCGGGACATCTCGTTCTTTGGCCCGCTCAGTGCAAGAACTGGAACATTTGGAAAGAGGCTGAAAGAAAGAGGGCAAGGGCTACAATGTGTGTGCGTGAGCTTCAGGAAACCAGCAGCCCAGTACCGTTCCACAGACTGATCCGGACCTTACCCCCAACCTGAACCCACCAACCGCTCCTCCCATCACGTTGGACACCTGCTCGCTGTCTGATCATCTAAATACTGAAACATAGGTTTGATAAGAGGAAGCATTTCAAATTCAGGGAAACCTGCTGTCATTCAAAGAGCTTCTTTTTAAATAGTGTTGAAACTTTCATAAAGAAAAGGTCACAGGTGACGTCTCTGAACATAATACGTTTAAATCAGGTCAAAAATTTTAAAGTGTGAGAGACAAACAATAGTCAAGTCTGAAGGTGCTCAATATTTTATAATCTCTAGTAGCTTAAGATGAAAGAAAACTGTCTAACATCATCTCTGTCCTAGACAAAGCAATTGAAGAAAGTATCACTGCAACTAATTAAATGCAGTTCCATGACTACAAAAGTAAACATAGAAATTATTTTCTGTTTTTATTTTAATTAATACTCAGAAAATTTCACTTAAAAAACAAACATAACTAAACAGAAAAATACCTTTTTTTGTAAAAGACACTTCACATAAAGGCACTATTAACTTCTATTTTAACATAATGGACGCCCAAGATGTGACATTTTCCCCTCTAAGGTCTTTGAAAGACTCAAAACTAAAGACCTGAACTTGACAGGCTTGTCAGAGGCAAGTTATTTTTCTTTTCCCACAGCTGCCAAATATAGAGTGTGACATTTTAGGGCAAGTTGAAGCTTTAAGTACTTGGCTAAATGAATGTGATGTGACTCTATTCTGACTTGAATAATTTCTTATGCAAGAAAAGCATTTCCATGATCATTTTCATGGACTGCTGTTTTGATGAGTCAAAGAGTTTTTTTTTTTTTGCCTGGTCCAGTGTGAAAAACATGTCTCCCTTTTAATAGGGTTAGCTCTTTGACAGATATCTGGTACAGTGGTACCTACTCATTGGTGTACTTAACATGATTTGAACTTCTGGTAGAAAGAGACATTCAGGGCGTCGCGTGGCACAGTGGGTTAAGACGGGCCCCCCATGTTCAGAGGCCTTAGCCCTCGATGCGGGTGTCCCGGGTTTGACTCCGGCCCGAGGACATTTGCAAAGTGTTTCTACCCCCACTTCTCTCCCCTTTCTGTAACCTGTCCGCTATCAATAAAGGCCACTGTGGCCACAAAACTGTGAAAAAAAGAAAGAGACATTCTTGTAGCACGCCAGTCGAAGTTTAAGGGTCCACGTGTGTCACTAGTGGGACTTCTTTATCCACGATGTTACTCCTGAGATTGTTCGGAAAATTCACCATTTATTTGTGTCTGCTTTCCATTCTGGCCATGCAGAAGGGATAGAATCCTTTGTTTTGCATCCTGAGGCTTGGAGACTTCACCAGAATTTTTTTTTTCTTTTGCTGTTATTTGCTGCACACCAACTACAGCTTGAAGTATTGTATCCGGACTTCTGTGAAGCAATCCTCAAGACCAACTCAAAGGGCTTTGTGCCAACATTCCCCAGCCTCAAGAGACATAAGTACGGTCTTGAATCTGGTGCTACGGTGCGCTACAAGGTTCAATAGAAGAACCATCACTTCTTGATATTTATGTGCTTCCATAGGAGGTTTCATCAAGAGATACATTTATTTCCATAGATTACACTGCTCCATAATGTGGTATAAGACCAACCGATTTACTTTTTAACTGTATATTTTAAATCCCTCAGAAACTAACAGCACACCTTGATATATATATATAACTTTCTAGTTTTTTATTACAACTTTATACAGACACTATGATCTGAATAGTGACTGGAAGTGTTGTGCATTGATTCAACACCCACCCAATGATAAGTCAGGTTTCAGAAATGGGCGTGGTTACTACACTGACATAGGTAAAAGGTACCTGTGAGGATTTCCCAGGAGTTTTGAGCTTGAATTCTTGTGAAGTGATAAATGTATTGCGCAGAAAAAACATGATTGTTGTTTTTGCCACCTTGAGTAAAATAACAAAATTAATCTTTTCTTGTAGAGTATTGTGCTGATATTCAGCTTTGAAAAGCCTTGCATTGTTTATTCACTACTTCCTCTTATACAGTATGTATCTGTCAAAACTACACAGATGTGGTTATAAAGAGTCTTTAGCCAGAATATCTCATTAAAAATGTTTCTCAGATGAATCCAAGCTGAATTGATGTCTAGTTATTAAAGTGATTTGAAGGCTTTTAGATGTTAGGGAAACATCTGTGTACCTGTTGACTGCTCAGCTGTCCACTTTCTGACAGGGTGGCGTATTTACATGTAAAGTGGGTAACTGGGATCTGGTCACTAGGGATGCACTTAATGATAGGTGTGAACGGCTGGTGTAGTTACAATTGGATCAGCCTGGATGCCTGTTAATGAAAGGTTCAAACAGGGCCTCAACAACTGCTGTTCATTCTGTTAATTAACTCATCTGTAAGGCCTTCCAGTAATCACTCCTCCCTGATATTTGAGCGCTCAGTTTTTTGTCATTCCTTGTTAGATTCTACAGGTGTTGACCTATGGTTTCTGTTCCTCCCATGTTTTTTCACCGTCTTGCAGTTTCTGTAAGTTTATTTTTTGCATAAATCGACATCACCATGAGACTGCCTCTTTCCTGCCTGCATTTTGCTTCTCAATAAACACCTGTTATGACATTAACAAGGTAATATATCGGTCTTTGTCAGACACGTGACCTGCCTAGCAACCACCACTCCCGGGCGCCATCTTGAGTGTAAGAGTCTTGCGTTGCTAGGGGAGACCGCATTAGAAGTTGAAGAAGCACACTGGAGTCTCACACATGGATAAAAAGAAGAAGGAGGAACGCATTCCTTACAGGGATGAACTTGTAAAGGAGGCTAGGGATAAATATAATCAGAAATTGTCTACAATCGACAATGTAGATCCATACGAGCTCAAAGGAAACAAATGGAGCTCAGACGTTTCATTACTGTCTCCAACTACCGCATTGGACATCACAAACTATCTTGTGTTTGGGATCAGCGCATACACATGTAAACAGTTCAAAAATTACTAATCGCTGGAGGCATTCTCACATTTTCTGTCCAAAATCACTTTTCCAAGCGGGAAACCTAAAGAAGCTTATATGGTTATAAAGTTTTTGTTTCCTGGTATTGTGTGACCTGTTATGGCAGCCCTTCACACAACACAAGTGAACCATTTTGTCCAGGTTTATGCACTCCACATACACAGCGATCGCAGCTTCCGTTGTATACTCTCAACCATCCCATCATGCAACGCACCTACAGCACCCGATACGTCATCTGAAAAAGACTGATTGTATATATAATATCAGTTAAAAGGTAACGCTATCTTGAGTGAATAAACTCATTCTCTGGTTTAAGTTAAAGTCATTAACATAACGAACTAATATTTACATTATAATAAAGCATTATTTTACCATTTCCTATTTATTCCTATCATAGTGGTTCAGTGAAGTCTGATCCGGTTGTTGCATAGTTGAAAATGGCGGCCCTGTGAAGATTCATGAGGCCTCTCTTCTTGACCCAACTAACAGGGTTACGTTTCTGACCCAATGTTTGGTTTAAACTACCCTACTTTAGTCCAAACAACAAAAACAGAGCAGAAAAAGCACAGGCAGAAAAAGCAAAGAACGCAAATTAACTTTCTATTATTTTATCTAGAGCAGAATCTGCTGGGACAACGTGATATGCATTTAAACATGGCTCAATTTTAATGACAAAAAAGGCAAACATGTTAATAAGTCAATGTTGCAACCTATTGAATCATTTGTTCTCACCTTAAATCATGTTACTAAGAAAAAAAGTGGGATTTTTCCCCCCCATCTTTTTATTTATGTATATATATATATATATATATATATGTTATATATATATATGTTATATATATATATATGTTAAGCAGCTTTCAGTTTCTATGCTCCCCTTATCTGGAACAGACTTCCTGACGAGTGTAGAGCTGCTGAAACTCTGAACTGCTTTAAATCAAGACTAAAAACACATCTGTTTAGAATTGCCTTTGAGTAAATGCTTGATGTTATATGTATGAAATGTGTTCATGCTCTCTTGCTTTTTTTATTTTTTCTCTTGCTTTATTGTGTATCATGTGTAATGTGTGTTTCTTTTATGTGTTTATTTTAAATCACCAAATCATGTAAAGCACCTTGAATTACCCTGCTGTTGAAAGTGTGCTATACAAATAAAATTGCCTTGCCTTGCCTTGCCTTATGTAGCCCCATGTCTTTCTGTTTCTTCCTGCTTACCTGTAATTAAAGCAGTGTCTGTGCAGGGTGGAAACCTGATAAAACGCAAAGCTTCAACCTAATCCTGTAGACCACATCCTAGTTCTTCAACCATCTATCATTGCAGAAAACATCTTTTTTTCATGCTAATGACATTTTGTAATCCCTGGACACTTATACCTTATAAATCCATCAGAGTTCAGGCTGATTTCATCACAGTTTCTCTTTATCAGGTGAAGCAGCAGCTTTGATCTCTATCAATGCAGCATGATTCCATCACCACACCCACAAATCAGAGAGAGACAGTTGACATGTAGCAGAAACCCACACAGCTTAACATGCAGATGATACATGTGCAGATAAGGAAGAGGAAAGTGACAAAGATGCTGGCATCCTTCCAATCCTCCCAGTTCATAAACATGACCTGTGGATGATCCTACACTGGGATAACTGAGGGGGGGGGGGGGGGTGCTGCAAGCCTGCACGCTGCAGTGTGGCACGGCAACAGAGTCAACATAATCTGTGACAGAGTGTGTGTATATATGTGCGTGTTTCCTTGTTGGACTTGAAAGTCTCTGAGTCGTGTTTGCTCTAAAGGCCGCACAAGGCGTGTGTGTAGTCAGGGATTGAGCTTTTTCCTCTTCTTTTCTTCGAAATCAGATCAGAGCTGCTTTGAGGTTTTGCTGTTAGTCACGGCTCCGCAAACTAGTCTCTGTCTCACTTCTGTTTGGTTACGTCTTAAGGTCTCTTATGAGTTCCTCTTTTTTAGTATAATGTGGCAGTGAAAAAGCAGCTGATAAGAAATAAGAAAGGACTTTCTTCATGTCGAAAACGAGATTCAAATTTTTTTCACCAGGGCAGCTTCACTGCTTACATCATGTACACTGCTCAACAAGCTACTAACTGGTACTCTAAACCTTTGAGATCAAGCTATGTTAAATACATTAAAAAGTGTATTTGGACTGTAATTTCAAGTCACCGGCAGGACAGACAAGCAAAGGATTCATAGAATCAGAGAAGAAGCCAAGATGCTTGCGATAATTCTGGAGGAGCAGCAAAGATTGACAGCTCAGGTGGGAGAATCTATGGACAGAACAGTTATAGGTCACGCCACGTTCGACCTGCAGGTTTTACCAGTAAAAGATAATTTCAGTAAATTTTAGGGACTTTTAATCTATTCGCATTAAAACAACTGACAGTTTGATTGTCTCTTATGCTTCTTCTGATTTAAACAAAACCAGATTATTATCAAAACTAGAAAAGCACTCGGAGAGCGCAGACCACCGCCAAGGCAGTTTAGTTCCTGATGCCACTGCAGAAATTTAATCAAAATATGTCTATAACCTTTTGAGTTATGCTGCTAACAGACAGACAAACTAACATTTGGCCTTAAGAAAGTTTTCCCTGTCATTGTGTCTGATCTGATTCAAATATGAACTAATCCCTCCTGTCAGGTATCATCCCCCAGGAATTAAAAACAGCAGTTATTAAACCACTGCTAAAAAAGAACAACCTGGATAATACGTTAATGCAGAACTGCAGAGCAATTTCTAATCTTCCATTCATCAGTAAAATTATTGAAAAAGCTGTTTCAGCAGTTAAATAGCTTCCTAACAATGACCAACCGCCTTGAAGTTTTTCAGTCTGACTGTGACTGCGGTAGAACCACAGTGCTGGTTCTGTTGGACCTTAGTGCAGCATTTGACACTGTTGATCATGATATAACTTTATTATTGGAACGACTGGAGAGCTGGGTCGGACTCTCTGGTACATTACTTGGCTGGTTCGAGTTTTTCCTAAAGAACAGGAATTTCTTTGTTTCAATAAGAAACTTTTCATCAGAACGAACAGAAATCACATGTGGGGTGCCCCAGGGGTCCATCCTGGGGCCCCTCTTATTTAATATCTACATGCTCCCACTAGGCAAGATTATAACAACCAATAAGATTAGCTACCATAACTATGCAGATGACACTCAGGTTTACATTATGATGTTACCAGGTGACTCTGAACCCATTCAAACCCTAAGTAAATGTATCGAGCAAATCAATGGATGGATGTGCCATAACTTTCACTAGCTGAACGGAAACAAAACAAAAGTAATTAATTTTGGACCTAAAGAGGAAAGATCAATAGTCAGCACACTTCACACACTCCAGTTAATACAGCTAGAAACTACTGATCAGGCCCGAAATCTAGATGCAGTTATGGACTAACACCTGAACCTCCAGTGTCACATAAAGGCAATAACAAGGTCAGCCTTCTATCACCTGAATAACATTTCTAGGATTAAAGGACTGATGTCGCAACAGGACCTCGAAAAACTCCTCCATACATTTATCTTTAGTCGGATTGACTACTGCAACAGCGTCTTCACAGGTCTGCCTAAAAAGTTAATTCGACAGCTGCAGCTGATCCAGGACGCTGCTGCTCGTGTCCTCACTAGAACCAGGAAAGTAGAGCACATCACCCCAGTTCTAAAATCGTTACACTGGCTCCCTGTAGCTCAGAGATTACACTTCAAAATACTTTTACTAGTTTATAAATCATTGAATGGCTTAGCGCTAATGTATGTTAAAGATCTACCGATACTATACCAACCCCCCCAGACCACTCAGGTCCTCTACTTCCAGTCTACTCAGCATCCCTAGAATTAGAAGCAAACATAGAGAAGCAGCTTTCTGTTTCTATGCTCCTCTAATCTGGAACAAACTTCCGGATAACTGCAAACAAACCCTGGCAAAAACATAACCTCCTTGGCGGAGGAAACCAGCAAAGCACTCGGATAGCACAGACCTCCCCCAAGGCAGCTCAGTCCACCCCCCAGACGATGATCCAGGTCACCCCCAAAATCGTATCACTTGTTGGTGGTCCCACTGCGGACATTTCCTCAAAATTTAATCAAATTCAGACAGACAGACAGACAGACAGACTAACAAAAACAAACCCTAGCGAAAACATAACCTCCTTGGCGGAGGTAATTATGTTAAATGTCCTCAATATGTATGTTTTTACATACAGCTTTTTGTCTTTGTAGTTTATCCATAATTCTGAAGTAAAATTGTGAAAATACAATGGATTAATAAAGATAATTATTTGCAACTCATTTAAATCCAAATGTACTAAATAGAAGGCAAGTCTAAAATCCCAACGTAAAGAGTTGAAACATAAACCTTTTCCGAAGATAACATCTGAAACCTCTGAACAGGAAACCTGAACTGAACAGAAACATGAAATAACCGCACTCAAACCACCCAATATTTACACCCTGCCTGCATGGGAACTGAGCTGAAAAATGTATTCAAATTTGATTGTTTGTGGGTTACATGTTGAATATTAAGCGTGGTTGTGGCTCAGTGTGTTGTGACACAATATGTTTGTTTTGGCTATGAATAATTATAAATAATTGCTTATGGCAATTATTAATAAGATTAATAATTTTATGTAAAGCTCACCAAGTTTGGGGCGCCATTCTGGGATGCAGGAAAATAATAATAGCCAGCCAAATAGTTCAGTCTCATTTAATGTTTATGATTACCTGCCATATAAGTAAGCAAAAGATGAAAGAAAAAGTTTTTGGCATTATTTGAACAGCAGGTTACTACATATGTATGTGGAATAATAATAAACAACAACCTTCCAAAAATAAGAGTTTATTTAAAAAAAGAATTAAACTTTCTAGTCAAAATACTTCAATCAACAGCCTCACCAAGCTAGTAACGCACAACTAAACTACTAAGTAAAAGAAGAATTAATGATAATACTCATTAGCTAAATTAAAACAGTAAAATGGACAAATATGCAAGGTAGTAGAAACAATAACCAATAAATTGACCGTGATGTCACAGTCCAGTACGAATAGATATGCTTAAACACCAAGGCTTGTACTGAAGAGTTATGGGAGTGAACCTAAGTTAGTTTTAAACTAATTCTGATTTGTTTAAGACTAATTAGCACCTGCTGGTTTGTGTTCAAACAACCAATTCACAACGCAAAGCAGAAGTGGAGACAAAACATTATTTGGAGGAAGTAATGTTTTATTGGATAATTGGCAGAATTAGAAATCCATAACCTTTTGGAAAATTGATTTGATTTTATGGATCGATCACTATAGTGATCGATCTAATTTTAGCATTTTAACATACCCAGAAGCTGGTTTCAAAAACGACTTATAGGACTAGTTTTTGGTGTTTAACCCATCTATTTTAAAGCCGATCTGTATTTTGAATACCATAAATAAGCGTGCGAGTTAATGTTACATAATGTTATGTAGCGCAGGCTAAAGCTAAAGCCACTCTGTTTAGCTTAGCGTGAAAGAACAAAGAAAGACTCCGGTGGAACGGAGTACCTCATGTTGGATGATTAATGTGACTATCTGTCAATAACCTTTGAAAAACACTGTTCATACCCAAACAATTGAAGAATGAAATCTTCCAAATGCAGCAAAAACACAGTGAAATAGACAATCCTTAAATAGTTTATCCTAAGATAATTTATCGCTGCCCAGACACAACCTTACTTAAACGATCCTTAGATTTCAGCAGCAGAGGGAATCTGTTGTCTGGGGAGGAATAACGTTAAAGGCAGTGTTTCTCAAACTATGGGGCGAGCCCCACTAGTGGGGCGCAGAGATATTGCAGGTGGGGCGTGACATCAATGGGATTTAAATAGTTTTTCCCCCCTAGATTCTGTCGTTGTGAATGTTTCACTGCACTGTAAATTAAATCAACCAGCTCCCCCCTCTCACAAAATTAAACACACTCAAATAAATTAGTAATTGTGATCATCATCGTAAACAGAACCGGGACCTGGAACATCGGGCTGGGAGTTTGACTTTGGAATATATGGCAGCAGAACAAAACAAGCTGAAGTAGCCGCATTATCAGTGATTCCATCTACAAAATGTACAAATATCTAAAAAGATCAGGGAATGTTTCAGAGTCAGAGAAGTCACACGGTCAACCACGGAGGAAATACAGGGATGAGTATCTTGCTCTTTATTTTATTTTTTATTTTTATTTTTTTTTTGTACTTTTGAAAGCTTTGTAAATTTGATAAAACTACAACTTTTATTTTCTCCAACTGTGAGCTGAAGTTCTACATGTAGCAACTACTGACAGCGTATATTTCTGAGCCGGTTTTATACCAGTGCGCAACCCCTTTTTCCAACTAATTTATACCCTTAAAAACTTGTAGACTAACTCGGCTATTTAAATAAATAAAACACTTTAAAATCAGGCGTGGTCACCATTCTGTTGGGGCAATAAAAGCAGGGGGGGGGCTTGTGTATGCTCCTTTGTCCAATGTGGGGAATGATAAAAAAAGTTTGAGAAACACTGGTTAAAGGGGAGCAGCTACATGGGGTGCTAGCAGCGAGACTTCATGGGTGTGTGGCTAGTGGGGCCGCAGCTAGCCACAGTTAGCTTTGACGTCAGGTTGTCCTCCCAGCTTGACTCAGTTAAGCAGTTTTCGGCTCTTATCCCACGGACCAGTCCTTTTTCAAGGGCAGACTGCAGCTCAGCAGTGTCAGGTGAGCTGCTCGGCTCGTGCAGCAGAGCAGCAGGCAGAGCGTTAGCAAAGAGAGGTTCTCTCTCTCTTTGGTGGAACCTGTAATTCATAAGATTCCTTTTGCACAGTTTTGAACAAATCAGGTTCAAGACTTATTCCATCAGCCGGAAAACAGTTAACTGATCAATGATCAGCAGGCTGTATAGTTCTTTTGGATCTAATGAGTGTCTTCCAGAAACGTGTGCCCCCCTCGCCAGCAAAGGATGGAAGTTTAAAGCGTGCGCATCTCCTTTGTGGTGTCCCACTGAGAAAAAGATTGAGTTTAAGGGAGCACCTAGTTTCTTTGTGGTGAGGGTGTTCACAACTCCTCCTCTTCCTGTTGAAACTAACTGTATATTGTGTGATTATCAGTCTCTACGGCTGGAGGTCTGTACTTGGTCCTGTCATCATGGCTGTAGTACAACAAGTGGAAAAAGTAGTCATCTTGCAATCAAAAGCTTGTGGGTTTGATTCTCGCTTCCTCAAAGAGGAGAGAGAAAAGGAGGAAGTTCAAACCATCTCCTCCATCGATCATTATGGGTAACGTGAGATCATTGGCAAACAGGCTGGATGCTGAGGACCCTCTGGAGATTAGTGTGCAAAAAAGGATTCTTCATTAAATGAACATTATGGACAACCCTTAGCATCCTTCACATCAGACTGTCATACAACTAGAGCATCTTCTATCAGAGGCTTCTTCAGTTCTGCAGAGTGCTACAGGAGATCATCCCTCACCAAGGCCATCAGCATCTACAACAAATCTTTAAAGAAACTCGGATAATGATTTACAACAGCCTTTAATTTCCCTTTGGGATCAAAAAATTAATTTGAATTGAATTTGAATGATGACATGCCCTTGGGCAAGCGACTTAATCCAAATGTCTCAACTGATCTGCGTATTGGTGTATGAACGTAGGTGTAGTGAAAAAGCACTGAGTGCTTGGTTTGACTAAAATGGCTTATCTGGGGGCTGCACTGTAGCACTGTTGCCTTGCAGCAAGAAGGTCCTGTGTGCGAATCCCAGCCTGGGGTCTTTCTGCATGGAGTTTGCATGTTTTCCCTGTACATGTGTGGGTTACTTTTGGGTACTCCTTCCTCCCATAGTTATGTTAATAGGTCTCTCTAAATTGCCCTTAGGTATAAGTGTGTGCGTTCATGATTGTTTGTCCTGTGTGTCTCTGTCTTGCCCTGTAATGGACTGGCGACCTGTCCAGGGAGTACCCTGCTGGGGAAAAGCACCAGCCCCCCCACAACCCTGCATTAGGATGGACGGGTACATAAAATGGATGGATGGATGGATGGATGGGTCTTTTGGGTCTTTTACAGAAAGTCAATTTCGAGCACAGGCCCACAGTGTACCACTCCACCCTGGGTGAAACCTATGGGATCCACTTACAGATGTCGACTAGGAGGATGGTGAAAGATTCATCGATGTAGTCCAGCATGTCGTCATTAATTTGGTTTTCCTTAAAAAGTCCTTACACTGGCTCTATGTAGCTCAGAGAATAGGCTTCAAAAAACTTTTTTTTGTTTATAAATCACTAAATGGCTTAGTCTTCAAATACATTAAAGATTTGGTGTCGTTGTATCAACCTTCCAGAGCACTCATGTCATCTGGTTCAAGTCGATTCTGCAGCATTCAGTTTTTATGCTCCTCTAATCTGAAACAAACTTCCGGATAACTGCAAAACTGCTGAAACACTGAGTTCCTTTAAATCAAGACTAAAAACCAATTTGTTTAGAGCCGCCTTTAATTAATAATCACATGAACATTGTTGGGATATCTCTCCCTTAGAGATAGGGTGAGAAGCTCAGTCATCCGGAGGGGGCTCAGAGTAGAGCCGCTGCTTCTCCACATCGAGAGGAGTCAGTTGAGGTGGCTCGGGCATCTGGTCAGGATGCCTCCTGGACGCCTCCCTGGTGAGGTGTTTCAGGCACGTCCCACCGGGAGGAGGCCCAGGGGAAGGCCCAGGACACGCTGGAGGGACTATGTTTCTCGGCTGGCCTGGGAGCGCCTTGGGGTTCCTCCCGAGGAGCTGGAACAAGTGGCTGGGGAGAGGGAAGTCTGGGTCTCTTTGCTTAGGCTGCTACCCCCGCGACCCGACCCCGGATAAGCGGAAGAAAATGGATGGATGGATGGATGGATGGATGAACATTGTTAGTTTTAATCTGGTTTGCAGCTTTCCTTTTCTTTTCTTTATTCTACCACTGTAATGTAATGTTTTTTCTTTCCTTTTTGTGTTATGTTTTTAAACATTTAAACCTCTTTGAACTGCCCCGTTGCTGAAGTGTGCCATACAGTTCAACTTGACTTTCCCTCCTTGTTTTCCATTTATATTGTTAGTCCAAGTTATTGACAATTAAAAGTTTTTAACGGTGCCCCTGAAATGTACCTCCTTCATGGCTGCATTTAAACCTCCAACACTTGACAGGATACTAAATTACAGCTTCATTTTCACAGTGGATGTGTTTCTAGTTTGTCTGATGAGAAAACGTACATGTGCTTGTGTTGCTGCTGATCCTGTCGTCCTCCCAGTTGCTTCTCCTGCTTCTCTCCTCTTGGCTGGAGGTCAATATTGACTCAGGAATCGAAGCAACAGCCACTTTGCCAGGTACACAGGGGGGTGGCTGAATGGCTATCTCCATAGAGTCAGGTGGAAACACAACAAGACTGGTCATCATACGGACAGAAGTTAACTTTGCACAACCATAAAACAAAGAAAAGCACCCCCATGAACACTCACATTTCTATGCTCACATCCACAGATAAACATGAATCATATACCGCTCCTCGTTAGTTTTCACAACTCTAACTTTTTCACATTATATCACGTGACCAAATACAAGGCGTTTTACTGGGATTTCATCTTATTGACCGACACTAGTTTGAGCATCAGTGTGAGGTGGAAGGAAAAGAATATGTGGTTCATTACAAATGAAAATCTGAAAGTGTGGGGTGTCTATGTTGTTAGCCCCCTTCACTCCAATACCTCTAAATAAAAATCTAGTACTAACACCTGCCTTTAGAAATCTCCTATTTAGTAGAAAAAACTCTTGCTGTGCATAATTTACCTTCAGTGTAAATCCAGCTGTTCTTTGAAGGTCTCCAAAGTTTATTAGAGAACATTAGCAAACAAATAGCATATAAACCAAGACCAAGGAACAGAACATGCAGGTCAGGGAGAACCTTTTTTTTAAACATTGAGATATAAACTGGCTTTCCAAAGAGAGCATTATTAAAGAGAAGCAGCCAAGAGGACCATAGTAACTCTGGATGAGCTGCAGAGATCCACAGCAGAGATGGGATCTGTCAACAGAATAAATATTAGTCTCACGCTCCACAAATCTTCTTTATGCAAGAGGGGAAAGAAGAAAGCCACTTTGGGAGGAAAACCATATAAGTCACATTTGCAGCTTGCCTCATGTCATTGTATTTGAAATTTAAACTGCTCATCATGGTAAAACATGGTGGTGGTGGCAGCATCATACTGTGGATTGTGTTTTCTTCACCATGTACATGAAAGTTGGTCAGAGTTGGAATAGACAAAAATGTCAGTGTCTAGATGTGAAAAGCCTGTAGAGACATACCCCTAAAAACTTGCAGCAGAGAAAGTTTCCAACAATGGATCTATTAAATATTAACTTGGGACGGATAAATAAAAATTCACACCAGACTGTTTAGATTTTTATTTGTAAATTCACTTCAGTTCCTTTTCACAATTATGCTCTATGTTAAGTTGGTTTATATGGTGGCCCAGAAGGTTTATCATATAAATGATCTAAAAAAAGGTTAAAAAGAAAAGCAACTGGACTTCTTTAAAGAAGTCCAGTTGCTTTTCTTTTTAACCTTTTTTAGATCATTATGACCGGATGACTGACAATGTTCACCAACATATTTTATCATCTAAAAGTTTATATAATGAATACACTTTGATTGCATTTTTATGTTATATTTAATAAACTTTAGATTTGAACATTTATAATATAAAATCCCAATGTATAACCATGAAGTTGTGGTTGTGTTTCACTCCATATCACTAACGAAAGCAGAGTTGCTCAGGCATTCCAGGACACAAACAGAAAATGACCAGTTTTCATTAGATATTTCCAGCATACTTCCTGAAAACGCAGCTGTACCCAAATATTTTGTGCAAAGTATGAAGATGTTCCTTCTATCAAACTTTCACAGAGAAATTATAATCGTCCGTGAGTTAGCCATTAGTGACTGTTAAGACTGGTTAACTCTGGACACATTTGCATGACTCTGAGACCAGCTTGTGAGGTCCAGTTTCATACCAGTGGTTCATTTTGCATAGTTCTGAGCTGTGGGCATAACGAAATAGGACGTCTTTTGTGTTGAGAGCAGAAGGTTAGCTGCCGAATGGGAACTTCTGTTTGAACCCACTGCTGTCACCTAGTGAACAACTGGGAAAACAGCTCCAAGAACAGTATGTCACTCTGGCTGGACTGCTGAACGTGGTATGCCCTTTATAGTGCATGTCCCTGGAACAACCTTCCTCATACTTTCTATTGTTCATCTCAAATTGATTTTTCTATGTAAAAATTTGGATTTTATTGCAATTTCCTGACTGTGTGTAACCTCAACAAATAATAATAAAGACAGCAGCGCATATCCTGGCTCAGTCTCACCTCTGACCTTTTGCTTTACCTTGATCAGACAAACTGTGCCAGCTCCGTCTAAGGTGTGTCGGGGTGCAATAAATCTCCAGAGGAAAAGAACAAGAAGGAAATAGATCCAAGCTGCTCTGTACTCAGTCAGCAAGAAGTCAAACACACGCCTACAAGGAAGAGTTTGTGGCCAACAATGGTGTGATAAGACATCGCTTTATCCAGCAGAGCATTTGAAATGAGGAGGAATGCTGTTATCAGATATTTACTCTCGTTAACATCCGCATGAGAGCGTTCTGCTGTGCTTTGGAGGGAAAATCTTTGTCATCTGGTGTAATTTATGCACCAAAACTAAATCATTTCTTTACAAACTTTTTTTGATTCTGTTTGTCAATCGGTGAATAAAGTAGATGGGTTTAACTAATCAGAATTTGTTTGCATTAATTGAGCAAAGTGACGTAAAACAAAAAGCAACTCAAAAACAGCTTCTGTGTGTTTTTTATATAACACCTCACTGGTAGTGCCTTTTAACTTTAAAACCACTGACTTCAATTAATTTTAGCAAATATTTTAATACAATAGATCAACACAAAGAAGCATGCTTTGGGGATTTTTTTTTTTTTACCAAAAATATCCCAGAAGTGTGGTGTGCATTACAGGCCTCCAGAGTCAATACTTTGCAGAACCACCTTTTGCTGCAGGAACAGCTGCATCTTTTGGTCTCTACCAGCTTCATACATCTGTAAACTGATGTTCTCATAGCTCATTCCTCTTAGCTAAATATTGCAATCCCAGTCTGATGGACTGAATAGAATCTATGAACATTAATTCTCAAGTATTGCCACAGATTCTCAATTGGATTTAGGCGTGGCTTTTGATTAGGCCATTTGGACACATACATTTGCTTTAGAATGAACCATTCTAACTCCAGCTGTATGTTTAAGTTTGCTGTCCTGGAAGTTTGAACCTCTTCTCCGGTGTTATGTTCTTTGAAGTCGTTAGTAGTTTTTTTTTTTTTTTTTCATCAGCTCTAGACAACGTCACTAATCTTGCTGAAAAAAGCATGTTCACAACATAATGCTGCCACCACCGTGTTTCACAGTGGGTAGCTGACTTAATTTTCTCTCACGCAGCATTATCCAGCAGAGCATTTGCAGAGGACAGCAGAGTTGTGTATCTAGCATGTATGGCTTAAACATGGCTCTGTGAGATGTTCAAAGCTTGGGATGGGATCCTGCTCAAAACAAAACACAGGTCCTACTTGATCTCAGCGCTGCCTTTGATACGCAATGTTGTTAAATAGGTTAAAGGATCTGGCTGGTATTTCTGGCTGGGCATTGGATTGCTTATCTTCTTATCTATCTGATAGAGCATTCTGCATCGAGACAGACAAGTTCTCCTCGGACTCTGCTACTCTATCCTGTGGGGTTTCACAAAGGTCAGTTCTGGGGACGTAGATGTTTTCTTTTTACATTATTTCACTAGTTGGTAATATTCTTTTATTAGTCTTGTTCTGATATTTCTCATCACATCTATGCAGTTGACATCCAATTGTACATATCTTTCAGACTGCACTAGATGGATAGGCTGCCTACCCTCATTCGGTGTTTATCTTGGATCAGTGAGCGGCTCTCCAGCAATTTTCTGGTTTTAAACACAAATAAATAAGAGACTTTGATAGGAGCTCCAGGTCACCTTCATTCTGAAATTAATCAGACAGTTGCTTCTCTTTGCCCAGAAACCAAATCCAATGTTAAAAAATCTAGGAGTTATATTTGACTCCTAAGCTTGGACTCACACATCAGAACTATTTCTCGTTGCTTTTTCTTTTATTTCACAAAACATTTCCAAAATATGAGACATTGTCTCCAGAGCAGATCTAGAGAACATCATTGATGCTTTTGTGTCATCCCGTTTAGACTGTACTACTCTTTATACTGGTCTGGAGAGATCATCAGTTTCACATCTGCAAGCTATTCAGAGCCAGCAGCCAGATGTCTAACTAAAACTTTTAAATACACTAATATCACCCAGGTCTTATACTCTCTACACTGGCTCCCTATGGATTTTAACAGTAGCTTTAATGTTCTAGTTCTCATCTACAGGGCTCTCAATGTCCAGGCTCCTAAACTGTCGAACAGTTTGCCCCTGCAGGTTCGCTTTGCTGACTATGTGGAGTTTAAAAAAATAAAACAGGTGAAAACTGTGTTGTTCTCCCAGGCTTTTATGTAATGATTTTGTCGTGCTTTTATGTTTGTTTTTATATTACGTATAACTTTACTGTGATTCATGGTGAGACTTTCTCTCTGAAAAGCGTTTTATAAATTAATAAATACTTTCTTACTAAACTTTTCCAGAACCTTCTCTCTGACATGTCTGCTGTGTTTCTTGGTCTTCATGTTCCTTTCTTTTCCTTAATGTTCTCTAACAGAGGTCTGATATACCAAATAGCTTTATACTACTTTGTAGGATACTCTATGTAATAATTAGGATACTTCCGAAGGCAGCTGATTGCAGTGGTTTGTATTTAGGGGTATCGCAACAAAGGGGCCAGAAAACAAATGCATGTCATACTTTTCAGATTTTATTTTAAAACTTTTTTTCACAACCATTTATCATATTCCTTCCACTTCACTTTTATGCTCCGTTTCGTATCGGTCATTATGTAAAATCCCTAAAGGTTCAAAGGGAATGAACACTTTGGCAAGACAGTGTATATTTGTACATCACCGTTAAAAAACACGAACAAACAGCTATTTAATGACTTTTCTCAGGCATGTTTTATACAGTATTAACAGATCAGCAGGAAAACAACTAAAAAAATATGAACGAACGTCTAAGAACTCCAAACATGGATGCCTGCTTCCTGTTTTTTTTGTTTCTTTGTTTGTTTTCTTTCCTCGTCCGCTCATTCGAGAGATTTTAAAGTAATTACCTGCTCGACTTCCTCTGCAATTAAACGGCAGGTTCACAGCTCCCTGATTAATGCAAAGGCATGCACATCTGCCATTAGCTGGCATGAAGGGTGGAATATTCTGACCGAAACCCGTCAGAACAAACATATCTCTGTTGCACCCTGAGCAACAAAGAATTACACATTTGAACAAATTAAGAAAAAATATATGTTTTTTTTTTAAAGTACAAACATTTCAAACCAGATGCTTACCATTGACTGTGTAATGGGAAACATAACCTTTTTTTCTCAATGTCAGACATTAAAAAGGACAAATTATTTTCCTGCTTTAGGTCAATAAGAGTAACAAAATTATTTATATTTGCTAAATACTAGAAAAATGAAAGATATTTTTTATAAATTTCTTTAAAGTCTATGTTTACATAAACCTGTTAAGAACGTTTTATTAACATCTGATTTAAATAGGGACACACCTGTGGATGTATTTTAAGAAAACACCTCAAACACATCCTACTTCCACATGCTTAGTGGAATGTTAGCCTACAAGGCCGTGTCCATCTGGACCGACAACAATATACTGTCTTATGCTATTTTATAAACTGCATGGGAATGTCCAGTCATTATACCCTTCAGGAAGGAGACATATTCTGTGCCCCTGAATCCAAGAACAAAAGCAAAAGATTTTTCAAAGATGTTGGGGACTAAGGAAGGAAGACCTTCATTTCTGAAGTCACGTCCTGTTGTCTGGAGAAACCAAAATTCAAATGTTT
This sequence comes from Valencia hispanica, assembly GCA_963556495.2. Classification (NCBI taxonomy): domain Eukaryota; kingdom Metazoa; phylum Chordata; class Actinopteri; order Cyprinodontiformes; family Valenciidae; genus Valencia; species Valencia hispanica. The sequence goes on from OY747700.1 coordinate 18,717,996, forward strand.
CACCCGTGATTGGTTAGATCTGGAGGAAAAAGGTGAAATCATGAGGAAAGAACATTAAATGGAGCCACTGAAGTGACATCTCAACACATCTCAGCCAGGAAGTTGAAGCTTTGGTCTTCTAATTGAACAATCTGAATAAGAAGAAATAAAAAATATAGATTATTCTTACATTCAGCAAAGATATGTTATTTTAGTAATCCTGTCTGACCCAAAACAGGAAACTCTTTACTTTGAATGTCAGACAGCAAGAAAAAAAAGGTAATTTATCTTCTTATGCAGTGTATGTAAATTCCTGGTTTCCGCTGTTCATTTGCTGATTTTTAAGCACATTCTATCAAAAACCTCATCTGTTTGTTGTAACCAGAAAGATATTAATTCCTTTTTGTGATGAGAAATTTTGGTTCATTTTACAGGACTTCAGGCACCTGCCCCTCTCCAAGTGGACTTTTTTGATTATTATTATTTTATCAGGAGGTTTTTTTTGGGGGGGGGGGGGCTTGGGGCTCAACAGTAACATTGAACTATTCCTAACAATTTAGATAAATAAAACCATCAGTCACGTGATGAGAATGATCATTCCTTTGTAAGTGAGGCTGCGGTGAGACCGGTAAGTAGGGTTTACAATATACTACATAGGAGTACTAGATTACTAAATGCATGTTGTATTTAAACACAGGTTGTCTTGTGGCAACTGACAAAGTGAAATGAGCATGCTGTGTGTGCACCGTGCAGCTGCGCTACATGACATTACCTGTCCTTTTACTAACAAGCACAACCGCTGACACTTGTCTCTCAGCTCCTTATAGGGGGGTCAGGCAGCCTCCATCACTGTCATATAAAGAAATAGCACCGCAACTTTCTCCTGAGGAACACACCTCAAAGCTCAAGTACAGCCTACCTTCGGTTTGCTCTCCGCTCTTTTCACAGGCGCGTCCTCCTCACTGCTACACACAGGATCTGGGGCTGGAGGTGAGCGGCCATGAATGTCAATCCTGTCTGCTAAAGAAAGGCTGGGCCCATAGTCTTTGGAGCTTACATCTAAAAATGTCACATAAAGGGTAGCCTAAAACTACTGTACGAACAATTTGGACCAAAGCAAGTATGGAAAACCACATGTGCCATAAATCAACAAATGAAAATGTCCTAGAATTGATATTTATACATGTGAAAATTGTTATTAAACTTGAAATGGATTTGTCAGACAAATTAATATATTCTTATCCCAATAAATAAATAAATACATTTTTATTTAAATTATTTGAAATGTTACCTAATGTTTGTATGCTAAAGATATCAAATTAATTTTATCTCTACACTTTAAAAATCTAAATCTCTCGGAGGTGCTATAGAAGAGTAGAGTTAGCACCTCTGAGCTGTTTTAATCAGCTGAGTTGCTGTGGAAGTTAACCAGTCAGATATGAGGGTCTATGTAGTAAGACACAGCTTCAAGTTAAATTATTCCATAATGTCCTTTATAACACTTGTTTAATCAGCTACCAGCTCTTCAATCATCTTTTCAATGTCTACAGTCTTACATCAACGCAGCCCAGCAGCAGCGTTTCAACAGCAACATTGTACTCCATCAGATAAAAAACAGGCTGCTTTTGCTTTGCATGGTCCTTATCTGATGACGATGATATATTATGTTGGGATTCCCTATTAGATTCTTGATGAATATCGGTTGTTGTTGTAATTCAGAATGGTGTACTATAAAAGTTATGTTGTTGTAAGCCATTTTAAAATCTTGCCCTATGTGCCCCTTTTTAACTTTGAGCACCTGCCGCTCTACAGGTCTCTTTGCGGCACTGCTTATACACCAAGTTTGTTGTCGGTGCAGGAAAGATTTACATTACTCTGTTTGGCGAGTTTTCCTTAAGTTCAGGCTATTTGTACAAAAAATAAGATTTCCAACAAAATAACAAAGTCTGCACTGGTGGTTTAGTGGCATGAAGATAAATCACAGATATAATTTTTATCTCCAGCGGTATGGGGATTGAATCTGCCAGGCAGTCAGAAAACTTTTCTGTTGTTAAATTTAGTTACTGGTAGAAGCACAAGAGGTTTTTGGGTCGTTCCCCAGAGCCCAGAGAGTTAAGGCTTATTAAGGATCTGCAACTGCACAATAACTGCATTTTGGTAAACAATATGACAGCTTCCTGGCTTGTTTGGGAGCATCACAGAAAGATTTAGCAAGATTTATAATAAAGACAAATTATCCAAAACAATTTCACCCATGTAAAAAAAAAAAAAAAAAAGAATCCAAAAATAATGGTTCTATCATTTATGGCAAGTCTTCTGGGTACTAAAGCAGCAAAGCATCCCCAGTGTAAGTGTGGAATGATCAGTGAGCCATGTAAAGTCCCACCACCCATCCCCCTTCCGTCATTTGCTGGTGGTTTTTACATCGAAAATAGCATTTGCTGCAACAAGAGCTCCATGGAGCTGCATCCACCTAAATGCTTAGATGGTAGTTGCGCTCCACGTATGCTTTGTTACATTGCAGAGCAAAGTCATTTTTGAGCTGCTCTTTAATACAAATGATTAGATTTCCGGGCACAGCAGAGCTGGTGAAAGCACCCCGACATTTAATGACCAGTTTATGTCATCAAAAAGCATTGAGTAAAACAGAAAACAGGTTTTTGAGAGTGAATTTCACAGACGATTGTTAAATACAAGTCAAGTCAAGTGTCCTTTATTCCGGACTCATAGTCCATTTTCACAGGTAGCAAAAAAGAAATTGTACAACTAAAATAAAAGAAGCACAATACAGCATGCAAAATATAAGAGACATTATAATAATGAGAAGATAAACCAGGGACAATAGTAATAATGACAGCAATATTGAAAAATATATATATAAACAGAGGCTCAACATTTAAAATCTAAAGACAGAAAATATCTGTTAGAATGAGACACCCAAAGGACTTAAGAGAGAATCTGCTAAAATACAGTGACTGTAGAACAAAGAGAGGTTTAACACTTCTGAATGCACAGCTCAAAGACGCAAATTATGTTCTGTAACATAGCTGTATTTAACATTTTTCCCAACATACAGTAGTTGAATTACTTAGGAGAGTATGAACTGAAGCTTCTAATTTGGTTGCTATAAGACTTCTGAATATGAATATACTTGCATGTGGATCAGCATGGTTGGATGAACCACTGCATGAAAGAAAAACTGAAGCAATCCAGGGGCCACTAAGGTGAGGTAGAAAATGCTGCAAGGCAAGACAAGGCAATTTTATTTGTATAGCACACTTTCAACAGCAGGTAATTCAAGGTGCTTTACATGATTGGGTGATTTTTTTTAAAAACAAAAAAAAACCAATGGAAATTAAAAGTAAAAGAAACACACATTACACATAATACACAATAAAGTAAGAGAAAGATCAGTAAAGCAATAGAGCATCAACACATTTCATACATATGACATCAATCAGGATTAATTACAAAGCCTCCAAATAATTTGATGTTTTTTTCATCCACCACTAGTAATTAGTCGTATTGGCAATAGGAAAAGGTTGACATCTAATATACCTAATAAAGTATAACCAGTGTTACTATTTAATATGAAGTTTATTCTCTGTGAAATATTTTTAGAATGCATTACGTCTTTTATCATTTTCCTTTATGCTTCACTAAAAGCACAATGAAAATCTGCATCGGTTGAAAGTGTGCAATTATAAAGCTATTTTGCCTTTTATTTTCACCTCATTATAGATTATAAAACTGTTACATGTGAAATCTTTTCTCTTTTCGATAGTCGGACACCCATAGACGTTTATACTGGCCATAAACGCAACAGCGACACAAAAATGTGACAGTAGCAATGAACTTTAGTGTCAAGATTATTTTTTCTGTCAGCAATTTATTTGCCTTGGTCTGTCAGACGCGGTAGCAGGTTATCTGTCCAGGTCTATAAGCTCTTTTTATTTCTTTTTTGTTAACAGTTAATGTGTAACCAAAGTGTGAGGGGAATCAGCACATTTCCTTTTACCTCATAGACAGATCGATGTTGGCGTGGGTTTGCTCTGAGGGAGCTAAATGGGATCTTTGTCAGGAGAGCTGCGCATCTCATGCAAAGCGGAGCAGAAACGATGAACTAAAACTAAGGATGCAGTCATACGGTATAAAAGTTTTTTTAGCAGTTTTTTCCAGAAAGGCTGAGAATTAAAACAAACATCTCGTCCCACAGCGATACAGTCAACCCATCCTCCTCTGCAGCCACAGCTGTCATATTTTAACGATAAACTCTGGTGTTTCCATGAGCGGATAACCTGTTTTTACTGTAAACATGAACTCTGACATTAGAGAGCTTCACAGGAGCTCCTCTGAATCCACTGTGCTTGTTTAAGTCAGCTTTTGAACAATTAAGATTCTGGATACGTGCCACATAATGTGAAACCTAAGTTATCTATTATTTCATGAGTAAAGAGAATAAACTCCACAGTCAGTCAAGCGTACAGTAGCTTCAGTCTTGTTACCCTGTGATTACTCAAAGCTTTAACAGTTACCTTCTTTGCTGAGACAGAGGTTGTGACTCCATTCTGGTATATTAAATGCCATGAGAATCTTCTTCAAATCCGGTTGGTTACAGTATAAAAGATACAAATTGTAACTTTTAAGGTCCAAAGGTTGAAACACAAAATGTGTATAAAATGACTGATAGTTCAGTTTTTCAGGCCTAAAGAGAATCTGAAAAAAAAATAAGAACTCGAATGAGATCAGCTAAAATTCCATGCAAGCAACAAATTACAAGCTAGATGATCTGTTGTATTGTTTTTTGTTTTGTTTTGTTTTTTTAGGAATTAAAAAAAAATAAAATAAAGAAATGAAAAATTAGTTAAATCTAAAGGATATTTTGAAAACTGGATCGGAAGTCTGTGAGAACATGGTTATAGACACAGTTTCTTTGGAATAAAAGTTTTATAGACTCTTACCCTTGTCAATAAAATTAAATCATTGTGTTGTTAACCTGTTCCCAGTGGAAATGGCTCCTGCAAATCTGTCAATATTTCACATCACTAAAAACTAGAGATGCACCTGATATCTGGTTTTTGGCCTTGACCTGCCCAAGAGATGACAACATGTTGCAGAGAGAGCAAACACTGTAAAACAGAGTTTTTATACTAGCAGTTAGAGCGACTAGGATTACAGAAACTGAAGTCTCCCTATGTATGTTCTATATAAGGTTGATCCTCAATTTTCAAAAAGGTTGAAGGCTTAGAAATTTCACTGCACTCCGCCCTGCTGAAAGTCTTGATTTCTGTCTTTTTCCTGCAGCCACAATGAAGGACAAACAAATGTGGGCTTTCCTTTGAGGCCACTTACATTCCTATCCATCGCCTAGCTTCATTTTAAACATCATGCTGAAACAGAAAATAACTTGATATGAGCCTTCTTCACTCTAAAACAGCTTCCACACCAAAGAGTGTTGTTGTCAGCCAGCTGTCACTGCTTAGAGGAGGATTGGATTTCTGCATTTCTCACCAGCCTGTCATTACTCATGGCTCATATTATTAAAATCTTCAATATGCTCACACCAAGTTCCAGTCCTCATTTCGGTCCAAATTGCATCCTACAAAACACAACAAGCCTAATCACAATGATTTGCACAAGCTACCTCTACAATCAGTGGGAGTTTTCCCGAACAGTCGGTCTGTTCTAGGGCTGGTGGCTGGAACGTTTTTTTCCCCGCCGGAACAATCATGACACTGAGCCACTGTCATGGTCCTAATGTGCATCTATTTGTGTGTGAGTGACGCATCTTCCTTTGTAGATGATCTTTGTGAGTGACACTGCCACTGCACACCTTCGCCTATCTCTACCGTCAATCAGCCTACATAGCTGCATTTTACCTACTCTTACTGTAAATAAATATTTCATAGTTATTTGGACTCGTTATTTGATTTTGCCTGTGGGTTAAAACAATTTCCGTATGAGGCAACAATTTTATGAAAGTGATTCATTTTCAACTGAACTTTCTCTAACATGCTGAATATGACATATTACAATAAATTATTTTCATTTAATTTTTCTGGAATGTTGCAACTCACTGCTGTCATTTATTTGATATGGAGATTGCTGTACAAAAAAAATATGGTCCACAATCACTGGGCTAAGATATTTTCTCCATTCTTCAATCAAATCAGCTGCAGGAATGTTTGACTTCAACAAGTCAAGTAAAAGTATGAATTAGATGTCGAAGAAATTATTCAAGTATGAGTAAAAATACATAAAAAGGCTTGTACTAGTAGTAGTAGTAGTAGTAGTTTCTATTTGAACATCAGATCAGTTTCATTACTGATGACTTAAAAGTGATTTAATCAGACAGACAAAAATATGAAGTTATCTGCTTATTCTACTATTTTAAAGAATACAATAAAATAATTAAAACATATATAATACAAAATAACAGATTTAAAGCAGAAGAAGTACTTTTTAAAATCAAAAATTTTCAACATATAATGTATTAAATTAATAATTACAATAAGTAATGTTTCTATGTTAGAACATCTATCTAACAACAGATCTTCCAGTGATAATGTAGCCTATAGTGTTTACCGTATATTTATTTGATCTCCAAAAGGCTCAGCAGCTAGAAATTAACATCAGAACAACAAGGCTTGCGTACAAACATGAGGTCTCACTTGAATATAAACTGAAGTGTTGTGTTCCAGCTTGGTCATTTTCAGTTAAAACATTTTTGTTTTGATTCAGTGAAATTACTCGCCGTAGGTAAAGTATCCAGAAATTTTACTCAAGAAAGATTAGTGATAGTTCATAAGTATTTTACTCAGCTAAAAGTAAAATGTGTGTATTCCCCCCCCAAAAAAAACTGCTTAAGTAAATGTAACCAAGTAAATGTAGATACCCACCTCTGGTCGTGACGAACCAAGCTCCCAGCCTGAATTTTGACACCAGCGCACCCCTGCCCACAATGTTTGTCCAAATTCAGCATTCATTTGGCCAGATTGTGATTACGGAAAAAAAAAATTCTTTTCATCTGATCTTGTACTTTTCTCCCACTCCCCATGTTTCTGAATTTAAATCAAAGGTCAAGATGATGAGCTATTTAGAGATTCTATATACAAACAATAATACACATACCACAACAAACTAATAAGGAAACAAGATGAAAAAAAAATTTGTGATATTAATTATGTTTATTTTTTATTAGCGATGCACCGAGAAATCTACTGGTCTCTGAAGTCATGGGATTTCCAGCTATAAAACTGAAAACTTGACCGGACCATGGAGCACAGACGAGCAACAAACAGTGTAAAGGAAGAATGCACTAATGAACAATGAAAACCAGTGGGGTTAGTGTATCTACTGAGCAGGAGATGAAAATGACATTGGATGCAGGTGAGGAAATCAGGGGAATTAGAACAGTTGTGAAAGGGACCAAACAGGCAGGCTGAAGAAAGGTGGAAAAAAATAACTCAAAGAAGCTCAACTAAGACTCAAAGAAACTGCAAACCAAAGAGAAAATAACAATACTGACATAAAAGAGCAAAATCCTACATGCACAAAGAACAGAACACAAGAATAAACTGAAAACCTTGACACAAAAAAATGAACTGATTGGGCAAGACACTTTGAACAATAGTGAACACAGAAGAACGAGTATAAATCAACAACAACAAGGAGGTGGTAAAAACACAAACCCAAACACCCAGGGAATATAACAGAGCTTCAATTAAGCTCACCCTGTTTACCACCTTTTTAACCCAGTAATACTTACAGCTGCTATGATCGGGTAAGCCGTATTGCGTAATTTCCTGTTGTCGGTGTTGTACTTCGTAGAGTTGTTTGCAGTTCAGACTCTATTGAATAGATCTAGTTTCTCTGTACTGAGGCCTTTCTGAGTTATTCTAACACACAGTCACAGGCACATTAAAACACAATTTTTCCGTTGATGTACTCTTTGTTTTTGGAACTCTTTGTGTTTCACACGGTTTTTCTTGTTGTGTTATGGCCTCAATAGCCTAGTTAGCTTACCTTCATTGTGGCTATGACTACTTTTGTCTCTCCTTCTGTCTCTCCATCTCGACCTAAGTCTCTTCCTCGTTCTTGCTCTCTGTGTCAGATGTTTAGATACTCCTTTGCTTCTTTTAGTGATAATGGTACTTGCTATAAATTTAGCATTTTTGTTGCTTTGGAGGCACGGGTGATGGAATTGGAGGCCAGACTCAGCGCTGTTGAGAAACCAGCAGATAGCAGAGGCCCATTCAGGACCTGAGGCCGGCTGGGTGACAATATGTAGGAAGCATAGTCCCAGTACCTCAGCCCGCGGGTTACCACCAACCCATGCGTGTTTCTAACAGATGTTCCCTGCTCAGTGACACACCCGACTCTGGAAACTGGCAGCTCCCTAGTCAGAAACGTGGCTCACCAGCGACCATTGTCAAATGCTTGCCAGGGGCCAGAATGGGTGACGTCCAATCCTACCTGAAACTCCTGGCTAAAGATAAGAGTAAATCACTTCATCACTTAAACATGACTTTTCTTATAGATTTATCTGAATCTTGGCTCTCAGATGACTCTAAAGACATATTTAATGTGCCAAACTATAACTCAGCTCATCATGTAGGAGCAAATAGATCTGGTGGTGGAGTTTCTCTGTTTGTTCATGCTCAGTATGATTTTGAAATGAGAGACGACCCCTCGCGAAAAGCAGATGGGGGTGATGTGGCAGAGATTGGGGCCGGCCCCTTAACGTTTGTTTAAATGATGAAAATCTAAAATCACAGAGCGCATGCCCAACATGTGCTCAGTAGACAGCCGAGGGGGACAAATACAATGGTCCCAAGCTGAGATTCAGCTACCTTCCTCGATAGAGAAAGACAGTAATGCGCCATCTGGCGTGCAGTCTGGTGAAAATTTATTAGAAGAAGAAGAAGTATCAAACCAAAGCAGAGTGATGTGCCCCGTTTAAGCCGAATGCGAAAATTGGTTGTGCAGCATAACTCATATTAAAATACCGGAATAGCACACATCGCCAGCAAGTGGATTTTAACATCGTTGAAGGACTTTAAGAGATTATTATAAATTTAAAGGGGATTATTTGAAAGATTATACAGTTATTGAAAAGTTTGCCCAGATGAAAGATCTGCATTTTCTTTCAAGAAGAACAACACTGGTGAGTGACCCTTTATTTGTAATTTCATAAGCTATAAAAAAGGTTTCATCCTTCAATTATATTTACATAAAATGGCGTTTGTAGGGTGTATATGTGGGTTCATGTAATATTGAATCAATATTAGTTTAATCAAATAAAATAGCAATCAATGTTATTGATCAAAGTCAGATTGTACAGTATGCATCACATAAGAATTAGTTGCTGCAATTAGGTGTTGAGCTGCTGTGCCCCACCTAACTTATCATGTCAGAGACGCTACTGGTTATTAACCATGAGAGAACCTGTATACTGGGGGACTTTAATCTAAATCTCCATAAACATCACTATGATGCATTTATTGGTGATTTAAAAAAAATATTCTTTATTCAAATTATTTTTTCCCTCTGATTAATAAATCCACTTGTGTTGATGGAAAATTTTAAACCCTTATTGATAACATCTAACTCTTCGGAAAGCATGAAATCTGGGATCTTGTACTCTGACCATTTTCCTATATTCCAAATTTCTGTTTTAAATGCAAAGAGAACTAAAAATGCAAAGAAAATATTGTTAAATAGAAATATAAATCAGCAAAATCTTGGTAAAGATATGTTGGGCAACACGTTTCGGGAGGATTTATATGAGGAGAATAATGCAGGTTTTGCATCAAAAGTACATGAAAGTTATTACTCATTGTTTCAATGATTGTTTTCCATTAATCCAATCCACAAAAAACTTCAATCAAGCATGAAACTGGCAACTGACCTGTTGAAGTTACAAAATAAAAAAAACTACTTATATAAAAAGTACACATTGAATCCTACTTTGCTCATTCAACAGTTTAATGCTTACATTAAAGAAAATTCATCTGTTTACTTACATAATACATGATTGTCATCTCCATCCTCCTTAATATTTCTCTTGCTTATGTCAATTCTCCATCTGATTTAGAGGTACAACTTTATGCAATAGCTTTTCTCATCTGGCAAGTCTATGTTCTATTGTGGAAAATAAAAAAAATAAAAAAACATTTTAAAATTCATTTAATTATGGGAGGGCATTAACAGTGTTTCTTCTTTATAAAGAGAGGTCTTTAACGTATAAATAAATTCCAGATAGTTTTTTGCTTTCTTTTTTTTTTCTCTTATTGTTTCTAGTCTTATTTATTATATTTTACTTTATTAAATTATATTATTCTTGTATATTTTTATGTCTAAACTGTAATATGTGGAGGTTTAAGATAAGCCTGACTGACTTTTGCTTCCTCCTGCACTTTGTTTAAACTTATTTACCCTGTAAGACTGTATATTTTTACTGTGCAAATAAAGTAAAATTAAAAAAAAAAAAAAAAAAAAAAGCAAATACAGTAAGATTGTTATTCACACTGGCGGTGATGACACCAATCAGAGATCACTAAAATTAGTGTTGCTTCGGTGTGCAAGTTTGCCTAAACAATGTCAGACTCTGATTTTTTCTGGTCCCCTGCATGATCAGACCAGTGACGACATGTTTAGCTGTCACTTAACCACTGGTTGTCTATGTGGTGTCCTGGAAAAGATTTGGATTACATTGATAATTGGCATTGTCTGATCCGGAGAGACGGCATCCATCCCTCTTTTAATGTAGCAGCTCTTCTTTCTAGGAATCTGGCTGGATTTATTAGTTCTCCCAAACACTGGCAACCCAGGGTCCAGACCAGGAAGCAGAGTCGTAGTTTAACCCACCTCTCTGCAGCTTCTGTACTGTTACCCACCCATTCCCCCTTAGAGACAGTGCCCTGCCCTCGGCAAAAATCAAATGGATTAAAGGTTAACCTAACAAAAACAAAACATGAAGATCTCATAAAGGTAAGTACGACTTTGGCTAAACAGAAAATTAAAACAATTAAATGTAGCTTTTTGAACATAAGATTTCTCTCTTCAAAGACTTTGTTAGTAAATGACTTGATTTGTGATAAATTGATTTGTTTTATCTCAGAAACCTGGCTGCAGCAGGAGGATTATGTCAGTATAAATGAGTAAACTCCTTCCAGTTATTTAAATTTTCACATTCCTAGAAGTACTGGGTGAGGAGGAGGAGCAGCAAACATTTTTCATTCAGATTTATTAATTAATCCCAGACCAATTAACAGCTACAGTTCTTTTGAACATCTAACCCTTAGTTTTCCTCATCCAAGTTGCAAAGCACTAAAACCACTCTTGTTTGTTGTTTTGTTTAGTCAACCAGGCCCTTACTCTGAATTCTGAGATCACATCTCACATTTTTAAAAATCTGATTTGGTATTAAATACCGATAAGGTCATTATAGTGGGGGATTTCAATATCCTTGTTGACACTGAAATTGATATCCTAAATGGAGCCTTTGATGCAATCCTAGACTCAGTTGGCTTTACTCAAATAGTACAGTGAAGAAATAACAGTACTTACAATAACTGAATTTATTTTAACTGACCATCCTAAACCTGAAAGAAAAAATCATTACAGTAGACCTTCATTAGACAATGCTGTGACAAGTTTTAAAGAATGTCCATTCTTACTTTCCTCAGTGTCTCAGAGTAACACAGTGGAGGGCAGCAATTCCATCTCTAACCATTCAGAAATTTATGGTCTGGTTCATAGTGTTACTTCCTCATTGCCTTTGGCTCCCTGGTTTAATGCAGAGCTCCGTACCTTAAAGCAGAATGCTAGGAAGTTGGAGAGAAATAGCGCTCTACACACCTAGATGATTCCTATTTAACCTGGAAAAATAGTCTGCCGCTGTATAAAGAGACCCTTTGACGAAATAGAACAGCATATTTTTCATTATTAATAGAGACGAATAAAAACAATCCTAGGTTTCCTTTTAGTACAGTCACCAAACTTACACAGAGTCCTAGCTCTGTTGAGCCAACTATTCCCAAGGCTCTTAGTAGTGACGACTTTTTGGGATTCTTCATAAATAAAATGAATTCCATTTAAAAAAATCATTAGCATCCTCTCAAACATGATTATTTCTCTCTTAGTAAGTGAGGCAGCATCGGAGGGAACTGTAGAACCTCATTTGTGTTTGGACTTTTTTGTTTCCGTCTAGCTTTCGAGATAGAATTATTTTTATTTTTTTTATTTAATATTAGCTTTATCTAAATGTTGGACCCAATCCCAATCAAATTATTTAAAGAGCAAACCCCCTCCAAATCAACTTGTTTTTGCTGATAAACTGTACAAATGAATCATCATCTTCATTATCCTTTATTTGTACAGCGCTTTCAGTGACCAAATGGCACCCAAAGCGCTGAACACGTCATAACCATACAGATATGGCAAACAGTACAAAAAAAACCAACAAAACCCCTATAAATCCCAAATAAAACCAGAAATATGTACAAAAAAACAAAATAAAATTATTATTGAGTAGCCCCGAAGGCAATAGTATAAAAGTGTGTCTTTAGCTGCTTCTTGAAAAGTGACAGCGTTGGCGGACGCCTGACAACGAGAGGTAACCCATTCCAGAGCCTGGGAGCCGTATGTGAGAAAGCTCGACCCCCCCCATTGAAGAGCCTGTGAATGTGTAATAGTGCTGTCTAAATTTCTGATAATTATTTTGGTTAAGTGCATCTTAGTAAAAATATTAACTTTCAGTCAGTGTGGCGCCCTCTTCAGGTTAAAAGTCGACAAGCTACTTGAATTTGAATCGGGCATTGCTATTCGCTCTGATTATGGCTGGTGTTAGCCATCCTGCTGCTGTGGGGTATAAAACAAGCTAAGCCTCTGCCCGCTACTCCTCAACAGAACTTCCCTCCCTTTCACTCGTTCCTCTGGTGAAGGAGGTGGAGAGAAATTCTCCACCTCTAAGGATCACTCTGAGGCAAAGAAGCTCACGTTGCTCTCCATCATTCTCACCGATGTGCCTGTTCCACTGCAGCAGTGCTGCTGTCAATCACAATGCAGACCACACCAAGCCCTCTCCCCCCTCGCGTTCGCTGGTCCGCCAGGCAACACCTCCTTTTGGCGCATTCCTCAAACAGGAAATGTGCACGGAGTAAGACTCTGGTAGGGGGTGAGTTGCTCTTTAAGGAAGTGTTTCCTTGGTTACTGGCCACATTTTAGATATGATTAATCAATCCTTTGTAAATGGATACGTAACACAGGAATTTAAGGTTGCTGTAATTAACTTTTTAAGTGTCTTAAAGAGCATATTTCACGTTAAACCCCACCTTAAACCACTGTTTAGAGAAATATATTAGGAACTGGCTCTAAACAAAAAATTACTCTTAATTATTATTTAGACATCTGGAGTTGTTTTTGTGAGAAAATTTAAACTACGCCAGACCGGATGTGACGTAGGCGAAGGGAGACCCGTCAGCTCCATTAAAAGAAAACAATGGATTTTAATGCTGGATTCGACACTGAAGAAACCCTAAATGTTTACAATTACACATATGATGGACCACAACCAAACAGCCATGAGCCTGCTGCGTGCCACAGAGAGCAGAGAGGGACCAGGGGAAGGATGAATGGCCAAAGAAGAGAGATAGAGCTGTGGTGTCAGGACAATCAGTGGAGAGTGGTGAGACCGATGTTAGCATAAACCCATGTGTTAATGTCACAATTTTGTACAGATTACTATCATGTACCAGAAAATTAAAAAAATCTACTAGTATTTGTCAGCTAATTTAGTATTGATTCTTCCAATGATAAACAATAATGAGGTTTTCTAAGTTGTCTCAAACTAATTCACGTAATGTGGTATAGCACTTAAGAGAGAGGGAGGAGATGTACACATTTTCTTGAAATCCCTTTTGTACTGCTTATTTGACAATCCACATATCACGTCGTATCTAATTTGTAATATTGTTCTTTCAACAAAGTTGGTAATTAGCAGTGTAGACAACAAGATTTACAATGACAAGATCCTGTCTGCGTAGAGCTGAGCTTCTGATGGATCCATGACCACGTCTCCTGCCTGCTGCAGCCCCAGAAACACCCGCTGACAGTGGTGCCGATAAAGTTGTGTGCACTGAAGGAACTGCGCTTTGTGTCAGTCGCACCTGATCTTTGCTTCTGTATCCCATGTTGAACTCCATCACATCGCTGGGATGGTAGTCCTCCTGGTTTTTCATAGCCGAAGCAGAAGTGAAATCCTGTCTTTTCAGAAAAATGCAGAAAATGCACACAGGAACAGAAGATTTGTTTTCATTTGTAAATTTGTGGACTCGATGTCCTGACAGCCTGCTGTTTGTACAGCCTCCACAAACACAATCATTTAACATTTTTAAGACAAATGCACCCAATACAAAGTTCATAAATACTCTGACTCTCGATAACACCACCGCTCTACCCGATAACTACCTACTCGCTACACTTAGCTGAGGCAGTGCATAGCATATGTCTCCCTTCATTTACGTCACAAGTCCAGACTATGAAACTTTTTTATTGAAATGTGTGGCATTATGTACTGTAAAAACAAAAAATATCCTCAATTAAAATTTCAAAAAGTAATTTTGGACATTTTATATGCATTTTAGAAAATATTTAACCTGCAATATGCTCTTAAGAAATCCTATCTCAATCAAGATGACTTAGTTGATTACAAACCTATATCTAACCTTCCTTTCTTATCTAAAATTATTGAGAAAATAGTTGCTAATCAAGAGTGTGAGCATCTAAACAGTAACAACCTGTATGAAGAGGTTCAGTCAGGTTTTAGAGTTTGTCATAGCACTGAAACAGCACTGGTGAAGGTTACTAATGATATTCTCATGGCCTCAGACAATGGACTTGTGTCGGTTCTGGTTCTGTTAGATCTTAGTGCTGCTTTTGACACAGTCGATCATAATATTCTCTTAGAAAAGCTTTAATATGTTGCAGGGATCAAAGAAACAGCACTAGGCTGGTTTGAATCATATTTGTCCGACAGATTCGAGTTTGTTCATGTAAATGATAAATCTTCATCACACTCGAGGGTTACCTGTGGAGTACCACAGGGTTCTGTGCTTGGGCCAATTCTTTTTACTATATATATATTATGCTTCCAATTGGTAAGTTATCAAACAGCAACTGTATTTATCCCCAAATTTTTGTGAATCCAATCAGTTTGGTAGATTACAGGTATGTCTGGAAGACATAAAAACCTAGATGACTCTAAACCTTCTGCTTTTAAATCCTGACAAGACAGAAGTTGTTGTCTTTTGACCAGAACCTCTAAAAACGAAACTGATTAGTCAATCACTACATCTGGATGGCATTAAATTGGCCTCCAGTAATAATGTAAAGAAACCCGATGTTATTTTTGACCTAAACATAACATTCAAATCCCATATTAAACAGGTTTCTAGGATTTCCTTCTTTCATCTTTGGAATATTGCTAAACTTAGAAACATCCTGTCCAGGAGTGATGCTGAGAAACTAGTTCATGCATTTGTTACTTCAAAGCTGGACTACTGTAATTCTTTACTATCAGGAAGTTCACAAAACAGAATTAAAAGCTTTCAGTTGATCCAAAATGCGGCAGCAAGAGTTCTGATGAATATGAAAAGGAGAGATCACATTTCTCCTATTTTAGCTTCCCTTCATTGGGTCCCTGTTAAATCCCGAATAGAATTTAAGATCCTCCTTCTTACATATAAAGCCCTTAATAATCAGCTCCATCATACATCTGATTGTTCCACATGTTCCCAACAGAGCACTTCGCTCTCAGACTGTAGGTTTACTGTAGGTTTTCTCTCCATAGAAGCTACACCTGGTCTGGAGCTCTTTTCGGCTGTGATGCCTTGTTGAACGGGAGCATTGACCGGGCTGTAGCTCCCAGTTACTAAACATTCTCCATGTCCTGCAATCAACTTTTTACTTTCTTTAACATAGAAAGTACTCATCCATCAGTTCTTCTGTTATGTTTCTCTCTGCTCTGGTTTCTCTATCCCTCAGTTAGTCGTGGGAGATGGCCGCTCATACTGAGCCAGGTTCTGCTGGAAGTTTCTTCCAGTTAAAGGGAAGATTTTCCTTTCCACTGTCGGTGCATGCTTGCTCAGTATGAGGGATTGCTGTGAAGGCAACAACACAATGCAGGCGACTGTCTACTGTTGCAACATGTTGGTCCAGGAGGAGTGAATGGTCCAAGTCAATGACTCGATGCAATCTGCTGGGATTCCTTAAATAGAAACTGATTGAGCTAATGAACTGAATTTTTTATTGGAATGTATGTACAATTGAACTGAAAGAACTTTTCTTGTAATGTGCCTTGAGACGATGTGTTGTGAATCGGCGCTATATAAATAAATTGAATTTAATTGAAACTAGCTCTAAAAAAAGGATGCAAAGGAGGCTTATTGGACTCATTTACAGCTGCAAAACCTTAATATGCATGGTTTACATTAATAGGAAACAACAGTGATATTAACCCTGCAGGAACTGATCTGAGGATCTCAGGTTCTGAATTATTACAAAATAAAAGCCTAGATTATTAAATCCCCCCCCCCCCACACACACACACACAAATAATTTCTAAGTTATTAATAATATTGATAATACACAAACGTTGAAAGAACTATTTGAAAGCCTGTTATTGTTTGACATGGATGACCAACTGAATAACATTTCCATACCATATTTGACTGGAAATAAGGAAAATAATATCAGCTCCTTAAATTAAATTGTAATAAATGTTGCATGATGTATCACTCAAATATTGATTTGGGGTTTTAAAAAATCAACACACCTCAACAGTAAGTGGGCAAACTTTGACAAAATGGGCAACTAAAGCTGTGAATAGGATATAGATAATGTACTTATTTAAATGTATTTTTAAAACTGCTGTTAGTTGCTATTCTCACATATTTAGACATAAGACTGTACACTTTTTTATCAATTATAATCGGTGGTTTATTTACCGATGAGACATTAAAGTGTTGTGAACGTTTTAATGGTTGGTAAACAGCTAGCTAAGACACATTTCAGTCACTGAAATAAAATAAAAAACTGTTTTAAAGAGTTTATCAGGATTTTACTGACTGTGAAGTAAATCGGAAAACATGTGCACTAAAAATGTTTCAGGTCTTCCGCCCTCCCACTACTGCACCTCTTGTGGACTCTGGCCTGCTGTCTCCACGCTCCTCTGCTCATCCCTAAAATTAATTCATCCGCACATCTCTGTCCCAAGAACATCACATTAACCCTGACCACAGGAGGCATCCTGATGGAAAAAATGTCCCTCTCTGGCATCGTACTGAAACATCAGGTTGACTTTTTAACCTTAGAATCTGACTTTTTTTTCCCATTCCTACATTGAAGTCCCTGAGGTTTCATTATATCTCCTAAAAATGTAAACTCAAATATAAAAATGTCTATACAAAGGGTTATTGCTATGCAGCAGCTAAGTTGGTCATATCACACTATAAACATTCAAGCTATTGCTATGCAATTATAATTAGGACTTATTTTAAAGGGTCACGCCACACTGCATGCTTTCTGGAGGACAGAGGAACTGTGATTGGGGGCCATTAGCTGTTGCCCATGACCAGTCAAGCAGGGTAGGTTCATAGATTGAGACATGGTGACTGAACAGTCCCACCACCTGGATCAGTGTCCTCTACCTGTGTGATTTCCTCACTACCTCAACCTCCCTGACCTTTATCACCGAATCCCTGTATGATATTCTCAGTGGACCCCCCACCTTTCATCATTGCTCCTTTCACCAACAACACACACGCAGACTGCGGCTACCACCTCATGTTCTTTGGTTTCTGCATTGTCCACAAACCTTGAGTCAGGGCCAACAAAACTGAATTGCAATCACATAAAAAGTCACTTTTATAACAGCTTTAAAACTTTGTCAGAGCAATTTTAAGCCCATCACTTAACATGCTGACCTGCGCCTCCTTGTTGCAAGCCAGAATTTGCACCAATTCACCTTCAATTATAGCTGCCTTATCACTAATAGAGGGTACTTTATGGCAATGTTAACCCTCTTGGATCTATGAACAATTCTTTATTTTATTTTATGCATAACATTGGAAGAAGAATAGATCAGCCAGGCAAGTTCTCATTTCAAAAGGCATATATATATATATATATATATATATATATATATATATATATATATATAGTGTTAAAGTCCCTCCCGAGCCTAATTATTTCTGTTTTCCAGTAGAAGTTATTTGTTGTATGTACACTTGATCTACCAGTTTGCTTAGGTGTGATAGAGAAAGTAAAGTTTTTAATATTTTAATGATCAATATTGCTGCCAATTTTGACACTTTATAACATAAACAACCTTTGACAAAAATAAAAAAGTTGATCAGACTCAGTGGTACTGTTATACTGTTACTTTTTGCCTGATACCATATATAGGATGGGTGTGATTTTAAACACAAGGAGAGCCTCTAACCCTGGCATTACAGGATTTAAAATTCGAGAAAATGTGTTATGTATGGTGAGGACTGAGGTTAATAATGACATTAATATAACAAAAAATAAAATTTAAAAATATATTGATACATAGTATTATGTAGCAATTTTTAAAAGACCATTTGGTGAAACTAAAACTTATGGGACACCAAAGGGTTGAATACAACTTTATATAATATAAAAGGACATTATCTTTCTCAGTATTACCAGTATAACTGCTTCATCTTAAACGGCTGTGGGATGAAAAGTAAAATTGTAATGTTTTAAACTAAACTAAAACTGTATTTCCAAAGTAGAAACAAATTGGAAAAAACACAAATTGGAAAGAAGCAAAAAAAAGCAAAGATGGTGAAAGAAAATCTATTATACAACAAGAAGAATTTAGCTTTTTCAAAGCTAATTAGCCATAACTTAATTTACTTTCATTTAGCTAACTGCTTAGCTAAAATATGATCATATAAAAATCTATTTGAAATTATCCTCAAGAACAGTTTTATAAGCAAAATAAAAATGTGAAATCTTACCAAGATAGAACTTAAAAACAGTCAGCAAAATACCAAATTCAACAGAAGTAAATAACTGTAAACACAACTGAGCTAAACTAGTTGAGGAAAGAGGAATTTGACCTACAAATAAACATAACTTCAGTTAAACTGAGAAATTCATATGAACTATATATTTAATATTTGGGTACCAAAACAAGTTACCCTTCATAAGCACTAAACAAAACTGCTAAACCAAAGTTAGCTAAGCTAAGATAGCTGAAGCTAAGTTAGCAAAGATAAGATTGTTCAATTCTGAAATTATTGGTCCAAAAATAAAAAAGATGGCCAAAGCGTAATTCTCTTTAACTAGACCTACTTTACACAAAAGCTAAATTAAAGGAAACATGACTTTAAAATTAATCACAGACAGACAGACAGACAGACAGACAGACAGACAGACAGACAGACAGACAGACAGATAGATAGATAGATAGATAGATAGATAGATAGATAGATAGATAGATAGATAGATAGATAGATAGATAGATAGATAGATAGATAGATAGATAGATAGATAGATAGATAGATAGATAGATAGATAGAAGCCTTTCATCTAGCATCAAGATTAATCAAAGTAAGCTAAGGAAAAAAACTAACTTAAACAAAGCTAAACTAAGCAAATATGATCTAAACTCTGGGCAATAAAAACACATGATGATGTGTTTATGTGTTTAACACATGTAAGATGTCCATAGCTTACATGTGTATATTTTATTTGAATGTTCATAAATGTTTTGTTCATTAGCCCTTCAAACTTGATTTGAAGCTAATAATGGTTTCATTTTTGCAGTGCAGGTCAGGAGGCCTCTGCAGCCACAGTTGGAGGAGCTGCAGTTTCACAGTCGGTCTCATAAAGAGCTGCTCTGCTTTATTGCCACATTGCCCAATGTCACATGCCTTCAGTACTGGGATATGATCTTCTGAGATAAGGCAAGAAAGTACTGAAACTAACAGTCCCCTTCCAACTAAAGCTACCTGTCCAACTAAAGATGAGAATTTGTTAAAAACTTTATAAACTGTTGTGAAAAAACACAGATTCTACTCAGTAAGAATTATCTTTGTGTCGCTACTTCCTCTGCTGACTTGAAGACAACATCTGATTCCTTTCTTCTTTGGAAGATATCAGTCATTCCGATTCATCAAGATGCCCTTATATATGCAGGTTTTATAAATCATATTTTCATGATAAGCTGATTACCTTATCCTTGACAGCAGCGCAAAGCGAAGGCAGTAAAGGACCGGATTACGAGATGATGATCCATAAAGGGTTTGGCTCAGATAAGACGGTTTGTGTGAGGACTGTGGGCTTGTAGGTCAGGAGAGAAAATCCGGTCTTCTGGCTTGCAGCTGACCCCCTCGGACACACTGGAGGTCAACCACAGAAACTCTGAGAATGTACTTCTGTTTTTCTACTGTGAAAGTCTTAGTTACAAAAAAAGGGTTTCATCAGGAGCAAACTTCCTATTGTGTTTACTATTGTGTCCAAGCAGAGAAGGTCATAAAAGTGTTGCGGCCCATGAAAGGCAACCATTTCAACCTTTAACCTGCTCCTTAGTCATGCAGGATGACTGTCAAATCACTTTCAACCTATGTATTATGTATTCATTTGCAAAAACGTGTTGAATATCTGTTAACATAGCTTTGTAAATAAAATCAAAACTGTGACATCTGAAGAAGGGATCGTTCCCCTTTAAACTCTCCTGCTCTCATAGCCGGTCTGATTAACTTAACGTCTGCGCTTACGATGGCCTGCAGCCACGATGAAATTCCTCATCGCTGAGGTCCACCTTTCTAATCTTCAGAATGACCCTGTTAATGAGCCTAATGGCATATGAGCGATACCACACTTGAGTGGAACCGTGTGGGGGGGTGACTGCTTCAGCAACTTCCCGTAATGCAAAGCAAACTTTCATGGCCACTGTCTATCTGGAGGAAACCATTAGAACAAACTGCGCCCAGGTGCAGCAAAGCAGACCGGGCATGATCATTTATGAACCAGATCACCTTCAGGTGTCCTACGCAAGGACAAAATGTAGATGGTATGCACATTCTTCACCCAAGTAGCACATTTTAAAATGAAAAGACTTTTTTGTTGTCTTTGTTTCTTAGTCTTTGAGAAAAACACCCTGTCACGTTCTTTGTTTTAGCATCAGTCATCAAACAATGTTACAAGGAAGTAAACTACAAATAAAATGTTCATGCTTTTAGCATTCAGTCCGCTTAATATCATCCCATATTAATTTTTTCCTAAGAATTTAGTGACTCTCGTTTACAATTTCTTGTTAAAAAGCATTAAAAGGTAAAACACACGTGGAGTATGGTTGCCCTCTTGTGGTTAGTATGTGACATTGTATAGCGAAAACATAATAAAGTACCTTCCAAAAGCATTATAACCCTTTGAACGTTTTCACATTTTAGGGTACAGCAACCTGTCATGGCAATTAGAGCTGGAAGTGAATTTGACTGTATCTCTATCAGCTTTAGACATCCAACACCGAAACATTTTCCCCCACTTCACTGCAGGTAACTCAAGGTTAGTCAGATTAGATGGAGAGTTTGTGGGACAATTGATTTCCAATTTTGCTCCATTTAGCCTTTCTAACACAGAAATATTATTTGATTTACAGCAACGTATACCTCCACCCCTGTCTAAAGTCTTCCATTATTGCCCTGTATTTAGCCCCATCCATCTACTCATTAACTCTGACCGCTCTCCTTGTCCCTGCGTTAGAAAGTCATGCCCACAACATGATGCTGCCATCAGCATTTTATTGGGATATCGGTGTTTTGTCTGTCTGTCCATCCATCACCTCTGCAGCTGTGTACTGTACAGCTGCAAATGGTTATGGACGCTGTTCAAACTACAATACTGCCAGTAATGGGTGGCAGTATTGTATTGCATTTAATCACGGTGGGATTAAAAAAACATACTTTATGGAATTTTTTAACAAGAAGTGTTTTTTTAGAAGTGTATCCATTACGCCCGTCTGTGCCCTGTGTTGTATTTTGGGCTACAAATCTCCTTTTGCCCATAAAAAGAACTGCAGATCATTTATGATGACTAGTTTCCGGAACAATAACAACTTGGGGCATAAACAAAAGCATTTACAGACCAGTGAATATGTAATCAGATTTAGATCTATGTGAATATGTGAGCAACAGCTGTGCAACATTCTCCCTGCGTGCTTTCATTTTGTGGCTTCCTAAAGAACAACTTTCCATATAGAGGAGGTCCTGTTTTGTGAATATAGCAGCAAGACACATCACAGATCTGATCCATCGTCTATTTCCGACGGGCATTTCCTGCTGTGATGACACAAAATAACCGCTGTAAGAAAAGTCAGTGTCGCTTCTAGCATAAATATTTTTTCTTTGATGTAGAATCTGTTTTTCAGGCGGTTTTACTCTACAGACAGGATTTCTCTCTTTCTTTCTCTATACATGTATGCACACATATATTGTTAGATGAAGACTGGGTCTGGCATCAAAGTAGACGAGCCATACATAAAAATCAGAACTAGTGTTTGTATGACCTTCAGCCATTTTTATTATGTATATGGATGTGAGTGTGTTTGGTGCAAGTTGGCAAAGGTGAAAAGAGTAGAAACACCACAACACTCTAGGAGGTCTAGGAGCAAGATGAGGCAGATAGCAGGCAGTCCCACAAGACAGCCATGCACAGGCACGGTGGCAGGAGTATGAGAAACTCCTCCCAGTCCACAGAGGGACATGAAAAAGGGCAATGCACCCATACAAGCCGCTAGATCCCCCCCACCCCCCACCTTTGAGGGATTTAGCCCTCCAAAGTGGCCAGAAGTCAGAAAGACAGAGGGAGGGATGGAATAGTGCCACGCTGCCTATTTTCTAACATTTCTATGAATACCAGTGTGTATGTGTACAGTTCAGTCAAACTGAAGTTGCAGCTGTGGTTTTAAGAGAGTCCACTGCTGGTTGTTTTCTCCCTTTTTTTTTATACATAATTTCTGTGAAAAGTAACAACTCAAATGTAGATTTTGCAACTAATAGACACATCAATCACAAGTGCAGAGGCTCATTTTTCTATTTATAAAGATTTTCATGCAGTGAATTACCGCAAACAATGTAAAAACACATACTTCAACCTACACACGAAATCATGGCCCATGCACCCAGTTGGTGCAATTAATACACGAACATGCCACGTTTTATTTTTTTTTTCTCAACATCCCTCATGTTCGAGCCTGAGTCATGTGCCTCCTTGTTATGCCGGTGTTAAGTCCGCCCACTGGTCATCTCGCAGTCTGAAGCATCTGCAGAGCACAAACATCGACTGCATCAATGAGAGCTTCATGCTGAACCAGAGAAAAAAATTATTTTAAGGCTTTGCCTAAAAAAACAGTTTGGTGCACGTTATGTTTTCAAATGTTTTGTAAATCAAACCTGTGGGAAGCTGAACATGGAGAGAGGTTCATAAGCAGAGGGACAAAAGATTAGTTAAAATAACAGGATCCTTCTTTTTATCAGTATTAAGAGATCCGAATGCAGTTGTGGCATTTTGATTTAGACTTGCATCTGCTTTATTGCATTTTTTAAGTACATTTTCCACAGATGTAGCAAGCTAAACATTCTAGATTAGCTATTTTTTTGTATATCTAAATGATCATGAATATGTTCTAAGCCCACTTCAGGAGAGTATTTTCCACATGTATCTTTAATTTTACAGCAGGCAGGGTTGGTCTCATCTCCCCATCAATTATCTGTGCAGTCTACATTTGAATGTGTTCTGGCCATAAATTACAGCGCTGTGTGGGAAGACGGGCAAAGGCAGCCAGAGGCTATGAAAGAGAACGCAGGTAGGTATGTGGGGGACGGAGGTGCTAATGGGAAAAAATAAAGAGCACAATGCAGTGCTGCGAGTTCGGCAAAGAAGCAGACAGGTTTCTGACACATTTCTGCCTAAAGTCTGAGTTAATGTGAGGCCAGTATGATACAAGTTGTCTGTGAGGCAGATGGGCTTTGATTCATTATTAATTCCTGATCAGATTTTAGTACTTATTTTTTAAAGTTGCTATTGTGAAGGAACGATTAAAGACATGCACAGTAGCCCTATGTGCTCGCAAATTAGTGGATATTGTGATTTTAGTTTAAACAGACATGTTTAAATTTAAAGGTCAGAATGTCCGGCTCTAAATGGGCGGATACACTTACTAAAAATATCATGAACCGAAGAAGACTTGAGTACAGTAATCTAGTCCAAAAAATTTATTAGGAAAGCAAATAAAGCTTGTTTTCAGAACTGGAATTCCAAGTGTGGCATCTCTCAAAAGATAATAAAACAAAGTAAATGAAGTATTAATTCAAAAATGTATATATTAATCTGTTTCTAATTACATTTGATTAAAAATTGTATGTTTAAAGCTGTTAATATCCATCAAAATAGCCAAAATAAAAGCTTTGCTTGTTTTACAGCAATTAAAACCCTTCTCGTAATTGCTGAACAGCTTTTTGCATGCTTCCATTTGAATTTAGATGATTTTTCTTTGCTGATGAGCTTCAAGTCTTTGAGCCTTACAGTCCTCCGTGCAACATTACGCTCATCACTCTAATCTTTATTTCCCTCCACAATATTTCCATCAATTTCAAGTCACAACTCTAGCTGGGCCACCAGAAGAATCATGTTGACAAATTACAAAGATTACATTACACCTGAATTTGCCATAAGTATAAATAATTAAATATTCTGTGGACTGACGAGACAAAAGTGTGTGTCCCACATCTAGCATAAAACTATCAGAATATTCAGAAAAACAACTTCCTTCTTACAAACATGTTGGTGGTAGGGTGGGGGCTTTGCGCCAACAGGATAGCGCCGACTTAATGTAATTATTGGACCTGTGAATTTTGCTCTCTACAAAAAAATCCTAAAGTCCATCAGTTTGTGATGTTAAGCTCAATCACAGTTGCGTTATGCAACTGGACAACAATCTAAAGCACATCTGCTCTAAATGTTCTAATGTTCGTCTCTAAACGTGTAACAAAACCAACAACTTTTTGGACTGGTCTCGTCAAAGCCCAGACACAAATCTGATCGAGAGGCTGTTACATGACTTTAAAAAGTAAGTTTATGATGGAAAAACACTTTAATGACGCTGAATTAAAGCAATTCTGCAAGGAAGAGTGGGCCAAAATTATTCCACAGGGTTGCAAATGCTTATTGCCAGTTACCACAAATGCTTAATGGCAGTTGTTGCCGCCAAGGGTGGCACAACAAATTGTCAGGTTTAGGGGGCAATAATGGATTTACAGAGGGCCAGGAGGATTTGGATTGCTTATATCTATCAATAAACGAATCTGGTCTTGTGCTTATGATTTGAAACATTTGGGTGTGAGAAAATACAACCACTCTGGGAGAGGATAATATTTTTACAACACTGTGTGTGTGTGTGTGTGTGTGTGTGTGTGTGTGTGTGTGTGTGTGTACATGTATAGCTATACTTGTGAGGACCAACCTTTGACAGCCCACCACCCTTGTGTGGACATTTGTAGTTGTGAGGACATTTTGCCTGGTCCCCACAATGTTTAACTAGCTATTAAACTCTACTAGTTAGGTTTAGAGGTATGGTGTGAATTAGGTTTAGGTTAAGGTTAGGGTTAGGCATGTATCAGTAATGGTTAGGTTTAGTGAAAGTGTCTGTGTTAGCCATTGTAAAATCAATGGAAGTCAATACAATGTCAACACAAGGATAGCAAGACGTGCGTGTGTGTGTGTGTGTGTGTGTGTGTGTGTGTATATATATATAAATAGGAATTTCAGTCAGGAGTTTTATTTTAAGATTTTGTTCACCAGCTTTATGTCTGGCAACATCTCTGGTGTCAAACTTTGTAATATGAGAAAATCATAGCAGTGAAAGAGGCTAAGTACTTCAGTTAACACCAAGAGTATCTCATTTCATCCACTTTGACCTCAGTTTGTCTCTAGAAATTATTCATTAATCCTCTTTAATTTGTCTGCTTTCTCAGCTCTACTGACCCTGTGAACTCTCGTTTCAACAGATTCCAAGTTAGACATGAAAGTAAATGTATTATAACTAACAGAAAAGTGCCAACATGCTTGGATTGCATGTGTCGTTAACAAGTATCCAAAGTGCAAAGAAAGTGTTTTATTTCCTGTTTTTTTTTATAGTAGGGTGAACATCCCCAACAACTGAAATTGCAGCTTTTCAACAGCATGAAATGAAAACACAATTTTTTAACGCATTTACTCAGTTAATCATTCTGTCACACAATCCTTGATACCGACACATAATCCGACCTCTCGAGGGGTTAGTTTCATCGTCTAACCTCCCATCCAGTTTGCGTGCAAACATGAATCATGGGTGCACGTTTCCATAACAACCAAAGCTCCACCACTGAATGTAGGTATGCATATCAGTGCAATTAACTGTTGTAGGAGCTAAACACAAACAGATGTGATTTTTGCTTCATTTACTGGGGAGGAAACATTTTTATATGAAGACCGAAATGATTCAACAAGCCATCTCTGCTTATAATCACCCCTGACTGGTAAATTATTCAAATCTTTTGACGGTCAAACCCAAGAATAGTTTATTAAAATATTTTATGCAAACTTAATTTGAAGGTATTTTCAGAAGGAAAGGTTCATTAAAACATCCATTATCTGTAGCCGCTTATCCTTGCAGGGTCATGTGGGGGGGGGGGGCATGCCTATCTCCAGCAGTCATTGGGCAGGAGGCAAGGTACACCAGAAAGGATTCAAACCAATGACTTTGCTGCAAGGCAACAGCACCACCAGCTTTGCCATTGGGCAGCCAACATTAAATCTCAAATTTTAAAGATATTTGGATCATTTGCACCAGTTCATTACACAAACGGGGTGAAAAGCAGCCTACTGTTCACATTATTTCAGCGATTTGGGTCAACAGCACAACTGTGCAATGTCTGGTGTCACAGTTACATGGCTTGTAGTCATCTCAGAGTTTACACCTGACACACTTGTTGCTATGGACCTTTTCCCTTTTATT
The DNA here is from genome assembly GCA_963556495.2 of Valencia hispanica. Lineage (NCBI taxonomy): Eukaryota > Metazoa > Chordata > Actinopteri > Cyprinodontiformes > Valenciidae > Valencia > Valencia hispanica. Next base: position 18,745,066 of record OY747700.1, read on the forward strand.
CACACAAAACACAATAATCAGTCGCTACAGTCATGCTGTTGAGCCCTGCAGCTTTCACAGATGAATGCTAAAGCCTTAAATAGAACATTGTGTTGAGAGCCATTCATTTTGCTCAGTTACCTCAGACTGTATGATGTGCTCTGTTGTTTCACTCTTACTATAATTGCTTTGCTTGAGGTTTCTTGGCTTTGTGGATTTTCTTGCAGCTTAAACGACAATGTTCAACAAAGTGTGTATGAAAATTCCATGAAAATTCCAGAAACTGCCTTTAAATCTCCATTAGAGCTTTATCTTATTAGATTACTTACACAACCCTGAATAAGTAAACTACACAATGGCACTGGAGCTGCATCAATCATTTACTCTGTGTCAATATAAAGCTGCATTTTCCTTTCAACAACATCTTGCCTAATAAATAAGTAAGATACAGTTTACCATTTCCCATCTCGAGTTCAACATTTTCCAATCAGACTTAGTGTTGGCCAAAAAACCTCTAAAGTTTGAACTAATGTTCATTCATGAAGTGAGAGACCATTACTGATTGTGCTAAATGAATGGATATCCACTTACACAAAAAAAAATCCACTCAAATCTTTCTAGTAATTGTTATGGAGGTTAATAGCTAATCCTGACAAACATTTGCAAGATGTTTATATTTATTTTTTAGGAACTACATTCTCTAGTAAATATATAGCTGATTGTAGCTACTAGTATGGGTATTTAGCTTCAAATTAGCATCCAATAAGACTTCAGCGAGAGTTTTTTACAGACTTACTACATTGACATCAACATATACAATAAAACATAAAAGTTACACACAATTTTCCAGTACATCACACTTTTACAAGAAAGCTATAGTTAGTTAGATATGGTAGTTAGTTAGCAACGTTACATGAACATTGGAAATTGGTTTCAGGTATTTGTCCTAAAAATGGGCAAGATGTATTTTATTATTATAACATAATATTATATTATTGAGTACTATATTATATTATAAGAAGTTTGTTTTTTCACAAACATATCACAGTGGCAAATTCTCATAAAATAAGTCAATATTAACCCATTTTTAAAGAAGTCGATAAATGATAAGCCGGTTAGCATGAAAATTGGTTGTTTGTACAATTATGCATGAACTATACCTAGCTTTTTCGCTAGTTAGCTGGAAAATGGGGGATTAGCTTCAGTTAAATGTGTTTTTTCCTTAAAACGTTGGTTTAAGTATTATTTTCTAATAAACAGATATTATTCTGACGTTAGAATATTCCCATAAAAAAAGTTAACATTTTCCTAAATTTGCAATTTTTATTGAAAGCTAATGATAGTTAGTTAGTTAGATTGAAAATAGCCTGTTAGTGTCTGATAAATGTCTCTTTTAAAATGTACCATTTTCCAAGATATTACATTGACATATGTAAACTCATACAATAAAAAGTTTATATTTTTTAACAAATAAATTTTTATGAGATTGCTAAAACTGATTAGTATTTTAGTAATCAATGTCTGGTTAGCTTTACATAAATATTTTAGACCTTAAAAACATATTTTTTCACAAACATTTTACAGAAACAACAATCCTTTCTAATATAAAAAAGATTATATTTTCACAAACAATCAGTTTTACAAAAAAGCTAATCACTAACTTTAAGGCTAACTAATTTGGTAGTAGGGATGTGTATTGGCAAAAAAATGGCAATACGATATATCGCGATACAGGGGAGGCGATACGATATATCGCGATACTATGAGTAAGACGATATATTGTGATTTTTAAAACTCAATTTAACAGTAGGAAAACTGTCCCAGCATTCTAAACGCCCCAACCTGTTTCATACTTTAACACATCCAGTTTTTTTACTAGATCTAGTTGATCCACTGGAACCAAGAAGGTGAAAACAGCCACAAACTACCAGTCATGCTTTTAATTTTACTACAAAAATGACTGCCATCATTAATGGTTCCATTCAAATCCTTAAAAAAAAAAAGATTTTCTTAAAATATTGATACAATATCGGGAAATAAAAATATCACGATATATTGGTGTATCGATATTTTCTTACATCCCTATTTGGTAGCATGAAAACAAGTAGAGCCTTTGTGAAATATTAGATTATAAATATTTTTTAAAAACTACATAAACTAGAATATTATAAGAAATATAAATTTTACGTTTCGTACAATTAATACTAAGTATTATTTCTCCCATATATTAAAGTCACATCCTAGATTATCAGATTTTTTTTAAAAGAAGCAATAACTTAATCAGTATAACGGGCATTACTGGAAAATGGGGGGGAAACATTTTTCAAAAAGTTGAAATTTACGAAATGTCTAATTTGCCAATTTACAAATGCAATAGTGGAAGAGTTATTTTCTAATATTTGGTAAAAAAAAAAAAAAAAAAAAAAAAGCTTTATGGGTTTTGGTTGAATACTATTAACCATGGTGATTAGCTTTAGCACAAAGAAAGGCAATGACAAACTAAAAGTCAACAATGATTTTTTTTATTTTATCCAGTTAATACAGTTTTGGTTCTGTAGCAACCTACTGGATAAATCTAATGAAGTGCAATTGTACTCAAGCCAGTTACAGTTGAGAGCAATGACAGGCACAAGTTTTGTGCAAATTTAACAGCATTGGAACGGCTCCTACACATACATAGCAAAGAATACATGCCAGAGGAAAACAACGCTAAATCAGTTTACATTGACAACAGTTAGGAAGACGTCCCATGACAACAACAAAAAATCAATCCAAGCTAAGATTTTTATAAACATTTCACCCACAACTGACAAATGGGAAACAATAACTCATTAAACATTCAGTCTTTATGCACAGCGAGAAATGTGTTGTGTTATCCGCCCCCACTGGACAAAACTCTTCAATCTGTCCAATCCAAAAATCCTCAATTCAAAAATTGTGCATTGCCTTTTTCAAACTAATTATACTGATATTACAAAACTAAAAATCTAAAAGTAGTAACAGAAAGGGTAACAGATCAACCTATCCGGCATTTTTTAGGAGTTGACATTTAACATGATTTGTCTGGCAAGACACTGGTCACTTAAACTAAAACCTAAAGTGCTGCAACTTTAAAAGCATCACAAGCCACGTGAGACAACACAACTATCTGAAACACAGGGGTGTTTGTTAAATTTAACCTCATTTGTTTATCTAATGCTATGTAGCAATTACTGGGACAGGACACATGTCAGCCGTGTCCAATATCCTCATACTCATGAGTGAAAGCTAAAAATACTAATTACTTGCCTCAAAGAACAGATTTACGCTGAGTTTTGAAGCAGTAAAATAAATGTGTGCAGTAACCTCTAAACATGCAGTAACACAGGATCATAAATAAGATCTAGGTAGGTGAATTCTGATAACCAGTCTGTCCTCTTATAACACAGACATTACAGGCTAAGGTCTGTTTGTGCGAGCCCTAAATGCTCTATCCTTCACAGTGAAAGTTTAATATTTGACAAACTAAACCTCTCTGGAAACGCCAGCACTCGCTTGTGCCTCCTCCAGAGTGTAAAGTCTGTTCGACAATGTGACATCTTTTCTGAATGCGGCTGCTAAAGTTTCACCTTCTGCTGGAGATTGATCAAATATTAAAATAAAATAAAATAAAAAACAATAAGGGGATTTGTTTCCCGTGTGGCTGGGATGACATAATTTCGTATAAATCACTTGCAGCAAATTAATTGCCTGAACAAACTGATTTTTTTTTACCTTTGTCAACTTCTTCTATGATCACGTTTACATTTTTAGGATGAATCATCGTGCACAAGGTTTAACTTTACTAAATCTTTCTCATAACAGGGTCTGGCATTGCCACTTATGAAGGAAAGCAGATGAACCACTACATTCTAAAGCTTTCCTTTATTATACAATCAAGGGCCACACTGAAATCTTTCACAACCTAGAATCAACAAAAACTACGTCAGTTGCATTCAAATGGCAACTATCGAAAAGTAAACTTACTGTAACATACATATTATATAAGTGTGTAGTCCATGCAGTTGCGCACGGCAGATTTTGCATCGTTATGGTATGTCACAAGTGTATGGGAGACATCAGCCACCAGTGCATTTCCAAATTAGGTTCAGGGAGATAAACTCCTTGATACCCATCGGAAACTCAGCCAGACTTGAAGAGCAAAATGGCAACCTGGCCCAAGTAAAAATAAATAAAATGCTTTGTCTCATGAGTGACGTAGCTGCCAAAGTTCCTCCCAACGATGCAGTGCCAGGTTGGATTGTACTTCTTGTCAAACTCCTAAAAAGAGACAAAAGGAGGGGATTAACGGCTGCAAACTGGATTTCTGGATCTTCACAACCAAAAATGTGGTGGTCATTTAAGATACTGAGGCAACTCAGTTTTTAACATTAGCATATTTCAATATATACACACACAAGTTTGCAACAAGGTGGAGTAAGGTACAGTGGCTTGCAAAAGTATTCGGCCTCCTTGAACTTTTCCACATTTTGTCACATTACAGCCACAAAAATTGAATCAATTTTATTGGAATTCCACGTGAAAGACCAATACAAAGTGGTGAACACGTGAGAAGTGGAACGAAAATCATACATGATTCCAAACATTTTTTGCAAATAAATAACTGAAAAGTGGGGTGTGCTTAATTATTCAGCCCCCTGAGCCAATACTTTGTAGAACCACCTTTTGCTGCAATTACAGCTGCCAGTCTTTTAGGGTATGTCTCTACCAGCTTTGCACATCTAGAGACTGAAATTCTTGCCCATTCTTCTTTGCAAAACAGCTGCAGATCAGTCAGATTAGATGGACAGCGTTTGTGAACAGCAGTTTTCAGATCTTGCCACAGATTCTCGATTGGATTTAGATCTGGACTTTGACTGGGCCATTCTAACACATGGATATGTTTTGTTTTAAACCATTCCATTGTTACCCTGGCTTTATGTTTAGGGTCGTTGTCCTGCTGGAACGTGAACCTCCGCCCCAGTCTCAAGTCTTTTCTTCCAAGATTGCCCTGTATTTGGCTCCATCCATCTTCCCATCAACTCTGACCAGCTTGCCTGTCCCTGCTGAAGAGAAGCACCCCCAGAGCATGATGCTGCCACCACCATATTTGACAGTGGGGATGGTGTGTTCAGAGTGATGTGCAGTGATAGTTTTCTGCCACACATAGTGTTTTGTATTTTGGCCAAAAAGTTCCATTTTGGTCTCATCTGACCAGAGCACCTTCTTCCACATGTTTGCTGTGTCCCCCACATGGCTTGTGGCAAACTGCAAATGGGTCTTCTTATGGTTTTCTTTTAACAATGGCTTTCTTCTTGCCACTCTTCCATAAAGGCCAACTTTGTGCAGTGCACGAATAATAGTTGTCCTATGGACAGATTCCCCCACCTGAGCTGTAGATCTCTGCAGCTTGTCCAGAGTCACCATGGGCCTCTTGGCTGCATTTCTGATCAGCGCTCTCCTTGTTCGGCCTGTGAGTTTAGGTGGACGGCCTTGTCTTGGTAGGTTTACAGTTGTGCCATACTCCTTCCATTTCTGATTGATCGCTTGAACAGCGCTCCGTGGGATGTTCAAGGCTTGGGAAATCTTTTTGTAGCCTAAGCCTGCTTTAAATTTCTCAATAACTTTATCCCTGACCTGTCTTGTGTGTTCTTTGGACTTCATGGTGTTGTTGCTCCCAACATTCTCTTAGACAACCTCTGAGGCCGTCACAGGGCAGCTGTATTTGTACTGACATTAGATTACACACAGGTGCACTCTATTTAGTCATTAGCACTCATCAGGCAATGTCTATGGGCAACTGACTGCACTCAGACCAAAGGGGGCTGAATAATTAAGCACATCCCACTTTTCAGTTATTTATTTGTAAAAAATGTTTGGAATCTTGTATGATTTTCGTTCCACTTCTCACGTGTACACCACTTTGTATTGGTCTTTCACCTGGAATTCCAATAAAATTGATTCATGTTTGTGGCTGTAATGTGACAAAATGTGGAAAAATTCAAGGGGGCCGAATACTTTTGCAAGCCACTGTACACCTTGGATAGAAGCCTTGGGTTACTAAACAATGCAACCTTACTTACCATTAATTTTTTTTAATTTTGTAATTTTTTGACATTTTGGATTAAAACATCTCGTAAGTAAAATGTTAAGACATATTTTCAAAAGGTACCTGGTCAATAAACTTTAGGCCATCAAATTAACTTATTTACCACCTACAGGTGTGTGAAAAGTATATCTTTTTTTTTTTTGCTATCACAGTACCATCACCATTTTTGACACTTAGTATGATGTTCTTGAAACACAGAGTTATTCTATGCCAGATGCAATGGGGCACACAACTTATTGTCAGTTCATGGATTATTTTCTTACATGTTTTCTCCATTTTCTTAATTTGTAGTTTACTTAAGTCAAAAATCCTTAGAAGTGACTTTTTCCCCCCGCTCTTTTCCTCAACTGTTCTTGAATCTCTTTCAATAGAAACACGGTGTGCTGATTTTTGAGATCTTTTATCCTAATTCATGTTTTAAGTTATTTCTTGATTCTACAGGCCTGGCAGCAATTAGTCCTGGTTGTGGCCAGAAAAAATAAACCAAAAAATTACAATCATCATTTCAAGCAGCATTTTTGCAATTAAGAGGCTTTTCACTTTACAACAGGGATTAAATTGTTACCTTTTTTTTCATAATTTAAATTAACAAAAATCATTGCGAGTTATCTCTAAAGAGTCAAGTAGGTTTTAAAGGGGACATATTATGCCTTTTGCACAACAGATGGTAATGAAGTTCTTTGCACAAAATCAATCTCACATAAAGAGATCTCACCAGCTCAATTCTTGACAATTTCAAACCCTTTCAGAATGAGCTGTTTAGAGGGTACTGTCACTTTTATGCAAATTAGCAGTTGCAGACCACACCCACCTATCTTGTTACTAGGCTGCAGTTTTGCCACTGATTCTGCCAAAATCTAAAATAAAAAATACATAATTTTTTGGTTTTGAAATATAATTGGAAATAAGTAAATAAATGTGGAAATATATATATATATATAATTTATATAAACTCAGCAAAAAAGAAACGTCCCTTTTTCAGGACTGTGTATTTCAACAATAATGTAAAAATCAGATCTTCATTGTAAAGGGTTTAAACAATGTTTTCCATGCATGTTCAATTAACCATAATCAATTAATTAACATGCACCTGTGGAATGGTCGTTAAGACCTTAACAGCTTACAGAAAGTAGGCATTTAAGGTCACAGTTCTAAAAACGCAGGACACTAAAGAGACTTGTCTACCGACTGTGAAAAATACCCAAAGAAAGATGCCCAGGGTCCCTGCTCATCTGCGTGAACGTGCCTGAGGACATGCTGATGTGGTTAGGGCAATAAATTGCAATGTCCGCACTGTGAGACGCCTAAGACAGCGCTACAGGGAGACAGGAAGGACAGCTGATCATCCTCGCAGTGGAAGACCACGTTTAACAACACCTGCACAGGATCGGTACATCCGAATATCACACCTGGGTGACAGGTACAGGATGGCCACAACAACTGCCCGAGTCACACCAGGAACACACAATCCCTCCATCAGTGCTCAGACTGTCTGCAATAGGCTGAGAGAGGCTGGACTGAGGGCTTGTAGGCCTGTTGTAAGGCAGGTCCTTACCAGACATCACCAGCAACAATGCCGCCTATGGGCACAAATCCACCTTCGCTGGACCAGACAGGAGTGGCAAAAAGTGCTCTTCACTGATGAGTCACGGCTTTGTCTCACCAGGGGTCATGGACGGGTTCGTGTTTATCGTTGAAGGAATGAGCGTTACACCGAGGCCTGTACCCTGGAGCGGGATCGATTTGGAGGTGGGGGGTCCGTCATGGTCTGGGGCGGTATATCACATCACCATCGGACTGAGCTTGTTGTCATTGCAGGCAATGATGCGGTACAGGGACGACATCCTCCTCCCTCATGTGGTACCCTTTATGCATGCTCATCCGGACATGATCCTCCACCAGCCATACTGCTCGTTCTGTGCATGAGTTTCTGCATGACAGCAATGTCAGTGTTCTGCCATGGTCAGCGAAGAGCCCGGATCTCAATCCCATTGAGCACGTCTGGGACCTGTTGGATTGCAGGGTGAGGGCTAGGGCCATTCCCCCCAGAAATGTCCAGGAACTTGCAAGTGCCTTGGTGGAAGAGTGGGGTAACATCTCACAGCAAGAACTGACAAATCTGGTCCAGTCCAAAGGAGGAGATGCACTGCAGTACTTCAAGCAGCTGGTGGCCACACCAGATACTGACTGGTACTTTTGATTTTGAGCCTCCCTTTATTCAAGGACACATTATTCTATTTCTGTTAGTCACATGTCTGTGAAACATTTTTAGTTTATGTCTTATGGTGTTGACTCTTTTAGTGTTCATACAAATATTTGCACACATTAAGTTTACTGAAAGTAAAAACAGTTGAAAGTCAGAGGACGTTTCTTTTTTTGCTGAGTTTATATATATAATAATTTACTTATTTTCAATTGCATTTCCAAATTTATTTATGTGTTTATTTATTTTTAACTTTGGCAGGATGAGACATGAGAATGGCATGGGACTGGATTTGATGGGCGGGATTTGACAGGTGATGGGCTGGGTCTGACTGATATGCAAATTACGCTTAGTGTGATGTTTTTCAAAATTGTAGGAGCACAACTGACAGCACAAATTTGTGAAAAATTAATGGATGGATGGTTTTCATTGATGTTTGGAGTTTTTATAGAGGCAGCAAAGACCCAAACGGCAACACAAAAGGATCAAAAAAGTGAAATGTGCATAATACGCCCCCTTTTATTCTCTAAACAAAGCTTTTTGCCTAAATTCCTTTTAATTGTAAAAGTTGCAGACCTCTGTAATGTAAAAATCACGAAGAGAAAAAAAAACACAGAACAAAGCGCAGGCCAACTATGCATTTTGCATGCAAAAGTGGGAGCAGATATAAACATTAACTGAAATACAGGCATTTCTCTTAATTAAAGCTAAACTCAGACCCAGATTTCTTCCAGTTCATTAGTTCATTAACATGGTATTGTTGCTGTTTCTTTTAAAAAGATTTGACTAATTATTTTTCCAGTTTATGATTTTATCCTAACTTTGTGCTTTTCTGTCCACTTGACACTTTTTTCTTACATTCCCGGTAAAACAAGAAAAAAAAAAGAGTTACGCACCAAGAAGGAAGGATCTGAATGTAATTTGGCATCCATGCAGACAATCATTATAATTTAATAGGCAAAGGGCCAAAATGTCAGGCAAAAACAGTGGAGCATTAGTGTTACACGCTGACCACAGAGCATGTGACAGTCAAAACAGTGAGTCAAGGTCACCAAACACACAGCCAGCCTTATACAGGACAAAATTAAGATTCAATTGAATTAGTACATTTTAAGTATGTCTGAATCTAGGTTGTTGCATCATGTATTTATCCTATATAAAGGTGAACTGATCACAAAGTTGTGGGTGCACCTATGTACCCATTGCCATCTCTACACCCAACATGCACGACAACTGTACACACCCAAAGAGCAACCAATTTCAAGGTACAGCAAGGGAAACTACAATGTTTCTATGGTGGGACTGACTAGAAGTTCTGCCAGCTGTAATAATGAAGCACTATGTGCAATGAAGTTACTCGCAGAGCTGTTGCTACACATTGGCTGTTAGCTGGCTGAAAAAAAGGATCAGCTTTTCCCTGGCTCAAACGCAACAAGTTCATCTTTTTGGAGACATGTTTACCAGCAATAAACAGTCACATATGAGGCCTGTTTCCACCATAGGAGCTTCTGGGTGATTTTACTGGACCTTCACGGTATGCTTGTGTCTGCAATACATCCAGCTAGCCCGAAAGGACCGCTTTCAGGGCCATTTCAGGAACCAAACGAGCACCTGCCTTGGGGTATGCACTCGGAAATGGCCGGGTAAGAGTCGGTCGGCTTAGTGCTAACTCCTGCTGATTTGTTGTAACTCAGTGGGAAATGATATCAGCAGACATCACCAAACAACCGACATTTGTAAAATTGGAAAGGTTTCTGACAAAGCGGTCTATAACATAGCAATTTCCATTGTCGTTCTCTTATTTCTGCTTCTGTGGGCGCCTTTTGTCGCTGATCAGTGACGCCACTCACTGCCGAAAAGGTCGCGATACGCTGACAATCCTAGCAAATTCCTTAAAGGGCCAGTTTTGTTTGGTGACAACAGCTGAGAGGACCTAGCCATTGTATTTACCCCGTCACCGTCCCTCCTTTCAGTGATGTCCTGGAACTAGTCTAAAGGAAATGGGCGCGTGGTGTGAAAATTAAAGGCAGCCCAAATGATCTCTTTTAGTAAAAAAGGTTAGTTTAAAATTACAGTTGTCAGCGTAAGAAACATATATTTATTAATCCACTAATTGCAGGCTGGCAAGTGAACATAATAATTATTACATTAATTGTAATTGATAAATCATTTTCCATTGAGGGGCTGCACAGTGGCACAGTTGGTAGCACTGTTGCCTTGCAGCAAGAAGGCCCGGGTTTGAATCTCGGGCCTGGGGTCTTTCTGCATCTTCTCCCTCTGCATGCGTGGGTTCCCTCAGGGTACTCCGGCTTCCTCCCACAGTCCAAAAACATGACTGTTAGGTTAATTGGCCTTAGGTATGAGTGTGTGCGTGTCTGTGTTGCCCTGCGATGGACTGTCGACTTGTCCAGGGTGGACCCCGCCTCTTGCCTGATGAATGCAGGAGATAGACACTGCATAGGACAGACGGGTATAGATAATGGATGGATGTTGGACGCTCCAGCAACGTCCTCTGGTGCTCACTGTAGATGTCCCAGCTCCAGATCTGCTCCTGATCTGCATCTGGACCAAATTATGTTCAAATTGGACCACCCCTTTAGGGAGTTCTACCTTTTTTGCCATTGAGGGCAGGTTTAGACTTTTGTGTTTAAATATTACTGTACTTTAACATGGCAGATTGAAATACTGATACAGTTGCTGGTGTGGTCTTTATTTTGAAGGAGCCTCATTTCCAGATTGATGGGAAACACCTCTGAGGACCCCAATGGATGTAAAGGTGCAGAGAAAACACGCATGGCTCCATCCCGGCTCACCTTCTTGATGTAGGCAGCAATGTCCTTCTCTATGTTGTACTTCTCCATGGCCTGGGTGGCACAGTCCACGGCGTCCTGCTGCATGTCCTCGGACATGTCTGCGTTCTTGATCACCGCTTTCCTGTCAGTCATGGTTCAGGCTGCGTGCTGAGGAAGAAACGAGGGAAGAAAAAAAAATATCTGCCACTACACGTGGTGGAGATGAGGGTGAGGATGGGTTCTAGGCCAGCCAGATCATCGCAATTTCTCCAGTCACACGCAGAGCATAAAGCCATTCTGCACAGCGGTTCTCACAGCTGATCGCTCCAATTCGATTTTCTACTTGTGTCTGTGTGTCTCGGCTCCCAGCTATTGACAAATAGCGGCTTTAGTTTTGCATAAATTTGCAGAGAAACTTGATACAGGTGGAGTTAAATTACTTTCCTATAAATACATTTGCATCAGAACTGCAGCAATAATTAAAATGCTTCTATTTGTATCATATGGCGGCAGATTGTTCAGAAAATAAACTAGTTGAGTCCATTTGAATATGCCCTTTTAAAAAAACGCATGAACACGTACAGTAAAAGCTAAGCAGAACTAGAATCATAAATATGGCAAACCTTGAAGTGGGTCTTCTAGATTAGGGCGGTGCAACTCACCTTTTCCGGCGCCTCTGAGGTGGAAAGATGACCTCCGTTCAGATATTTGTATTTATGTTGTACCGGTGAGGGAAGGTTCAGATGATGTTGCGGCTAATTGCTTTTTAAAGATTTACACAAAAAGCATGAAAGGTAGGTTGGGTCTGCGCTGTGCTGTACGCGGCACGTCCCCGCCCCCTCTGTCGCATGCCGCGCCCTGCCATTGGCTGCGGCGCAGCCTCCACGCGCGGCGCAAGCGTTTTTCTCCAGCTCCTCTCTGCCGGCATCTTATTTCATCCCACAATGCATCATTCACAACATACGCCACTGACTGTCTGGAGGGTAAAGTGGAAACTGGATCTCGGCTTGCTGGAAGGTGTCGGTTCGGCTTTCACAGCTGTGGGCCAGTGTGGTTGTGCTGGACATCCTGGATTGGGTCTATTTCTTATTTTGATGCGTGCAAATTTATGATGCTTGCAGTAACAACAAAAAAACCTTTCACCCCAAAGTATCATGAAATGTCTGGGTTATAATACAATGCTTCAGTGCATGCTACCCATTAATGCACATGGCAGCAAACTTACCCTAACATCTAAATGAAATGTTTTACAATTCTGACCTGCTGACCATAAAGTCAATCTGCCACTTTAACGTTTAGGAAATCAATTGCTTTTGCTGAAAAGCACAGTTTTGGTCTATTTTTTGAGAAGGTTGTGAAGTAATTAATGGCTTTTACCTGGGGGTAATCCTTAAAAGAAAAAGAAAAACTTAATCAGTCAGAATGCGTTCTGCATATTTCCTATAAACTGAACTTGTATAGAAAATTTCTAGTCATACCGATCACTTAAGAGCTCACTATCATTTGAATTATTGAAAGATCTGTCTGTAATTATTTCCTTCTCTGACCTTTGCCCCCACCAACCCCGTTCCTTAAAACACAAACAATATATCAGCCACAAAGTTTAAATGGCAGGGCACGCTTAGCATTATTTACTATATTTATACCATTTAGAGCCCAGGTATTTTTTAAGATATACGTTGTGTACTGCTGTTTGCAGCAGGGAAGAGGAAAACAGCATTTCAGTTCTGTTTGTATTGTTCACATGGCAGTTTTAACAAAGTTTATTAAACAGAGACCCAGACGTTTACTGGTAGTTGTTAACATTTCTGTCATGTGCTTTTGTGTTTTGGTCATGCCACCAATGGAATCATAAAACACTCCATAAAAGCAACGTAGACTTTCTTCAGCATTTTACATTCAATATCAAGTACAATTTTAATAAAAATATTATGTATTGTTCCCACTTTAAAGTGTTATCAGCAACCACTGAAAGGTAGCATGAGCTTTCAAACTGGATGTTTTTCTCTCATTTTGTCTAATCTCAATTGAGGTGTTATGAAACTGCAAAAAATACTGCGTTTAATTCAGTGTAAATTCATCTCAATCCTAGAAACATCACTCAAGTTCAACAGAAAAAGCTAAAGATGTACGATTAGGAAGCACCGTTTGTGAACGTCATTGTAGACGAAATTGTTCGCAAAACCAGTTATGAGATCACAGGAGTGACCAAATTTACAAGAATCGTTTTCCAAGTCGCACAAGTTCTGGGGAAATCAGAACATCTCTATTCTAATTTGAAAATTAGCTTTTTGATGCATGTCTGTTTTGAAACAGAACCACTTCAGTTATGCACATAGCCATACCACATTCTCACACCAATAAAAACAAACTCAATACATATGTTTGAAAGTGTTTATTGAAAATGCTAAAAGAAAGATTAAGCAAAGCAAAAATTACAAACTATTCCCAGATTTTAACCCCCTCCCAAACTCCCCATATTTTTGTTAAAATTCCCTCATACCGGGCATCTACGACTCCATCCTTTGATCCAACTTCCTGGTCCTCTGTTTCGTTTTCTTCTATAATAAAGCCATTGGGGCCTAAACCAAAAGGGCAAAAAAAAGGTGCTCTGGGACTCCCATTATTTTCGTTCTGATAAATTTGAATCCTCGAAAAACTGCTCCCGTTCCCGAGCATCCATCCTTGCCTATCCCTTTCCTAATCGATCCACTCATCCAGCTCCAAGGATTGGGATCCATTGAGCCACTCCTCCAATCAAAACCTTGAAATACCAGGAAGAAAATCAGAGGCAGACTGTTAGAATAAAATGTCAAGAGTTTGGAGCCTATTTTTTTCCACTGAACACTCAGACTAAAGAAAAAAACAACTTTAAAAATCCCTGACTTAGAAGCATTTTTAACCAATGAGGATGCTCAAAACTGGGACGCTTTTTATACAAAGCAGTTGTTTTTTTTAAACATTTGACAGCAAGGATTACACTTACATCGCAACACTTGATTTAGGACTGCTTATTCTGTCAGAAACCAGAGTAGCATGTTACAGACTGTCTTAACAAAGTACAGTACACATATCTTTGTTAAATAACATGCATAACATGGCAACCTGTCAAAATGTTCATTTTATGGAATATGAAGCATACCATTGCCTCGACCTGATTGCTCCTAGATGTCCTATCCTCCTCCTAGATGTCCTATTTGTATCCTGACCATACAAATGAAATGTGCTCCACAATGGTTTTATTCCAAATCACTTTAATCCTTCTCCTCAGATGTCTAAAGGAAGACACAAGGGTAAAATACAGTTAAGCATCGGGCTTCCAACCAAAAAAAAAAAAAAAAAAAAAAAAAAAAAACCAGCCCACCCCACATATATCCAAAGAGAGGCTACTGAAGAAAAAAAAAAAAAAAAAACGAAGATGAAACTTCAGATTAACACTTGCAAAAACATTGAGTGTGACTCTTACAACTCAACGTTTTTGAAGTTCACCACAGCACAACTTGTAATGTTCAAAATCTGAGATGACATAAAGAAGGGGAGAGAAGAAGAAAACAAAAGGGAGAGGGAAGGGGAAAGTTAAGGGAGGGAGGCGGTTGGGGGTACATGTACATACCAAGATCATCCACAAGGACACCAGGACAAGAAATGTGAAAATAAAAATCAATAGCTGACATCTGGAGAAACTCGGAGGTAAAAACAGGAGGGCATACATCAGAAGGAAAAAACATTGATGGCGGCAAGGTTTAAGAACGGGAGCGAGAGCGGCTGTGGCGGGGCGAGTAGCGGGGAGATCCTCTGCCACGACCACGTGAATTGCTGCGACTGCGGCTGGCGCTGCGACTGCGGCTCCGGCTTCTGCTGCCACGGCTGCGGGAGCGTGATCTTCCGTAACTTGGGCTGCGGGGACCGTCTAATTTCACACGAATGTAAGCAGTCTCTCCCTGGCGAACACAAGAGAACTTGACATTGAAAAGGCAACATTCCTGCCTCTGGTGGGCATACAGATGGGCACTTAAGGAGTGAGTGTTGTATACGCAAAAAGGAACACTTGTTTTTTTAAGTACTCACCGCGACACAGCAAAGAATCATTATCCATGACAGTTAATCAAATCCGCACACATACCTCATGGGAGCGGAATTTGGTGTTGTCCAGCTTTCGGACGGCATAGGTCATGTCCTCTTTGCGCACAAACTCTACAACTCCGGTTCCGTCCCTGTAAACGTCGGCATAGCACACATCACCGGCCTCTCGCATGTGGTCCTTCAGGTCCTGCCAGCTGCCGCTCTGAGGAAGACCTGAACAGAAGGATGACACATGCTGAACAAGCTTTGAAAAGAGGCGATAAAGTGAATACTTGAAATAAATCTTGTATTACAATAGACCAGAGATTAACACTGCTAGACAAGGTGGCTGTTTGATAAACTAAACAAATTAAAGACAACAGCTGTTATTATTTCTACAGTCTATCAAACCAACTAAATTAGTCCCACTAAGAAGGGGAAGGCGCTTTGTTGACAGGTGCTATTGATACGGGATAAACATGATGGAGAAATTAAGAAGAGATTGAGTTTGCCATTGTGTTGAGATTTTTTTTGGATCAAATGTAAACCATTAATACAAAACAACGGTTTGATTTCGCTGCAATACATCCATCTACTAAAGCTTAATCCTGTAGCTGCCAGCATCAGATATGCACAATATCAGATGAAGCAGGGGAATATTGCGAGTGAATGGCAAACACGTGCGACAACGTGACGTGAGAAGGAATACTCAACTCTACAGTGATAGTCAGTCCTCTTTGGGTGTATTGCAATCAGAGACCTGAGATAGTGAGTAGCATGGCAGGTATAGGTCATATTTATTACAGTCCAAGCTGTTCTTGTAATATTGCGAAGAAAATAAATCAGCAGTAAATTATGCGGACCCAGCCAATGTGTGACAAGACTAGACAAAGTAAGTATGAGCTTGTGTTGTGAGCTAAAAACCAAGAGTTTTGGTAAGTAGTTTTTGTATTTCCCTGTTGTGTTGAAAAAGAGGACTAACGGCTTCCCACCATCGTCTATAACCACTTATCCTTGCAGGGTTGGGGGAGTGGGGTGTACCCAGAGAGAACCTAGACGTGGACAGGGGGAAAACAGGCCGGGATTTGAACCAAGGACCTTCTTGCTGCAAGGCAACAGTGCTACTACGCCAAAATTTGCGAAACATTGTTAAAAAGAAAAAGAACAATGCCTTTTTTTGGTATGGGGTAATGAAATACTCAAACCTGAACTGAATTATTCTCCAAGTACATTTCTTAAAAAGCTGATTTGTGAAAACTTTTCTTCATTTGTGAAAACAGAAAATGCAATTTCTCAAAAAACAATGTTAAAACATAATTCTTGTAGGGCGCTAGTGAGCAGGCGATGGAGTAGGCAGCGAAAAGACAAGCTCTGCTAAATATCATATTAAAGTACCTTTTTTAGGCACCTTATACTACTAAAAAGCTACAAAATACAGCCTGTAATAGTCTTTATTCAAAAACATCCCACTCTGGGGGAGACAAAACGGATTAATGGCAAATAACCTTCGAAAATACAAGTTCACCGGAGGCGCTCCGACAACGGGCTCAAAAGCATCGAGCTCGGATAGCTCACCACCCAAGAACACCACGCCGCAACCTGCAGACCAAATGGATACAGCGGACCTGAAAGCTGAAATCCTCTCATCTTTGAAAGTGGATATTGCTGCAATGCTACGGTCGGAGTTGAAGGCTGCGCTTACTGGAGACTTTGAAGCCATCAAGGCCGAGTTGCAGGCAGTGAGAACCGAGCTAGCTAGTAACACTGCTACGATGCACTCCGAGGTGGAAGCGATGAAAACGACAATGGCGGGTGTGGAGCGTACGCTTTCATCTCACTCAGATGATGTGTCACTGCTGCAAACCAAAGTGGGGAAACTTGAGTCAGAAGTTAACAACCTCCGAGAGAAATGCCTCGACATGGAAGGACGGATGAGGCGCTCTAACATCCGTATACTTAATGTCCCTGAGACCGCAGGCTCCAGCACACCGGCGGCAGTTTCCAAACTTCTGAAAGAAGCTTTAGGACTGGATAAAGAAATCCTGGTTGATCGATCTCATCGGGGGCTACAGGCGAGAGGCCGAGATGGAAAACCCCGCGTCATCGTCGCGAAGGTCCATTACCACCAGGATTGTGTCGACATACTTCGCCGCGCCAGAGAATCCGGACCGCTCCGCTGGAAAGGGACAGAGATCCTCATATTCCCGGATTACCCTCCGAGCGTTGTGCAGGCCAGATCTGCTTACAATGAGGTGAGACGACTCCTCCGTGGCCGCAGTGGTGTCAGATACGGGCTGCTTTACCCAGCACGGCTCCGGATCACGCATAACGGGACTGAAAAATGGTTTCAAAACCCGGATGATGCCATGGCATATGTGAAAACCAAGATTTTACCGGACACATCAAACGACTGACTTAAACTGAAGTGAGTAAGATCTGAGATACTGCATTTGAGTGAGGTCAATAGGCTGCTGTCCACTCGGTCCATTTAAAAGATTACTCGGATCAACAGAGCATAAAACTAACCTAAATGTGCTGCTTTACAGTAACTGTTTCCTGACATTTACTGGCATGACATATTATGTCATAGTAGTTTGTTACTGTTCTCTTTTTGTTTACCTTAACGGTGGGAAACCCTGAAATATGGTCTTGTTAATATAGGCCTATGTCAAAATAATTTGGACTTTGAGTGGAATAACACTGTTAATGTTCACCTTTTATCGCTTTTCAATAATCAAGCACGGAATGCATCTTCTGTGTTTTATTTAATACATTTTTTTTGCCTTTTTTGTTTATATTAATATAACAAAGGTGCCTTTTATATAAAAGTGTGATTATCATATAGCAGAGTTCTGTCTGTTAGAGCTTGTGTACCCTTCCATAAGCACTTAAATGTGTAGTTACTTGTGCAAGGGGATGGGGAGTCACCATGTTCTGATAGGTGAGGGTTGGGGTTTTACTGTACCACACTTTGAAAATTGCTTAATTCATTTTAATCTACTTTTATTACCTGTTTTTCTTTCTGAGAGTCCTAACTTCATATTTAAACTAAATATAAATGATACACCAGTAATATTTCCCCAAGTTAAATATGGCCACAGTTAATACAGATCTTTCAAACGGACCAGTCGGTTGTGATGTAAACTTTATAAGCTGGAATGTAAAATCCTTAAATACACCAATCAAACGGAAAAAAGTAATGAGTCATTTGAATGAATTAAATGCAGGAATTGTTTATCTTCAGGAGACCCATCTCCGAACGTTTGATCACTCTAGACTCAGAGGAGGGTGGATCGGACAATCATTTCACTCAAATTTTCACTCCAAATCTAGAGGTGTGGCTATTCTTATTAGAAAAAATATCCCATTTGTAACGTCGAAAGTTGAAACCGATTCCTCAGGACGCTACTTGATTGTTATAGGCAAGCTGTTCAACACACCAGTCATTCTGGTTAATGTTTATGCACCACATTGGGATGACAGTTCTTTCTTTTTAGATTTTTTTACTAAAATCCCAAATATGAATACACATCACTTAATCTTTGGAGGAGACATGAACTGTGTCCTATCGCCTATCCTGGATCGCAGCTCATCTCGAGCTGTGTCTACATCCAACTCAGCCCTTCAACTGCAGCTCTTTCTTAGCACAAATGGTGCTGTTGATACATGGCGTTTTCTAAATCCCACATCTAGAAGTTATTCCTTCTTCTCCCCGGTCCATGGGACATATTCCCGCATAGACTATTTTTTCTTGGATAAGCGGCTTCTCTCACTGGTGAGAAAGTGTGACTATCAAGCCATAACTATTTCAGACCATGCCCCCTTGTTAATGACTCTCTGTATACCAGTTTCTTGGGCTAATTATCGCCCCTGGCGCTTTAACACCTTATTACTTTCTGATGAAAATTTTACAAAATTTGTCTCATCTGAAATATCCTTCTTTCTCAAATATAACCAGACCCCAGGATTATCTTTTTCAACTATTTGGGAATCAATGAAAGCTTATCTTAGGGGGCAAATTATATCATATAGTACACAACAAAGGAAACATCATAAAATGAAATTAGAACAGCTAGCGAATGAGATTCTCAAAATAGATGAAACACTTGCAGTAACCCCATCTGATGATATGTTTAAACTACGACTGAACCTTCAAACCGAATTCAACCTGTTGTCAACTAGACATATTGAAAACCTCATTAACAAGTCGCAAAGTAAATTATATGAATATGGGGAAAAGGCGGGAAAGATTCTAGCCCATCAGCTCCACCAAAAAACTGTTGACAGAGCTATTATAGAGATAAACGATCATTTGGGAATTAAGCACACAGATCATTCAGAAATTAATTCATGCTTTCACAAATTTTATTCAAACCTGTATGACACTGAATCGCTTGGCAATCAAGATCTATTTCACTCATTTTTTGCTAAATTAAAGGTCCCTGTAATGGATAGTATAAATTCTGAGGAATTAGATAAACCTTTTTCTATAGAGGAGCTCACAAATGCAATTAAATCCATGCAAAATGGAAAGTCCCCAGGACCTGATGGATTTCCTACTGAATTTTTTAAAAGATTTGCCGATCAGATTTCTCCTATTCTACTTTCCGTTTTTGAAGAGTCACTTAACATTGGCTCTCTTCCTCTGACCATGCGACAAGCAGTCATCTCTCTCATCCCTAAACAAGATAAAAAACCCCTTGAATGTAGTTCATTTCGTCCTATTTCACTTTTAAACGTAGATAGCAAAATCCTTTCAAAAATGCTGGCCTCTCGTTTAGAGGTGGTTCTACCCTCAATAGTGGCGGAGGATCAGACTGGTTTCATAAAAGGTCGTCATTCATTCTCTAATGTCAGGCGCTTATTTAATATTCTTTATGGTCCCACTCCACCCGATATCCCAGAAGTTTTACTGTCACTCGATGCAGAGAAGGCATTTGATCGGGTGGAGTGGGACTATCTCTTCTATACCCTTGGGCAATTTGGTTTTGGCGAGGGATTTATCACCTGGATAAAGATTTTGTACTCCTCCCCCGTAGCAGCCGTTCGTACAAACAATAACCTATCACCTTACTTCTCTCTCCGGCGGGGCACCCGACAGGGTTGTCCCCTATCACCCCTTCTTTTTGCCATCGTAATTGAGCCGCTAGCAATAGCGCTACGTGACGAAGTCAATATTAGAGGCATGCAAAGGTATGACTCTGTGAATAAAGTGTCCCTGTATGCTGATGATATGCTCTTATACCTGTCCGATCCTTTAAATAGCTTACCAATCACCTTGAATCTATTAGAGGAATTTGGCAGAATATCAGGATACAAGGTTAATCTACATAAATGTGAAATCATGCCAGTGAATTCAGAAGCAAAGCTAGTTAACTTTGACCCATTCCCTTTTAGAGTCAGTCCACAGAAATTTAAATACCTTGGTATCTGGGTAACACACTCCCTCAAGGATATCTTTAAAAATAATTTCTCGCCATTATTAACTCAGCTTAAACAAGATCTTGAGCGTTGGTGTCTACTACCCCTTTCACTGGGAGGCAGAATCAATACAATCAAAATGAACGTACTGCCTAAGTTTCTATATGTGTTTCAATGCATTCCTTTATACTTATCGAAATCGTTTTTCACAAATGTGGATAAACTGATATCGAGATTTCTATGGAATAAAAAAAACCCTAGAATAAGGAAACATATCCTACAGCAACATCGTCAACATGGTGGGTTATCACTTCCTAATTTTCAATATTATTATTGGGCTGCCAACATGAGGGCTATGCTGTACTGGAAGGAATCACAACTTAACAGTTCAACCTCAAAATGGTTGCAAATGGAAAACTCATCTTGCCCTCATACCTCTCTATATTCATTGCTTTGTTCGAGACTCCCTTTCCCTGAGTCTACATCGAAATATACCTCAAACCAAATTGTAAAGCACTCTCTTAAAATTTGGATACAGTTCAGACGAACATTTTCCCTCAAAAACCTGCCGAAATGTGCACCTATTGATAGAAATCATCAATTTTTACCGTCAATCACCGATAAAGCTTTTACTGAATGGAGCAGAAGAGGAATTTTTGCAGTAGACGATCTATTCATTGATGGCACTTTTGCATCCTTTGATCAACTTGTGTTTAAATTCAATATTCCTCGCCCCCATTTTTTTAGATTCCTGCAGCTTCGAAGCTTTATCTCAGCATCATTTACCCATTTTCCAGCTCGCCCCCCCGAATGTCTCCTAGACTCCATTCTTAAACTCAAGATGAGTTCCAAGGGGACAATTGGGAGAATATATTCTTTGCTAAACTCATATAACGCAAGACCCTTAATATCACTGAAGAACCAATGGGAGGAAGATTTGAGTTTGGGAATCTCGGAAGAGACTTGGGAGAAGGTTTTAGACAGGATACATTCCTCCTCAATCTGTTTACGACACAAGGTTATTCAGTTTAAGGTTGTGCATCGCCTCCACTGGTCCAAAGTGAGACTTGCAAAATTTATTCCTAGTATCAGTCCTGTTTGTGATCGATGCAAGCAACCAACAGCTACCCTTGCTCATATGTTTTGGTCCTGTTTAAAACTCGATAATTACTGGCGGTCAATATTCAGAGCACTGTCAGATGTCCTGGAGGTACCCATAAAACCCTCGGCTATATCTGCAATATTTGGTGTAACCCAACAGGATATTAATTTTAACTACAAGGGAAAAAATATAATAGCTTTCGGAACTTTGATTGCCAGGCGATTGATTCTTCTTAAATGGAAAGAACAATACCCTCCAACCTTTAAGATGTGGATCAATGACCTTTTGCACTTTTTGGTGTTAGAGAAAATTCGATTTTCTACAAGGGGCTGTGTACAAGAATTTTATGCCACTTGGAATCCCTTCTTAAGATATGTGGAGAAACTTGATGTCACTAATGTTGACATATTTCATGATTGACTCTGTATTTCACATATTCTAGGACCAATGGACTCTTTTTTTTTTTTTTTTTTTTTTACAGTATGTCTTTTGGTTGTCTTTGCTGTATGATTGTAATTTACAGTCAAAGTGTAGGATATATAACTGAGTGGTACGGTAATGGGGGGTGGGGGGGTGGGGTATGTTCTGTATACTTTGCATCATTGTAATCCTTTTTATGAATACAAAATGTCAATAAAAAGACCATGTGCAAAAAAAAAAAAAAAAAACATAATTCTTGTGACTTCAATATTGGGTATGGTGTGCTGGTTGGGTTTAGATGCACCCCAGGTAATTAACCGTGTACATTACATGACGTAATGTAATCATACAAAGAAAAACCCTTTCAACATTGAAATTAACTAATGTTAGAAAAGCAGAACAGATAGATCTGAAACCTGCTTTCTATTGATTAAATATTTAAAAACATTTGTACACATTTAACGTGAATCACTATGCTTCACGATCTTATCAGTTGTGTAAAAGCATCCTTGATGCATGTTATTAACTCGTACTTGACTTACTTTACTATCCTAAATGCAACTAGAAGGCAGATAAATCCTACAAGCCAAGGTCCATGAACAGGTTCTCCATCAACTTTCAGCTGCTAGATAAATAACTATTTCACTGCTCTTATGGTACATTCAGCTTTTAGTCTGAATCCTACAGTTCCAAGCCAGAAAAAAAAAAATCCAACAGAACACAATTTAGGGTCGAAACACGGATTTGGAAAGTTGAGGATTTCTGGCCAACTCCAAGTTCAGATTTAAATTAGTTGCCAGATTTGAAAATTGTGAAACTTTTAGGAGCAAAAGTGTTAATTTGCACTTCAGACAGGTCGTAGTGCATTAAATAAGAGGCTAAGGACAACTATTGGTGAACATGCCGCCTTATTATTCACATATGTAAAATGAAGAGAAATATGCAGTTATCAGCTTCTATTGGTTACCCCTGCTTTCCACCG
The DNA here is from genome assembly GCA_963556495.2 of Valencia hispanica. NCBI lineage: Eukaryota > Metazoa > Chordata > Actinopteri > Cyprinodontiformes > Valenciidae > Valencia > Valencia hispanica. The sequence goes on from OY747700.1 coordinate 18,768,154, forward strand.
AACGCGTAAGCGGCGCATGACGTAACAGACGCGTTTTACTCACAAATTCAGCAGCGGAATTCCTAAACGCCTTCCCACCGGGTGCGTTTTAGACGCGCTGCATCACTCAAGAATGCGTTCCACCCAGCTGGTCCCAGGAGATCACGAAATCACAGAAGATTTGCAATTGCATAACTTAAAGGGTAGTATGCTGGGGGAAATATAACCCTAGATTAATAAGTAGCACAAACTCACCATTCAGGTGAGTCCTGGTGTCACAGGTAGTGAAGTTTTGTTTTGTTCTGTCAAAAGCAATCAGAAATCTGCACGCGTCTTATTTCGAAAATGTTGATTATTTTCACTACTTCCGTGCCTGAATTCCTGCCTGGCCCGCTCTAACCTGCAAAGCTTGATGTGGTTTAGAAGCGTAGCGCGTTAAAAAATAGACCCGCCGGGAGAATTTAGGATAGAGCCGCGACAACGCTTCTGAGACGCATCTGGTTTGCGCCCAGTGGAAACGGTCCCATTGACTATAATGGCGGCTATCAGCTGCGTAATTACGCAGACATTACGCTCCGCTTACGCATCCGGTGGAAAGCAGGGGTAACAGTAACTAGTTTAGTCCCTGATCACAACAATTAGCCGATCATTGGGGCTTCAAGCTGCATTCAGTTGTGATGTGCTCCCCAAACCAGACTTTCAGCTCCGATATAGACTGAAGGCAGCTGCTAGCCACTGGGATTTGCAAATTGCTGTGATGCCAACTACTAGTATCTAGAGCAGAGGTCACTAATAGGTGGAACGCGGTCCGGACCGAAATGCTGTCTCATGCGGACCCGAGCCTAATGCCAAAACAGAAATCACCATTTATAACCTTAATGAGCGCTTCTGGCCGGCGCAGCTTTTGTGTTCTTTACGGTAGTGTTGTAGTGTCCATGGAAACCCGCAGGCCAATGGTATGTGAGGTTTGCCATACCACCAAAGCTAATAAGGACTTTGCATTCCAGCCAGGAAACTTTAGAAAAAAAATATATAGCGAAGCGCAGCAAAAATAAACAGATACCGGCCGAAAAAAGAGAAATATCACAGCGGAGAGGAGGAGAGATTCAGGCGGAGAGAAGGAGAAATATCTGTGGAGAAAGTTAGTGCTACAGGCGGAGAGAGGGAGAAACAGGCAGACAGGAGGAGAAATACCGGCGGTGAGGAGTGATACAGGCAGAGGAAAGGAAAAACAGAGGGGTGAGACAAAGGAAAAGAAAAAATAAACCTGATAGTTGAGACGGAGAAGAATAAATGTTTGAGACAGTTTAGTACACATTTAAAAAAATATATATATAAAAAATGAGCTTTTCCTACATTTGTTTTCTGAAGTTAGATTGTGAACATGCACAGTTGCCAAGTCTTATTTTTTTTATTTACATGTTATCCTACCTTTATTTAGTAAATGAGAGAACATTACACACCTGAGAAATCATACATACATGTTCAGCACTTTGTGACAATAAATGTCAATAATATTTAAATAACACAATTAATTTCATTTGATAGGCTAGTCAACAATGCAGATGTTGATCCAAGTGCTAAGAACATAAATATATAGTATCACACTAAATTGTAGGACATTATGATCATCCGGACCTTGGCTTCAATAAGTTTTCTCGGAATGGACCTCTTTAAATTTCATTCGATTACCCCCAAATCTAGAGCTTTGACAACTTAATAAATTTTTACTTAGCTTTACTTAAACACATACACACACATACAAAACATCAATGAAGGTTTAAATATTTACTAAGGTTTAACTTCGCAAGTATGAATTTCTTTCCATTTTTATTATAACATTGATAAAATGTTATCTAATATATTTATTACCTTTGGTGCTTCATACTAGTCATAAAACAAGCAGGAAACACTATCTGCATTGAGGGACATTTTTCAGAAATGGGAGGTGTACAGTACCACGTGCCTCACCGATTTAAATAAACAAAACTGTCAGAAGTAATGAATATCTTAAAAGTGCAAATCTTGCTATAGTTTATGTGAGGCACCCATATTGGATATTTAGGTACAGCGTGCATGTACACCTCTGTAATTTGCAGCTGGAATCCCTACTTTATAACACTATGGTATTAATGGCCTTTCTGACTGGAAACATCTCAAAACACGAGCTCAACAACGCACCATCAGATCAGCACCGGGGTATCCTGGAGTAAAAGTAACGTGAATTTGTCTTTTATTCGACTACAAGGCAAGCCTAACATTAACATCGTCTTTTACCGAGTGAAAGACAAGAAACCACACTGGCTTGATCATTTACCTGACACAACGACCCTGTACTCTGAGCGTCTGGATGGAGGTCCATATCTTCCCCTGGGTGCTCCACCGATCCCCCCATAACCGCCTCTGGAGCCTCTGCCGCTCCGTGGAAACTCCACCCGCAGTCTGTAGCCGTCGTAGTCGTACCCATCACGTCCATACACCGCATCGTCGGCGTCCCTGTTTTTAAAAGAACAGGGACATATCATGAAAACACAGAGAGCATTGATGCTGACAGACTTTGACAGACTTGCAGGATTAAATACTGGGACGGGGTCGCCGCCATGTTCGTGTCTCTTAATCCGCCTTGGAGACCTGCAAATCACTCAAATTCAAGAAAGAAATTGGACGCGCAGAAATTACACTGCCACCAAAATGGCGCAATCAAACATATAGCTGTACATTAGTCGAGTGGGTAAATGTTATTTTAAGTTATAATTTGAACATGTACAGCAGATCATAATCTGTGGTGCAACATGAAACGCAGCGCGTCTTTAAGAATGAGTGTGAAACCACAAGAAAGCCAAACCACGCTCGCTAACGAGAACAATGCGCGTCCAGGAAATAGCCTGACCCCCGAGCAACGCGTTGACAACACAATGGAATTGGCTACGGCTTGGTCGGCTAACCACCTTTAGCACCTCACCTCGGATCTTCAAATTCGATGAAGGCGAAAGGCGGGCCTCCTCTACGGTTCTTCAGGTCAATATCTCTGATCGTCCCGTACTTGTAGAACACGTCCTCCACGTCTTTGGTGCGAATATCAGGGGGGAGATTCCCTACGTAAATTCGGCAATCATTGTTCCCAGCGGGGCCTCGCACAACACCCGACATGGCTGCTGCTGCTAACTTAAAAAACTAACGGTGGCGGATTGTCTGCAAGGTTCAATACAACTATGGCGTCCAAAAACACTTAAAAACCCAAAGCGACTCTAAAAGTAGGGATATATAAAAGAAAGACGAATTTGGAAAGTATTTAGAAAAACCTAATATCGCGTCTAATACCTCTTGAACAGACAAACCTGAGTATCATTCACTACTCTGCGCCTCTTTACTGACACGCCCATAAAAACACACTACTGCTGCCAGACGACCTGACACGTCCGCCTCAGAAAATAGTCTGGCGGAAACGGAAGCTACAAAAAGCCACTGCTCTGATGGGCGCAACTGTTAAAAGCTGCAACAAACCTAAGTGAACATGATAATAATTATGCATTAATTATAATTGATCTTTCATTTTACATCGATTTAAACACATCGCGTTCAATGCATAAATTATAATAATGTCATTGATATAATTTTAGAAATATGAATTTTGGACCTAAAGTGGAACGATCAAGACTCAGGACACAGCTTCTCAGTTAATACAGATAGAAACTACTGATCGGCCCGAAATCTAGGTGTAGTAATGGACTCAGACCTGAACCTCCAGGGTCACATAAAGGCAATAACAAGGTCAGCCTTCTATCAGCTGAATAACATTTCTAGGATTAAAGGACTGATGTCGCAACAGGACCTCGAAAAACTCATCCATGCCTTTATATTTGGTCAGGTTGATTACTCCAACAGTGTCCTCACAGGTCTGCCTAAAAAGTCTATCAGACAGCAGCAGATGATCCAGAACGCTGCTGCTCATGTCCTCACTAGAACCAGGAAAGTAGAGCACATCACCCCAGTTCTAAAGTCCTTACACAAGTCCATGTAGCTCAGAGAATAGACTTCAAAATACTTTTACTGCTTTATAAACTATTGAATGGGCTGGCACCAAAGTATGTTGAAGACTTGTTGCTGCTATATCAACCCCCCAGATCACTCAGGTCCTCCAACTCCAGTCTACTAACCATCCCTAGAATCAGAACCAAACACAGAGAAGCAGATTTCAGTTTCTATGCTCACCTTATCTGGAACAAACTTCCAGACCACTGCAAAGCTGCTGAAACACCGAGCTCCTTTAAATCAAGGCTAAAAAACACTGTTGTTACTGTTGGTTTGTTGCTGCTTATATTTTATCCCCTAATCATGTTAAGCACCTTGAATTGCCTTGTTGTTGAAAGTGTGCTATACAAATAAAGTGACCTTGCCTTGCCTATATAATTTATATCCATTTCGCATTTAAGCAAAAACCCAATTGAAATTAATAGGGAGAACCAACCCCAACATTCAGCAGGTTGTCACGGTGGGACAAGGGGGTCTTTGACAGGTAATATAACCTTTTATCACAATAAATTGTAGAATGATCCACTTCACGTTTTTTCTTACTGCGCTTACCCCTTCTCAACACAGGAGGGTGCCCACTCCCCACTGATTGGTCATGCAAACGGACAACAAGGAAACGTGTTAAAATGCGCAGCTGAAAGCTCCTTAAAATGCATTTGCCTTGTCCATGAAAACAGTTTGCTGGTGTTCCAACATATTCCAGTTCATAGCACCTTAGGACTTAGGGAAGGACCTTTCATTATTATATGTGAAATAAGATCCATACTTCAGAAATATAATTATCTGTTATCAAAATCTGCAATTAAAATCAAACAATTAAAATATACTGAAATTTGTTTTGCAAACGGTTTAATTAGAAAGCTTATGTAAGTCTATGTAATATATATTTTTATACTTATTCAAGTATATAAGGTTTTAAAGTAATAACGTTTGAATAATTTATTATGAGTTTGCACAATTTCACAATACACTCCACATCTCTATGTACAGTTAAATAAAATAATAAACAATGTATTTTCATCCTTAAACTTTGAACATCCAGTCACTAAAACAATACAAAAAAACATATCAGTATGTCTTGAGTTATTTGCATGTATATATCTCTTTAAGGAAATCAATTGCCAACAAATGTGTCATTTGTAACTATTCAGAGGCTGATTATCAATAGCTAAAACTTTCTGCATCAAAATTACCCTCATAAATGACTGTTTAATTCATCCTTCTATATTACTTCTTTGGATAAAGTTACTCTGCAATCCATGCATGTCAATGACAATTACAGGCACTTCATGACATTCACTGTAGCACCGATAATTTTATTGAAATAATGTAGATAACTTTACATCTTATTTATAGTCATATCAAATCAAATCAAACTTTATTTATAAAGCGCTTTTCATACAAGAAGTTGCATCACAAAGTGCTTTACAGATTAAAATGACCCCACATAAAACCACCTTCCCTTCCCTCCCCCACAGATTTAAAAGCATGGTCACAGTTATACCCCCCTCCCCCCAACCCAACTCCCATGCACACACACAGTTAAAAGAAAAAGTTAAAAGGACATTGGGCCGAGTGTAGATGAACCATGCAAGGAAACGCCATCAGAGGAGCCATCTGCCCCGGCAGCGGTAGACTAACAGCAGCAGCCGAGGCACCGACACAGGGCACCCAGTGGAGGCAAGGCCAAGACCCCCACCTCCACCCAAGCTCCACCTGGAGAGCACCCAGGCAGCTACAGCCGACCACCGCTCCCGGGGCAGAGGGCTCCCACAGAGGAAACACTGGAACGGGGATTAAGAAAAATTAAAGTATAAATAGAAACGGTAAATTAATGTGCTAAGATAGAATAGTAAAACTGATAAAAATATAATCATATAAAACATGCAGAGCAATTAAACAAACAGTGATAAATAATAATCAGTTAAAAGCTAGGCTAAAAAGGTGAGTCTTGAGCCTGCTCTTAAAAACATTAACGTTCTCTGCAGCCCAAAAAAGTTGTGTTCATGCTCTCTTGCTTTATTGTGTATCATGTGTAATGTGTGTTTCTTTTATGTTTTTGTTTTTTTTAAATCACCAAATCATGTAAAGCACCTTGAATTACCCTGCTGTTGAAAGTGTGCTATACAAATAAAATTGCCTTGCCTTGCCTTGCCTAGCCCTGAAGTCCTCTGGCAGCCTGTTCAAGAGGTGAGGGCCATAAAACTGGAAAGACGCCTCGCCATGCGTGTGTGTCCTGACTTTTGGGGTGACAAGGAGACGGCTGCCAGAGGAGCGCAGAGACTGCAAAGGTTCATATGGTAAAAGCAGGTCAGAGAGATAAGAAGGCCCAAGACCATTAAGACACTTAAAAACCATTAAAAGAACCTTAAAGTCGATCCTGAAATGTACGGGGAGCCAATGCAATGAATTTAAAACCGGTGTAATGTGCTCCCGCCTCCTGGTCTTCGTCAGGACACGTGCTGCTGAATTTTGTAGTAGTTGTAAACCTGATATACTCTTTTTGGGAAGACCAGAAAGCAGGGCATTACAGTAATCAATTCTACTGGAGATAAAAGCATGCATCAGTGTCTCCGTATTGGCCCGAGAGAGAATGGGGCGGACTCTGGCGATGTTCTTTAGTTGATAAAAACCTATTTTAGTGATATTTTTTATGTGAGGAATAAAAGTCAGCTCAGAGTCAAAAATCACGCCCAGGTTCTTCACTTGTAAAGAGAGATTAAAAGACAGTGATTGTAGTTTTGGTAAAAGTTTCTCTCTCTGAGCCTCAGGACCGATGACTAAAACTTCAGTTTACTCCTGGTTGAGCTGGAGAAAGTTTTCTGCCATCCAGGATTTAATGTCTAAAATGCAGTTAAAAAGTGCATCCATTGGCCGTGTGTCATCGGGAGACATGGAGATGTATAACTGTATAACTCACTCAGTCAGAATCTTTCCTATCAGGGTCATTCATATTACAAGAAGTCACAATTAGAGCTGGCAGTAGTGCAGAAAGCTGAACATAAAGCAAGCTCCAATTTGCTCTTTAGCTCCAAAATGAGAACACATTTTGTTTGGCCTCTTGTTTGGTGTCAAGAGTCAACATAAAGTGTTCAAAATGTTCAAACATAATGCTTGTGAGACCTTTTGATTTGGATGTAAATGTGGGCAGAAGGTCTCCATCCATCCATCCATCCATCCATCCATCCATCCATCCATCCATCCATCCATCCATCCATCCATCCATCCATCCATCCATCCATCCATCCATCCATCCATCCATCCATCCATCCATCCATCCATCCATCCATCCATCCATCCATCCATCCATCCATCCATCCATCATCATTGAACTATGTCTTCTTCTTTTGTCATAATACTGTGCATATGCCTATGTATCTTTAAAAAAAGTTATTATTTTGTACCAATTGTGTGTCTTTATATTTAAAATCTCTGTACATTGAGAGAAACGTGGAAGCAAAGTCAGATTCCTTTTTTCTGTGGACAAACTGGGGCAATAAAACATGTTCAGGTTGTTCTGAAGAACATCTGGACTCCCTGGGAACCTATACCAGGATCCTGTTTGTGGACTTCAGCTCTGCCCTTAACACCATCCTTCCAGACCTCTTCCAAGACAAGCTGTCCAAGATGAACGTGCCTGATCCCATCAGCAGGTGGATCACTGACTTCCTGACTGACAGGAAGCTGCATGTGAGACTGGGGATTAATGACTCAGACTCTCGGACCATCAGCACCGGCTCCCCTCAGGGTTGTGTTCTTTCTCCTCTGCTCTTCTCCCTGTGCACCAACTGCTGCACCTCCGGCCACCAGTCTGTCAATCTAATTAAGTTAGCAGATGCCACCACCGTTATTGAACTCATCTCTGACGAGGATGAGTCTGCCTACAGGATGGTGGCTGACCGTCTGGTATCCTGGTGCAGCCGCAACAACCTGATGCTGAATGCCCAGAAGACACTGGAGATTATTGTGGACTTTAGACACAGCCCCACTCCGCTCCATCATCCTGACTGACACCCCCATCACCACTGTGGACTCATTCTACTTCCTGGGTACCACCATCACCCGGGACCCTCAAGTGGGAGCCCACCATCACCTCGGTCATAAAGAAGGCCCAGCAGAGGATGTACTTCCTGAGGCAGCTGAAGAAATTCAACCTGCCGGCACGGACGATGATGCAGTTCTACACTGCAATCATCGAGTCCATCTGCACCCCCTCCATCACCATGTTGGTATGCTGGAGCTATCATCAAGGACAAGCAGAGACTGCAGCGTGTTGTTCACTCTGCAGAGAACGTGATAGGCTGCAGACTCCCATCTCTACAAGACCTGTACATCTCTAGGGCACTTGGCCGTGCAGGTTGGATCACAGCTGACTTTTTGAGCTGCTCCCCTCAGGCATGAGGTTCTGGTCCATCTGTACCAGAACCTCTCGACATTAGAACAGTTTCTTCCCCTCTGCTGTTGGACTCATGAACAATAACCCGAAGACTGTTCCCAGCACCCGCTCTGTTTCAGTCACATGACCCTGTGTTGTGTTTTTGCACCTGTGTGATTTTGCACTGACCATAACCTGCACTCATATATTAGTCTGTTTATCCCGTTTTATTTTTATTTATTGCATGCTTAGAAGTGTTTATTTTATGTTTGCACAAAGTACTGCAGCAAGTTCCTAATGTTGTGACCCTGTTCACACATTTGGCAATATAACCTTTCTGATTCTGATCACTAAAATCCACCCCTGTATTGATGTGTTGTGGCGTTACAGGTAAAGTTTTATTTTTTAACAGTTTTGTTAAGCTGTTAGTGTTTTGTTTTTTTAAACCGTTAAAAACAGAGATGTATTACAACATCCTGTTTATACTGTATACAGCTATACATTTAAAATGACCTAAACTCGTCTACAGCAATGATCTAACCTGATCGAGAACTCAGTGAGTGTAATTTGAGCCGATCTCCATCAGACTTGATGTACAGGGAGCTGCATCCATCACATATTTTCGAACAGACGTCCTTTAATTCTATAGATTTTTCTGATTTATGGCGACTTTGTCCAGAAAAGGAAAGCTGGTCATGCGACTCTGGTGATTTCAGAGAGATACATTTTCACTGAATCTAATGAGGTCCAGTTTTTTGTCTGAACCGTGGGCGTTGCATGGCGTGGGGGATGTTGGGGTTTTGACGCCCTCACTTTTCTTGAAATTTGAGACTGTTAATTCTGCTTTTGTTGTGTGTCAATAAGTGTAAATTCACTAAATATTTAAGATCTTGTATAGATAATAATCCTGTTTATATGTCGAGTCGTATATCGAATTATTCTATCACAATAAAAACTTACAGAAGCAGAAGCTTAATTCATGTAAGTCTGTGCCATCCCATAAACAAACCAGACTTAACTGATCAGCTTTTTTATTGCATTTCATTCCAACCATGTTTAATTTACAGAGAATATTCCTGTGACTGAATATATCATGCATTCAGAGGAGAGCAGGGAGTGCAGAGGCGTGTTAGCTCAAAGCTAATACTTGGTGATATTGTTTTTATCTGTGCATGGCCACAGCAAAATGCAAATGAAAACTAAAACAAGCACATTTCTCTCACTCAGAGAAGCAATAGAGATTTTCAGACGAGGGGATGAAGAGCTTTAGTTTATGCTATTTAGACAAAGTGTTTTTTTGATGTGAACTTAAGTCAGTGCTATCAGGTTAGAATTAATAAATTGGATTAAAGCATTGACTGTGTGAGCACTGTAATACTGTAAAGCCTCAGTGAACTGACTTTATATAGATTATGCAAGGAAATTAAACAGTTTCTTCAGACATGACAAATCCAAGTAACATTCCTGATTGTTTTCATTAAACAAGTCATCAAAATACTGTCAGCTGTTTTCATTCAACACATTCATGCATATCACGTATTCTGCTCTAGTCTAAGTGTCAACAATATTCTGCTCTGGGCATATATCTTAAGAAATAAAACACAATGGTGTTTATTTGTTCAGTATGCATGGCAGGAGCCAAAGATGCGATGGCCGGCTTCGCTGTAGTTATCACCGCCGCTGTATTTCCCCTGACATGCCAGACTGTTCACCTGAGGAAACAAATGTGACACACAAACAGGCAGCAAATTAGACTTAGCCTTATAGTTGTTTTATCTGCAGCACATGTCAGAGAAAAGTACCTCTGCTCGTTTAATGAACTGCTCTGTGGCGGTTTTTTCATTCTCCTTGTGTCCTCTCCAGGCTCTGAGGGCCGAGGCCTGCAGGGCCCGGCCGAACGAGAACGTCAGGACCCAGGGTTTAGCCAGAGGACAGTTGTTGATGGCATTCAGGTGGATGGAGGCCTCTTCTTCACTCTGACCTCCAGAGAGGAAACAAATCCCTGCAGGGAGTAAACCATCAGTGTTTGGTATTGTTCTACAAAGGAAATACAGTTGCTTGCAAAAGTATTGATATGCCTTCAGCTTCTTTGGGTCGTTTTTTTATATATGTTACTACTGCAAGCATCTCTTTATTTAATTGGGGTTTTATGTAATGAGTCCACAGATAAAGTAGGCACCCCATAAATCTATCCTTTCTCTTTAGAAAAGAAGACAACTGTTGTTGAAGGAAAGAGACATCAAGTCCCATTTGCAGTTTGCCAAGACGTCATGTAGGGGATAGAGAAGTATGGAAGAAACTGCTCTAATCGGATGAGATCAAACAAACCTAAAAAAAAAACACATCTGAAATGTGAAACTTGGTGGTGGCAGTGTCATGCTGGGATATGCTTTTCCTTAGGAAAAATATTGAAAGTGATCAGACTTTATAGGAAGCTGAGTGGGGCTAAATAGAGGTGCAATCCTTAGAGAAAAGCTGTTAGAGGCTGCAAAAGACTAAAGAATGGACTGGAGGTTCTGAGGTGCTGATAGAGACATACCTCAAAAGTCTTGGAGTTGTAATTACATTGAAAGGCGGTTCTACAAAGTCTTAACTTGGGGGCAGAATAGAAATACACAGCACACTATTCAGCCTCTTGTCCTTTTTCTTCCATTTCACAATTATGCACCACTTTGTCCTGGCCAATAACTTAAATCCCCATACATTGTATTGCTGCTCGAGGTTTGACATGATAAAACATGAAAAAAAAAATTTCTATGGTGTGAATATTTCTGGTAGACTCTGGCTGTGGTTTGACTGACCCGGTACGGCCGGGGGAACGGTGCGGCGCATGGCAGTGACAGATGCCATCGCCACCTCCTCTGGGCTGTACTTGGTGGGGCAGCTGTGTCCAGGGGTGACCATGTTTGGTTTGAGCAGAGTCCCTTCCAGATAAACATGGTGGTCTGACATGGCCTTGTAGACTGCAGCCAGGACCTGCAACACAGACACTGTTTGAAAACTTGAACTTATCCCATATGTTTCTATATTGAGCTTCTCAGGAGCCAGAGTTTGTTGTTATCCTTCAAGCTCTTCTTAATTTTTTTCACATTTCTGAGGCTTAAAGTATCTCCATTAACTTTTTCACTCTGAGGAATTAAAAAATGGATCTTCGATGTAACAGTAAATTAGTTTCAATTTGTTTAGTTGAATATTTGAAAATACCAAACATAACAGTCTGACAGAGGTATGTTTGTATTTTAGCGGCATAAAGGCAAATTCCTAAAAAGTAAATGACCTAAAAACTTGGCAGCTACTGGATCATTTTTCTCAAGTCCTTTGCCGGCCCTTTGCTTGTATGTTTAACAATTTTTTTTTAAAGATATTCTTTTCAGATTTTGTCCAGCGCGAATGCAGAACAGTCGACTGACACCAATGTTGTTTGATTTCAGTAATGTAGGGGTGCTGGTTGACCTTGAATGACCTCTAAAACATTTATTATTATCTGTAAAATGATAGCAGTACAAACCAGCACAAACTTAGCACAAACATTTCCCACCAACATTGTTTGATTTTTTTTTTGTGGAGGGGGGCAACTTTACATGGGTCTTATACCCTCCTCTTGTTGAGAGCTAAAACACTTCACAATATGGTGTGATGGTGAGGTACAACGGGACAGAGATTAAGTAAAAAAGCAGCTAAACTCCAAAACTCTTGTGTCTTTTGTGTCACATATATTTAGACTGAAAATAGAAAACCCCACCTTCTCTGTGACGTACTGGCAGCGTTTCAGGTCATGATCTCCGTCAGGTAAAATCTCGGGCTCAATGACCGGCACAATTCCATTCTGCCCAAGACAGCAAGGATTATCCATCAACACACGTGTGTCATGCCATAAAAGATGTGCATACCACTGATCCCTCTGACCTGCTGGCAGATGCTTGAGTAGCGTGCGAGAACATTTGCATTTTCTGTGATTGCCAGTTTTGATGGATTCGAGTCGCTGATTTTGAGCACACAACGCCACTTTGCAAAGACCGCGCCATCCTTTTTATACTGCGCACAGCGCTCTGCCAGTCCATCCAGACCTGCGGAGAACGGTTTACAGATGAGCTGCAGTACTTAAAAAAGAGCCGATCTCCGAAGATGAGCTTGTCTGACCTTGTGTGGTGGTTTCTCCGCTTGTTCCTGGCAAGGGAACAACCCCTTTATCAACCTATCGGAATGAGAAACTTGATTTATTTCTGATCTGCATCATGCAGCACATTCACTAGTGAGCGGACAGACCTTGACCCCAACCAGGATTCCCCTGTCCCTGATCATTTTCACAAAGGGAACGCCATTATCAGAGTGCTGGTACAGGGTCTCATGGAAGAAGATGACCCCTCCAATGCAGCTGTTGATCCGATCATCCGCACTAAAGAGGATCTGACGAAACTGCCTGCGATTTTCCTCCGTGTTCTCCACTCCAACCTGGGCCAGCCGCTTTGCCATGCTGCCTGCAGATTATATATATTTAGATATACACTTAGGCTACATTTCACCATGGGGTCATCTCTGTGAAGTTAATACAAGGTGGATCTAATCATAAATCACGTTGTTTGCATGCAAATGTATGAAGGAAGCCACAATGCTACAGACCCACAGACTCGTCTGCAGCCAGGATGCCCTTCCCCGGAGACACTATGCGTAGAGCTGTCTCATAGAGCTCCCTCTTCTGAGCCTCGGAGAGTGTTGGGAAGTGGTGCGTCATCCTGGGACTGTCTGTCAGAGCAGGCTTAGTGGAAGAGTTGCCCTTATGATGATTCAGTAGCTGGCAGTAGGAAAAGGGCAGCAGCCATGGCATTTGCAAAGTACAGTCAGTTGTATATTTACAAGAGAAAAATTATATAAAAAAAAAAAATTCTCAGCTGGTGCCTTCCCTTTGTGTATCTTTGCTTTTTTACACAATCTTGTATGTTTTTTTTATATTCTGTGGCTTACAGTTTATTTTTTTGGGCTTGCAGTTTTTAAAGGTTTAATCCTTCAAATATATTCTCTATCGGTATTATAACCACTTAACAGGGATGTCTATGCTCCTGTGGTATTAGTGGTATTTCTTCTAAAGTGGTTCAGTTTTCAAAACTTCCTCAGTGTTGTTACTGAGTGGACATAAAATGAAATTTGGAGGAAAATATGGATGATTTAATATTAACACACAGAAAACAAAGAATAAAAAAATTAATCCAACAAATGATCAGACTTTAACAACTGACTTCTTAACATACATTTTATTAGAAATTATCTTTATTATCCTTGTTTTATTTTCACATTTCTCTTTTTTTTATCACAATAAATGAATCATTTAAATAAATACATGAATATTTTTGTATTTGCTAGTTATTAATGTGTTTAGTTTTATTCAATATATTAAATTTTCTATTAAATTATTCTGAACCAAGTAAGTAGTTAAACATTTAGAGTAGAGTCCAAAATTATTCATACCCTTGCCAGATTTAGGTTTAAAGTAATCTGGATTTTACCAACATATGTTTTCTGGCTGGTAGTAATATGAACAAATGACAGAGTTCCAAACTTCAACCTGATTGAGAATCTGTTCAGGGAGCCAAAGATTAGGCTGATGGAGGAAGTCTTCCAAATTCAAAACCTGGAGCTCATCACCGAATATAAATTATCAAGAAACCAGTGGAAATGTGAAAAATGTGGAGAAAAAAAACAACTTATAATACACTATTAATAGTTAAAATAAATTAATAAAAAGTAAAAGAAAAGAAAATGAGGCAATCTGTAATTGTATTTGTAAAAGGTAATATTATTTCATTCGTTTTGTTCAGGGGATAAAAGGATAAAAAATAGTTGTATAGATCATTCTTCCTCTAATTTTATTTTAGACTTAGTCATTCATATTTAAAAATGGATGCAAAAGAAGCACAAAGGCCATAAACATAAATGCAAATGATCAAATAAGTATTTATGATCATATAAAACCTGGAATTAGGGTTTAAAAATGTTTCCCATGCAAAAAAACACACAAAAACAGTGTAGGTTAAATCTGCTAACCAGGCTCCAAACACAGCAAGTAAAATAATAATAAACTATCAAAAGAAAGAAGAAATGAAACTTCTTACCTCCTTTGATGATGGGATGAGCAGTGAAAGCGTCTCTCTGTCAGCTAGTTTGTATCCAACTCAAAGTGTGTCACACCTTAAAAGCCGACACCCGTGGGCGGAGTTTATACACCCACCTCTGTCCTACATAACTTAGACATTTTTGATGAATCATTGTTCTGTTACAATTTTTGCAACATTTTCAGATCCACCTCTGACTGCTTTTTATAAAAGTGAAACCATTTCTACCTTTTTGAAGGGACATTGCAAAAGCACAACTGAATCTAAAACTCATAAACAGCTCTTAACGAGAAGATTCCTGCTTCAGCTTCAAAATACAAGTTCCTATGACTGTACCTGCATTGCTGTTACAAAGGCCATTTGGATTCAAGCTCCATCACAAAAGCCACATCATTTATTCTACCATAATCTCTGTCCTTGTTGCAGATTTAATTTTAGCATTTAACCTCTCCCCTGAAGTGTTTTATTTTTATCTTAATTAGTAAAAAAAAAAAAGTACCCAAAGGAAAGTTTCTGGTCTCCTGATAATTTGGTACTCACACCCACAAAATCTCAGGGGGTTTCAACCTCAGAACTATACATCATCTCACTTTGATTGTGAGCTTTAACTATTAAGAATGACACCTAATATACACAGAAATAGTAACTAATGGTTAATTCCAGGTTTTGGTCACTTATGTGTTAATGTAGCTCTAGTTGGTGAGAAAGGAGATCAGTAAAATTGTCTTCACTTTGAGGAATAGATTTTCCAACTCAGGGCTTTGATTTCAGGCACAAAGATGTGAAAAAGGACTTTGGTGACTCAGTTGTTGGCACCCTTGCTATCAACCCTTCCCTTGTCAATACAACAGCACTCTTTAACAACACTTTAATGATGTTGGAGCATATAGAGAAAGAGATGTTTTATTGTTCTTCATTGCACAGTCTCTTTGGATCGTCCTGAGTACTGCATGCTCTCTTCTTCTCTTCATCTCACCCCACTGGTCTTCAATAGGATTTAGGTGTGAGGACTGTGATGGTGATGAAAGAAGACTTATTTTGACTCGGGGTAACTATTTCTATCATTATTGACCAGTTTGTTAGAATTTTGATTAGAAATGTCGTGGTATTTCAGAGTTTATGATGCCATGAACTCTAACAAGATTTCCAGGATCTGTGTGGGAAAAACAGGCCCACAGCATGACTGATCCTCCACCATACCTAACAGTGGAAATGAGAGGTTTTTCAACATATTTATCCATGTTTTATTCTAAAGCCACCTAGAGTGTTTGTTGTTGAAAAGCTAAATCTTAGACTCATCTGGCCAAATTTCAGCTAAAATCCCAGTAGAGTGTACCAAACTGCACACATTTAAGTTTATGATCATAGGACCTAAAATGGGTTTTTCTGGCATTCCTACCCAAGCCTAATAGCCAAGGGTTAACTGAAAGGAGCCACTACTGTGTCATATTTATACCCCACGGAAACAGAAAGTCAGAGGTTACTAGTTAGACATTCCTAGAAACTTAAACTTAGAACATATACTGTTATTGAAGGATTTTGTTTAAATGTCTCCTCACATAGGACCTTTCACTGAAGGTTTGTCTTACATTTTCAGAGTATGCTACAGTAGAGAGTTCTAATCCCTGAGTTTAAACTGTTTATTATTTCATCTCCTTTGTGAATGAGAATTCTTCTGTTGTGCCCTCAGTTATGTAATGTTACTATTTACCAGCCCCCAGGTGAGCTAACTAATCTGTCTTTTCAGGGGGACTCCTCTGTTCTCTATTTTGGGTCAGTGTGCCTGTGAAAGCAGATCTGGGTCACTGGACTGCGTGCCACCTGCAGAGCCACAACACAGACTTTGTGGACCTGTCTAAGACAAAGGCCTGAGAGGGAATTCAATGTCAGGGCGGAGCCGACAATCTCCCATTCAGCAGATAGGGTTTTAAAATAGGCAAACGACTTAAAGAAGTACAGCAATTATACTCGGCTGGCTCCCCCTGGGAACCTTAGGTTTTTTTTTCCTGTAAGCTAATTAAAGACGTTTAATGATGATACTTTATCTGGTGCTCAATTTTCCATCTTATTATGGATGTCCTAAATGGGTTTTGGATGGATCCTTTAAATAGGTCGAGCAGAGGCTGAAAGTTGGCCACCGAAGATCCAGTGAACCACACTGAGAGCCATTATCCACAAATGAAAAAAACCCCCACAAAAAACAATGAACAGTGGTGAACCTTCCCAGGAGTTACTCCAGGAAGGCATCAGCAACTCACCCAGGAGGTCATGAATGAAGCCAGAACATCTAAAGAACTGCAGCCCTCACTCTCGTCAGCTAAGGTCAGCGTTCCTCATTGAACAAAAAGAACCTAAAGTCTCACATTTAGCAAAAACACTAAAGATGCCCAAGACTGTGGGAAAAATATTCTGTGGATTTATGAGAGTAAAGTGGAAGGTGTGCGTTTTCCAGGGCCGGAGTGGGACTCATTTTCAGCCCTGGAATTTCATTCCTTAGACCGGCCCACCTAAATCACAACCTATCATTTTGAACTCATGTAATTATAACTTTAGCCTAAATGTTAAGTCTACAACATCACACGGTTCTGTAAAGCCTTAATTTAGTCTATTTTTCTCAAATGTATCCATTGTAAATAAAGCGTGCTTCACAGTATAAATTTTTTTCAACATGAGTGCACATCTCCAACATTGTTCTTTACAACCCATCCCTTTCAACAATATCAGAATTAATATTCTGTTCTAATAGGTGTTTACAGATATCAGAACCTTTAAAAATTAAATAAAAGATAAAATAAAATTTAAAAGCTTTAAATTAAAGGATGAAAGTAAAAATAAAAGGTGTTTTCTTTTTAGCTCTGTAAGGAAACAGTTCTATCACAAGTTAGATTTCACAAATATGAGGATATGAGTTAGAGAGCAAATCTCCAACATTTTTCATTACACCCGAATGTCCTTTTCTGCAGTATCAAATATTAGGAATTATCTAATTATTATGAATAAAGAAACATGTCCAAATCTTGTTTGGGCAAAATGAGTGGTTATATTGGAACTAGTGCTTGCTTGTTCACAACAGCTCACCTGTTCCTTCCATACTAACAGGTGCGATCCTCTCATCAGTACTGGCTCCAGGCTCTGCTTTTGACACAAAATCACATTTTAAAAATGGTTATAATTCTCTGCACAAATATGTGAAAAACAAAGCCTTCTGAATCAATTCAGGTCAGTTTCAATAATGTAGTACTAAATCATCTAGCATCTCAGGACAATTTTCATATACAACAGGTAAACATTATATTCTTCATTATAACTCAGCAAAAAAAGAAACGTCCCTTTTTCAGGACTGTGCATTTCAACAATAATGTTGTAAAAATCCAAATAACTTTACAGATCTTCATTGTAAAGGGTTTAAACAATGTTTTCCATGCTTGTTCAATTATCCATAATCAATTAATTAACATGCACCTGTGGAATGGTCGTTAAGACCTGAACAGCTTACAGAAAGTAGGCATTTAAGGTCACAGTTCTAAAAACGCAGGACACTAAAGAGACTTGTCTACCGACTGTGAAGAACACCCAAAGAAAGATGCCCAGGGTCCCTGCTCATCTGCGTGAACGTGCATTAGGCATGCTGCAGGGAGACAGGAAGGACAGCTGATCATCCTCGCAGTGGAAGACCACTTGTAACAACACCTGCACAGGATCGGTACATCCGAATTTCACACCTGCGTGACCGGTACAGGATGGCCACAACAACTGCCCGAGTCACACCAGGAACACACAATCCCTCCATCAGTGCTCAGACTGTCCGCAATAGGCTGAGAGAGGCTGGACTGAGGGCTTGTAGGCCTGTTGTAAGGCAGGTCCTTACCAGACATCACCAGCAACAACGCAGTCTATGGGCACAAACCCACCTCCTGATAATTAGTTATGGTGGTTTGCGGGCAAAGTTCAACATTTGCCTTACCTGTTTCTTCATCCTCATTTGATGTTTAAAACTTTTCAATCTTTGGACATTTTGCTGTGTCTGTTTTCAGAGTAGTCAACTTTTTGAGACTTCTCCGCGCCACCCTTTTCCATCTTTTAAGCAACACAACAGACCGAATGCATTAACGTGTTTGGTCAGGTGGGGGTGCATAGTCAGACAGACAGACAGACAGACAGACAGACAGAGAGAGAGAGAGAGAGAGAGAGAGAGAGAGGGAGAGAGAGAGAGGGAGAGAGAGAGAGAGAGAGAGAGAGAGAGAGAGAGAGAGAGAGAGAGAGAGAGAGAGAGAGAGAGAGAGAGAGAGAGAGAGAGAGAGAGAGAGAGAGAGAGAGAGAGAGAGAGAGAGAGAGAGAGAGAGAGGGAGAGAGTGAGAGAGAGAAAACGAGAGCTACGAGTGGAGGCAGAGGTGGCAGAGTAACAGTGGGAGCAGCGAATCAATCCAGTGTATGCAATGCAGTTTGTGTAAACAAAATAGGAGCGAGAGAACACCGGCCCTTTCGGGCCATACAACAAACCGGCCCACCAGGAATTGGCCTGGTCCCCCGGATTAGCCACTCCGGGCCTGGCGTTTTGTTACATCTGACCTAAAACTAACACAGCAATTCAGGAAAAAATACACATCACACCTACTGTCATACATGGTGGTGTCATTTATGATGGCCTGAGACTGCTTTGCTTCTTCAGCACCTGGATGACTTGCTGTATGTGATATAACTATGAACTGTGCTTTATGGCATAAAATCCTGAAGGAGAAAGTCCAGCCATCAATCTGTGTCCTTCACCTCAAGCACACATGGGTTATGCAGCAGGTCAGTGATCCAGAGCACACCCGCAAGTCGACCTCTGAATGGATAAACAGGTATAAGTGAATGTTCTGAAGTGGCCTAGTCAAAGTCTGGATGTGAATTCAAGATGTGGCTTGACATTAAACAGGTAGTTCCTGCCAGAAATCCCTCCAATGTATTTGAATTAAAACAATTTCTGAGACCACCTATGGTTTGGATACGTTTAAGTTTGTTTTATATTTCAGCATTAACCTGATTTAAATCAAATTAATAGGGCCTCTTCAGTTCCAGTGTATCAACTTTATCTTTTTAGGATGTTTTAATCGTATAATAAAATGTTAAAAATAGCTTTAAACATGCAAAGTTCAATGATGAGGCATTCAGAAACATTGAGGTACAAAATGGAATACAGATGTAGCATATCCGTAAATATGTATTTTCAGGGTCAAAGGGTAAAACATGTTTAAAGATAAAGATGCTCATCTTCTATTCGAACCTAGAAACAGTAGTTTTATGCTTTCAAGTCTTGCTCTGCAGTCAAACACATGTCCTCACTGGGCGAATTAGGAGGCAGTTCAGTAAGAGTTGAAGGAGAGCTGAAAATATTATTAAAGTCAAAGTTATCAAACCCCGCCATGGAGCCTCTCCTCGATTTGGCGCCCCAATCAGGATGATTTCTGAGCTCAAGGATGAAATCGACCGGCGTTTTCTGGAGGATGTACGAGTCGAACAAGGTGCCTCTGAAGAAGGCCTGCATTTTTAAGCGCTGCAGATCACGAAGGCGGCTCGCTGGACTCTTACATAAAAGCTGAAGCAGTGAGGAGAGGAAGAGACTCGTGTGTGAAATTTTCTGGCCCAGAGGCAAACTTAGGATGTTATTGAAGCTGACTGACCTCACTGAGTAGTAGGATCAGATCAAAGCTGAGAGTCTTTGGTGGAACATAAGGGCAATCTCTGACCTTCTTTAACATGCTGATGTGGTCTGACTCTGGAGCCACTGGAAACTGCAAAAGGAGAAACAAAGATAGGCAAATCAAAACCACCTGCATTGAGCATTTATTGTGAGAAAAACTGAAAAATGTTACCTCTCCTGTAACCAGTGAGAACAACAAAATCCCAAGAGACCACCAGTCTGCAGCATGGCTGTACGGACCCCCGCTTAAAACCTCAGGAGCTGTTTGTAAAACACAAGATAAAAATGACTCAGAGAAAAGAAAGTGGAAAATAACAGATTAAAGAAATTCTGACAGATCCTGAAGCCAAAACATCATAGATGCATCAGTTTTCTAACTGGGTCAACTGAGGCCAGAAGGGCAAAGACTTAGGTGTGGCTCTAATGATGAAGAAGGGGATATTCACTCAGTCACCGAGTTTAAAGCAATGCCAACACGTAGTAAAAAGAAATGCAAAGCAACCACATAATATTCTTTTGAGAAGTTTAGGAGATCTCACCCATGTACTGAATCGTTCCACATACAGTAAACGCTCGTCCTCCTTGATTCAGTCGGCGCGAGAGGCCAAAATCAGACAGACGGAGGTGACCTGAATCAGGACAAAACACATAACTTTTAGCCCGGATTTTAAGACAGAAATCTTTAATTTTATATCAAACTGAGTGACTGATCAACAACAAGCTCTTTATCTGTACGTCTGTTGGGCATTTTACTGTTGTGGCATTTGACCCAAATGTTTTTTGCTATTCCATTGTTGCTCTGTATTTAGGGTTTGTCTAAAGCTGTAATAAAGAGACAAACCTTACCTTGATCACTCAAGAGAATGTTCTCCATCTGAAAAAAACTCAAAATAATGATTACAACCCAGATTATACCCCCAAAAACACAGATAAATAAAACTTCCATAATCTCCATGTGAAATCACACCTTTACGTCTCTATGAATGATTCCCAGGTCGTGTAAGAAACCTGGAAAAGAGAAACAAATCCAGATTTCCTCTGTAAGTTTCACACATAGGTGAAAGTTAGAGGTCGGTGTAATGAGGATTGTTGTACACAGAAACACCCCCCCCCCCCCCACACACACACACACACACACACACACCTAGGGCGCTGCCCAGCTCTGCAGCAAGGAGTCGAACCTGGTCCTCTTTAAACTGTCCCTTCAGTAACCAGTACGTGTACAAGTCTCCAGCGCTGCAATAGTCGAACACTGCAGGGGATAACACACATACTTATTAGGTCTCCGCTGATGAGTTCAATCAGGTCAGAACAGGCTGGTTTAATTAATATGTGAAATTAGAAAATTGCAAAGAAAACGACAGAAAATTAGATTATTTTCCGCCAATGTTGCTGAGGAAGGGAAAGGTCTCAACACAGTCAGGAACCTGACATGAGATTAACTTTTTCAAAATGTTGTCACATTATAGCTTTTTGTTCTGAGAATACTTCCTCAAAATGGAGGACTGGGATCAAGATGCAACTTTACAGTATTAACTCACTAATGAAGAGGTGGTGCTGTGTCTGCCAGCAGTCCTGCACACTGTGAATGAATGGATGCTTGAGCTGCCTCTGCAATGCAACAGTTGACACAAATAGACTAAAGGTAAATATAACAGCAGGAAGTGAACAAATGAGACAATCAGCTAAATGTGGAAGTGGTACTTCATCTGGTTTTGTCTTTTACAATTAATCATGTCAGTATTACATGCAAAACAATCTGTCAGTCCTTTAAACATAAAAACAGGCTTCAGTGTACAGTGAAATTTCTCTGATTTATACAAATACCGTGTGGCAGCCACCGATTCTGCAAGTTGTCCCATTTAAAAAGATTAGAGAGGTCTGTAATTTTCATCGTAGTCACACTTCAACTGGGAGAGACAGAAAGTAAAAAATAATAAGCAGGAAATCACATTGTATGATTTACATTTTTTTGTTTGTTTAATGGTACAGATAGTAAGTATTTGGTCAATAACAGAAGTTCACTTCAATACTTTGTAATGTAACCTTTGTTGGCAATGACAGAGGTCAAACGTTTCCTGTAGGTCTTCACCAGGTTTGCACACACTGTAGCTGGTATTTTGAACCATTCTTTCATGGAGATCTTCTCTAGAGCTGTGATGTTTTGGAGCTGTCGCTGGGCAACACAGAGTTTAAACTCCCACCACAGATTCTCAGATTGTCTAGTCCTGTCTGTCCTAGTCTAGCTAGGCCACTCCAGAACCTTTAAAGGCTTTTTATGTAGCCACTGCTTTATTGGCCGGGGGATGTGTTTGGTATTACTGTCCCAAAGGGATGCCCCTTTGAGCCATGGTTGCTCAAAGGGGTGACCAGCTGTGGCTTCAACGTAGCTTACCATCACCAGTGTGTGAATGTGTGCGTGAATGGGTGAATGACTGAATGTAGTGTGAAGCACTTTGGGGTTCTCTGGACTAGATCAAGCACTTTACAAGTACAGGCCATTTACCAGCCATGTTTCATCTTCAAAGCTCTCCCTGATGGAAGGAGGTTTTTGCCCAAAATGTCACGATACATGACCCCATTCATTATTTCCTTAATACGGAACCAGTCGTCCTGTCTCCTTTGCAGAAAATCAGCCCCAAAGCACAATGTTTCCATCCCCATGTTTCACAGTGGGTATGGTGTTCTTGGGATGCAACTCATTGTGCTTTCCCTTCCAAACACGACAAGTGGCATTTATTTCTATTTTGGTCTCATCTGACCATATGACATTCTCCCAATCATCATCTGGATCATCCAGATGTTCTCTGGCCAACTTTAAACGGGCCTGGACATGTGCTGGCTTAAGCAGGGGGACCTTTCAAGCGCAGCACGATTTTAATCCATGACGACAGAGTGTTTTACTAATAGTAACCTTTGTTACTGTGGTCCCAGCTCTCTTCAAGTCATTGACCAGTTCCCCCAATGTAGTTCTGGGCTGTTTCCTCATAGTTCTCAAGATCATGTGTACCCCATGAAGTGAGATCTTGCATGGAGCCCCATGTTGAGGTAGATTATCAGGGATCTTGTATTTATTCTATTTTCCAAGAAGGTCTTCTTAAAGAAGAAGTAACAGGTCTGTGAGGGACAGAATTCTTGCTTGTATGTAGGTGCTAAATACTTCCTGTATTTTCATACAAATAAATTCTTTAAAAATCATACAATGTGATTTCCTAGATTTTTTTATACATTCTGTCTCTTACAGTTTAAGTATAACCATGATGAAAATCACGGACCTCTCATCTTGTTAATTGGGACAACTTGCTCAATCGCTGGCTGCCAAATACTTTTTTGCCCCACTGTAAAAGCAGGTTAGCATACTTTTTGTTGACGTTCTGGAAAATAGTTAAAAATGTACCTGAATTATGACTTCTTCTTTTGATTGCTCCAGCAGCCCATGCTTTAAGATCTCTGACTTAGGTATAACCTATGCAACAACACATATCAGTTATTTAAAGCTCCCCTAAAAAGCTAGTTTCGAGAGGTCAGTGTTTTAAATTACATTAATTTAATAATGATGCTTCAACAACTTCTGCCTTCTTTTTAATGAATCTCTGGTGGGATTGTCTGTAACTGTAACTTATTTGACAGACTGGGACCACTTTGTTTCATTTGGCCAAAACCAAAAAAAAAAAAAACTAGAAAAACAACCCAAAGGTGTGGGGTTCCTCAAGGCTCCGTTCTGGGGCCACTTTTATTCATAATTTATATAACTCCCCAAACACAGAGTGCTACAACATCTCTTACAATATCTGCCAACCACACAGTGGTGGATAGATAGTAATACTAAATACTTTTTATTTATTTATTTATTTATTTTACACTTGTATTTTACCATTTCTTTTTTATGATATGATGATTCTACTATTGTTCTAATGCATTTCATGATTTAATGTAATTCTCGTTATCTTTGTTCCTTTGATTTCTAGTAAAGCACTTTGAATTGCCTTAAACAAGTGTTATGGCAAAAAAAGTATCTCAGGGTTTCTATAATAAAGAAGACTTGAGTCCCAGAACGCGTTTAAGTATTTAATTCAAACATGTCTGGCCAGACCATGGAGGGGACAGAGTTACTCGTGCATCACCCTAACCAACCTTTCTAACTAACCGCTTAAATAGTATTCAGCAATCATTGTTTATCTCAGTAGATGTCTTCTCCAACCTTCATGCCCCGCCTCCAGAGTAACCGCTTCATGCGAGTCATAGCAACGCATAAAGCAGCTCATCCAAAGGGCAGACTGTTATCTTACTGCCCCGGTGTCTGTCTCTCTGGTGACCTGACACATATATATCATAAACATTAAGTTGGAGCAATAACCTTGTCATTTTACCCTAGATGCATTCACTAAACAGAGAATATACACTTAATTCCTAATTGCATAACAATTTTCCACCACACAAGTAAACTTGCATTGCCTCTTTTAGAGCTACAGCTCAACTAACCTTAACAGCCCAAATCTCCTCTTGATGGACAACTTTGATCTTCAGGATGGGTCCGAGCGACCCTTTAGCGATGATGCTGAGCACCTGTAAGCAGAAAAGTAAAGTTAATCTTCCCTAACAGCAACTTGTTTGGTATAAATACCAATTCCAGTCCTCACCCTAAAACTGTCCTCTGATGTAAATTTATGTTGTGGAAACTCTGGCAGGAAGAGAGAGATGAGAGCTGGAGGAGTTTCTTCTCTTTTAGACATTCCTTCTCTGTCATCTCGAGGAAGCAAAACTTTGGGGACGTCCATTTGTTCCACTTCCTCAGACTGAGAAAATACAGCAGAGTGTCCGAGTCTGTGAGCGATGGAGACGCGGAGGTTTGATAGGAACCCATGACTGAAGCGACGCTGCGTTGGTGGTCCTTCTTTCTGATGAAATTCAAAATGTAATAACTTTTATTTAAAGGTGGAATATGACTGACACAATTCTTAATTTTTCATGTCACAATTACATACTTTTCCATATCCAGTTTTTGAGTTTTTTATTCAACTTTGTAAAGACTTAAATAAAACACAATCACCCAGTTGGGTTTTATCTGTTTATGTTTTTCTGTTCTTACTTTTAATTCAGAAATGATTAACTGACATTCAGACATTAGATCAGGTAAAATCTATAATACTTAAAAATAAATCTGGATGAAATTGACCAGGGTAAAATTCAGGTCTTATGACTTCAAAACTCAGTTTGTGATCAGTGATACTGTTATTTTGTTTGACTAGAATTCAGAATCAGACTATTTTATTAATCCCCTTGAGCAATTCATTTGTAGCCTACAGTTCCATACATTCACCTCTAGCATGCAATCATTAATTAATTGAATAATAACACTGTGTAAGTACCACAAAAGATGAACAAACAAACAAAAAACTTCAGGTATTGTCCATATTCAACAGACTGATTCCAGAGGGAATAAACGGTTAAGAGTGGCAATTAAAAAGTAGGAATTTTGATGCCATGTTTGGTAACTAAACCAAACCCAGTTCAAGAACTGTGGGTCCAGTTTCAAACTAAGAGGTCAATGAACCTAGAGGCTAAAATCAGATCACATTTGACTGATGGTATGTTAGTTCTCTAAAATGCTGTTAGTTTTACGCCTAATATAAAAGCGCACATGCCTTCTAAAACGTTTCACATATGTTTTTTGGGGTTTTTTCAGTTCACAAAACTTTTCACCAGAACTCTTAGGATAAAATATGTTGAATATCTACTGTCACTATACCAACCCCCCCTAGACCATTCAGGTCCTCTAATTCCAGTCTACTCAGCATCCCATTAGAACCAAACATGGAGAAGCAGCTTTCAGTTTCTATGCTCCTCTAATCTGGAACAAACTTCCAGACAACTGCAAAACTGCTGAAACACTGAGTTTCTAAACCCATCTGTTTAGAGCTGCCTTTGAGTAATGTTCTCAATTATATGTTTTGTGTTTGCTTCATGCTTTATTGCTGTTTTTACTTTATCCCCTAATCATGTAAAGCACCTTGAATTACCTTGTTGTTGAAAGCGTGCTATACAAATAAAATTGCCTTGCCTTCCTTTAGGAACTCAATCAAGTAGAACTCCTGTATGGATGCCGTCTGGTCTCTTTCTTATAGCTGAATCTTGAACAGTGTTCAAGGCTTTGTCCATTTGTGGATAATGGCTCTCACTATCGTTCACTTCAGTCACAAAGCCTTGGAAATTGTAATAGATGTCAAGATCTTTTCATTTGTTATTGAATTTCTTTAGATCGGGGGAATGATGTTTTGCTGTTTGGGATCTTCACGCCTACTTCATGTCGTCAACTAGGTTCTACTGTGATTTTTTTTTAAATAAACAAAAGAGCAGGTGTAATTATGTTTTCTAATATGGCCACGTTGGTTTGGACAACTTTTCCTTTCAAAGTATTTTAAGACATATGTGCAAACAAAAGAGAAAACGTGTAAATGGGCAAATACGTTATAAGAACAGCATAAATTCAACTATTTACTCATCGTATTTTTGCACAAAACAGCGCATGGAGTGATCTTAATGAAGGAACCACTTATCTAATCCATAATCTATTTTTGACTTTGATCAATGGCCATTTGTGGAGCAAACAAAACTGGACCCAAATTACTTTACTGCATACTAGTAAAGGGAATACGAAGAAAGAAACCACGTCCTTTTCACTTCTGGTTTCAAAATAATTGAAAGAACGCTGCGTAAAGACGCGTTAACCACCTCCATCACGCGCGCATCTGAATTACTCACCTTCCTGTTTTTACTGACTTCGCATCCCATCGCATCCTCAAGACTTTCACTCAGAAAAATCAGTTAAAAACGCAGAGCGGGAAACGTCGGAGAAAGCAGCAGTCTCCGTGATTTTGTCTCCTAAATCCACGTGTTTGACTGGAGCTGCGTCCGCGGGTGCCTGGGTGGATGTGACGCGTTTCCAGTCTGATTTGCGGGAAGATTCCGCTCCAGTTGAAGCTGTCAGATCGACGATCAATCAGTTCACATAGAGATGAGAGACTATAGCGCTTTAACTGAGAGGTAAACAACGAGCCACTGAGCTCAAAGAGGCAGGGGAGAGAAAACAGCCGCTGTTGGGTTACTCTTTAATTGAAACGTTCAAGACAAAACAACAGAACAACCGTGGTTACAAAAATATCAAATACTTTGCATGAAAAGTGCTTTAGTGTTAAAATTACTGAAGATGCACTCTTTTTTTAAATTACTTTTCAAGATAACCATCAAGTACGTGAACAGGTTTTTTGTTCTTGATTAATTGCACTGAGGTAAGTTACAGTAAAAGAGCAGGCTGAGTGATGCAGGCATGTAAAATCTAAAATATTGTGGCGTTCATGTCAGTGACAATCATGCAGCCAAGATCAGCTTCCACATATGATAAAACCTACTCTGATAAATCTAGATTTAGCATTTAGTGAAAAGATTCACACAGTTGTTAGCTGTGAAGGTGGATTTCTGTTTTCTCAGCAAGGTCAGTTTTTGTTCTTCAGGGTGTTCCTGAGCCAGCAGGAGGAGGAGCATCAACAGAGAAATCAATCTGCCTCACTACATTCAATGTAACCATAGTGGTTTTTATATCCAGAGCTGCACAGTGTATGAAATCCTATAATTGGCACACAGATAAACAAAATAAAACAAATTTGGTCATAAAGACATCTAGGGAGACGTTTCAAAAACAAGTTCAGCAGCTCCCTCTGATGTAGTGAAACTACTGGAAATGCTTCTCCTCTCTTCATTCGTGATTCAAAAAGCTGGGTGACGTTCGGGTGCCTCGGAGGGAGCTGCGTCAGAAGGAAAAGGGGGGTTGGTCGTTATTCACTTGCGCCGGCTGAAGATGCTCTTCTTGCTGGAGCTTTTGTCTGCAGAGCTGAGGCCGATGAGGAGTCGAGCCTTCTCGTCTTCCTCCTGCTGCTGCTGGTTGTTGTCCGACTTCCCTTCAGACACCTTCCCACGCAGGTCCACGACAGACGCCGGCTTCAGACGCAGCTTCTCCTTAATCATCTGGGCAGGACACACCAAGATGGATACGTTTATGAAGAATGATATGGACAAAATAAAACCTGCCTGTTTTTGTTACATTTATTTAAAATTCAAGAAAGCAAAAAGAAAACTAACAATCTTAGATGGATCATTTTAAGATTGTTAAACTTATGTGATGTACAATACCTTGCAAAAACTATTAATGCCCTCACATTTTTATCATGTCAGAACCACAAACTTACAGCGATTTTATATGAAAGATCAAAACTAAGTATTTGCATGTATGAGCTCTGGCTGTAAGTTGAGTACTTTTCCTCCTGGAGGTGAATCTCCACCCCAGTCTCAAGTCTTTTGCAGCCTATAACCGTGTTTCTTCCATTACTGCCCTGTATTTAGCTCCATCCACCCCCCTAGCAATTCCGAACAGCTTTCCTGTCCCTGTTTAGAAAATAATTCCCACAGCATGACACTGACACCACTATGCTTCATGCAAAATGGTGCATAATTGTGAAGTGGGAGTAAATTGACATGGTTGTCAAAACATTTCTTTCACAACAAAACAAAAAAAATTAAAAAATGAAATACATTTGTATTTAGCCACTATTAATCTGAAACTCCTGAAGAAAATCTAAAATCCAAAAGTTTCCAACTTGAGCAGTGAATATCAGCAGCTCCTCCACAGATGTTGCACTGTGGTTTCATTCAATGTAGTGAGGCCTCTTGGCTGCTTATCTGAATTAAAACTCTCCTTGCCTGCCCTGTCACGTTGGTCGTCTCTTGGTAGGTTTGCAGTTATGAATTAATGTTCTCCAACACACCTCTGATGCCTTCACAGAACAGCTGCATTATTACTGAGATCAAAGCACACACCGTTTACTTCTGAAGGCAATTGTTTCCACTGGATAAAGGGTGTAGGACTAATGGGAATTGAATACAAATTAATTTGTAAAATCCTAAAGTGTTTGATTTTCCTTCAACTTTACAATTATCTGCTACTTTGTGCTGCTCTATCACATAAAATGCAAGCAAAATACACTGATGTATGAATATTTTTGCAAGGCACTGTATTCAAATACAAATCTGCACACCTGTGCTACGAGTGCCTTTCGACTGTCCCGTTTCACGGCCATGGCAAAGTCGAGCCATGTCCATGTGTTGTTATGGTACTCCAAACAAGGAAGAACAAGGTTCAGGTCTTTCCAGTCCACACTGCTCTTCTCTCCCTGAGGAAAGATCCGACAAATTAAGATGAACTGAAGAGAAGAGAAACTGGACTGGGAACAGATACAAAGTAAGAAGGGGGAATAACAGCTATAGTTTTTTTGTTTTTTTAAGATGTCTAAACCCTGCAGTCTTCCGCTACCAAATAGTGGTATACATGTTTTTGCGCGAGCATGAAAACCCGAGCAGGACGTGGCTGCTTAAGTTCATGTATGCGTCTATTTATTGGTGCAGTTGTCAAATTTATTCTAATTGAGAAACTTTGCTAATTGTGTCAAATATTGCTTTTTGATTCAAATTAAGCTGAAATAATTCCAAAGCCGGATTCATAAAAGATAAAAACACATCCCACCAGTATTTAAAATAGAAATGTAACTTTGTCAATCATGAGTCAATTCTGAAACAAAATTATTATCTGCCATATGATTGTTGTTAGTCCACAGCTGCATCTTTACATGATATTTAAGATTGGAAAAATGCAATACAATTACTTAAATATGCCTTCATGCTGGATCCCAGACTGCAGAACATAAAAGAAAGTCCTCAAGGTGATGCTAAACAGCCCGGCAACAGGACAAAGAGTGTGATACTTTTGTGTGTTAACGGAAAAAATATGGGAAAAAGAAGGGATTGATTATACATTGAATAGACCGGTCACAATCAATTTTGCTGGGCAATAAATTGTCCCAGAAATTATTGCAATAAACAATAATGTGGTTTCTTTGAGACCACTTTAAACTAATGTAACAATTAATGCATGTACACAATCTGAACGACAAATAAACATTAATTTCTAAAGAATATTTACCGCTCCAACTGGAAAGTAACAAAACTGAAGCAATTTTTAAAGACTGATTCACTCTAACAAAATTGGACTTCAACAAATATTAATTACTTGGCTTGGACAAGAAAAACTGAAAAAACTATCAGGAGTTTGAAAACAAAAAATGCAACAACAAAAACATTCTGTTTGAATAATAAATAAGAAAAGACATGCCGTTTTACTCTGCCACTTTGCATATTTGGAACATATATACCTTTCTTTCATCCGGTTTCTTTGGTAGAAAGAGGGAGACATGCGAGGAAAACCAAAAAGCATGCAAATGGAAATGATTGTGGCTGGAAAAATTATCGTGATCATTAGAATTTATCATGCGATTACGGTAATTGATTTATTGTTTATTGTGACAGGCATAGTGGGAGATGCTTCAGGTGGTGGTGCAAGATTAACTCCTCTGTCAGAGCAGCATCACTGAAACAGTTCCTACCAAGAAGAAAATAGTCGTTCGTTTCAGTTACTTTAAACATTTCTACAAAGCTACTCAGGTTCCATTCATAAACAGTCGAACCAAAAGTTATTCATTCGTGGCAGATTTACATTTAAAAGGATTTTCCATTCAATCAAAGGGCTTCATTGTGATAGGAAATGAAACGGGCACATCTCAGGAGATAATAAAGCCAATTCAAATGGGATATCAATCAAGTTATGTCACAATATCGTAAAGATATTCAAAAGGTAACAACGTAACACTAGGTTAGGACTCCTTTAAAATAAAATAAAGTGTTTTTTTATTTTTTCATAAACACCCAGTTATTGTAGATGCTGTCTCAGATTCGAGGGCTTCTTGGATATCGTCTAAGTGAGGTTTACTTAATGAGCTGCTGGCTGTCCATTTATTTAAATTCCGAAAATCTGTTTCAAAAAGAGCTGCTCTTTGTTGGAACCAAATCTTGACAGGACAAAAGCAGTGAATTAAACGGCATGCTTAAAGTTAAAAATTATCTAATTAACTGGTTAATGTGAGAACTATAGGTGTACGCTGAGTAAATGAGGTGGATTTTCAGTTAAAGCCACCATGTACAGAAACCCACCTTGTAGCTGACACACAGAGGCACTTGGGGAATCTTAATGTAGATAAAGGAGTTGTTCATAGCAGCTCTCTCCTTCATCTTATCAATGTCATCGACAGGATGCTGAGGGGAGAAATTATAGAACCCCGGTTAATATTTTTCTTCATGAACATCTTGAGTTTCAATTAAAATACCTTCTCACCTCTGGAGGCTTCCTGAACGACCTCCTGACCCCTGCAGTGCGGTTCAGTCCCTGGGTGATACTTTTGCTGGGGCCCATAGCACCCATGGTGTCCTCTGACAGCGGCCGGGGTTTGACTGGGATAGCTGCAACGCACACCAGATTGGTATCAGCACTATACCCTCTGCATTTGCCCCTGCAGACAACACCCAATACTCCCACAGAGACTCTCACACCCGCATAAGACTACAGTTCTCAAGGTCAGCAATACAACACACGAGTAACTCAACAGTGCACATGCCTGGTGGGGGAAATGAAAACTGGTATTGATTGGTCTGTTGCAGAACAGTGATCTACAGAGAGAAGGGAGAGCAAACGGGTCGCCTGACTGCTTTTATCCCACAACAACGTACCAGTAGTGACCATTCTAGACTTGTCTTCCTCATCCGTGACGTCTTCCTCGTCGACATTTCGCCCCGGGAAGAAAAACCCCATCATTCGCTTGAAGAACTGGTACATGAGCTGGATGGTGAGAGGCACCACGTTCACCTGATTAAAGCAGAGAGGTTCCATTAAAGCAAAACTAGAGTAAAAGTTGGTTTTACAGCAGCTGTATGTGGCACGTTCCTAACCTCAAAGTGCTCCTTCACGGAGATTCCTCCCACAGGGGGGCGCACTTTGCTGAAGATGCGCAAAGCAAACTGACGTCCTGACTGGCAGTTGCTCTGAGGTCGAAGTACGACCTGGAAAAATGAGACTAAGTTTACAACAATAAAACTCCACTAAGATTGGGTTTGAAAGGTGCACCACAAAACAGGTTGTTGATGATGTGAACATGGTTGTGAGAAAAAGCAACACATGCAACCGTGCATTGTTGCGTCAACATGCGACGGTAAGAATCTCAGAGGAGCTGTGGAATGATTCCATGTGGACAAACAAGGTGGGTTCAAACACAGACATTGCTGTCCTAGGTACGTACCCTCACACGCTGCACAGAGGAAACCAGGCATAAATATATTAACACAGGTCACCAACTTCCCTCATCTTTGTGTCTAAAATCCGGTTCACATTGTGCAAGGATGAAAACGGCCAAGTTTGGGTTACATTTAAGTAGAAAACATAAAAAGGTACTGTTCCTGTCAGATGTTTACAGCCACTCATCACTGGCATGAAGGGCAATTACTTGGGGCTTTTAGAGTCTTACTTAATCCATTTATTTTAGGGTGAAATGATTTTTATAACGCACAACAGCAGAAGATTTGTTTGAATTACTATTGTGTTATTTTTAAATTTCTTCAAATAAAATAAGACATTGGCTCAAAATCATTTAGTTTCTTTTCAACCATAATCCATACATTTTCAACAGCATTAAGGTCAGGGCCATTCCGGACTCTTATGCAAACGTTCTTTAGCCATTCCAAAAGGAGTTTTCATGCGTGTTTGGGATGACCGTCCCCTTCAAACACCCGCTTCAGTCTCAACCAAACCGACAGGATGTATCAAAAACCCAGCTTTCTCAACCTACTAGAACAACAAAGTCATTATCTGAGGTGAACTGAGATTAATATGAACTGAGAGGGTGTCAACAAAGAAACAGGCTTCTCCTCCAAAAATGTCTTCTTCTATGGTCAGACTAGACAGAGTTTGAGGTGTTGGGCCACAATTACATGAAAGATGTTTGGAAGAGTCAAGCCAAGGCTTTCAACCCTAAAATTACCATACCAAATGTCAAGCACAGCAGTGGCAGTGTCATGATGAGGGTCTTTTTTTATTGCCAATGGTTGTGGTGCACTGAACAAAAGGTGGTGAACTAATGAAAACAGAAGACTATTTCTAGATTCTTCCAACTCACCTCCAATCAACATCTAGATGGTTGACACTTGGACATAGCTGAGGTGTTACAACAGGACAAAGATCCCAAACAAACAGCAAAACTGGTTTTGGAATGAATAAAGCAAGTCAACATAAAGCTTCCAGAAGGACCAGGACCTCAATCCTACTGAAAATCTGTGGACTTTACTGGTCCAGCGCAGAAAACAAACAAATTTAAACAAACTACACCATTTCTCTCCAAATTATGGAGGATGTTGATGGCTACAAAAATTGTGTAGAGAAAATGTAACTTGCTAACAGCAATTTAGCTAAATATTAGTGGGGATGTACTTATATATTTGAGCATATTTTAGAGGAGATTAGAAGAAGTCCTCAATAAATTCAAACATGTGTACCTAATTTATGTTTGCATAAATCCTTGAGGTAAAATCTTGAATATTAAATAATAATGGCCTGAGATTTTCTAGTCATCCCATTCCCTCAAAGTGCTTCACACTAGAACCAATCACACTCTGATTTGCACGCTCATTCATACACAGTTTCAGCTAGAAGCTAGAATGGAACCCACAACTTTTGGATTGCAAGATGACTACTCCAACCACAGGCGTCCCACAGTATCAGTCCATCCAGAAAAAACAAACAGCTCAGATAAATTAATAAGACCCCTACACTTAAACTTAATTCATGCAGATGATGAGCGTATTTAAACTCCTGACAGGACCTGTAAATAAGTACATATTATCTTATCATCCAGACTAATATCAGTTGTTCAAATAATAACATTTACCTTGTAAGCTGCATTTGGGAGCAGGTTGTTCATTGTGAACCACCCGAGCTCCAAGAGATGCTCCGCTGTGTCATCAGACTTGTTCAACTACAAAAAGGTGGAGGTCAACATTTAGTTCTTCTGTAACATCTGACTCTTGTATCTTAAAGAAACAAAAGGATAGTGCTGAAGATGGTGAATTTTAAAGTTACAGAGGTTAGTTTCTACTTGCCTTACTGTACATGAATCTCTGCAGCTCCAGCTCTGCGATGCCGAGCTGTCCGTCCTCTTCGGTCAAACACCAGCGAGCCTGAGCAAAGTAGATCTCTGTCCTCCGCACCACACCTACGTCTTCTGGGGGCTTACGAAGCTCCAGCTTGTTCGCCCTTTGCAGCTGGAAATCTTTAAAGCACCTGGACACAACAGAGGATATTTATTTTCACTCCTGAGGCGATTCCTCTCGTTGTTAGAGGTGCAGTCGTGTCAACGCCAGACCTGATGAGGATGTTGAGCTCCTCGCTTTTCATCTGCATGTCGTTCTTCTCCTGGTTCAGCTGGTTTTGCAGCCGCATGTTGATGTCCATCAGTTCATCACCGTTTGCTTCATCGGTTTGAGCCTAAAGTTGAGGTAGAATTTAAAATCAAATTGTTCATTTTTCTTCAATTTCTATTTGTGGACAAAATGAGGGATATTTTATGGTGCAGTCTGTCGGAGCAGCTACTCTTCTTCAGCTCAGAGGAAGCAGTTAGATAAGCTCACTCAACCCAGTGCAGGTGGTTGGACACAGAAAAACTGTGGTACTCCAACATCAATGACGACGTTTAC
Source organism: Valencia hispanica (assembly GCA_963556495.2). Classification (NCBI taxonomy): domain Eukaryota; kingdom Metazoa; phylum Chordata; class Actinopteri; order Cyprinodontiformes; family Valenciidae; genus Valencia; species Valencia hispanica. The sequence goes on from OY747700.1 coordinate 18,803,009, forward strand.
ATGCAGCCAATATTCAGGTTATGGTCGGGTAACGATCACTATTCGGGTTTCTGAAACAATCGGAATAACCCGTTTACATGCGTGAGCAGAGAGAGTTACTCCTGTATACATGGAATTTGTAATCAATTGGCATATCCCGATGTAAACGGCGACGCACGGTTAGCATCAGGACGTAGGGACAACCTTAAGACGCAATATGCGTCATTTCCGATTCTTCTTCCTGTTTTTCTATGCGGAAACAAGAAGTTCCTCTACTCAAAAAACCAAGATTCCTTGCGAATAGAGCATGCGCAGAACACAAATCAATGTTCCTTTTGATGGGGATATGCCGATACGGGTTTACATGACCAAATATTCGGGTTAGAAAAGGGGTACCCCAGGGGTAATATTCGGGTTTATAAAAACCCGTATATGAGCGTATTCGGGTTTTTGCCTGTGTTTACATGGCCGTGCGTGACCAGGTTATTGCTAATATTACGGTTATGAAATCTGCTGTTATTTGTCCATCCCTGTTATGGTGTCTTGTGTCCCTGTCCAGCCTACTCATATTCATACCCTAACCCAATTATTGTCTTAGTGTGTAATTTCCCCATATATCTACTGTAATTTTCTGACAATAAGCTGCTACTTCATTCACACGCTTTGGACCCTGCGTCCTATACAACAGTGGTCCCCAACCTTTTTTAATTTCAATTTGTTGCTTCATAGCTTCATTGATTTCATATCATTGCCCCCAAAAGGTTTATAATTCAATGATCATATTATTTTTTTGTCCATATTTTTTATATGCTGGTTTTTCTCTTATTTGAGCTGATTTTCAACCAGGCCAAATAGAAAACGATCAAACTGCTGTGGAAATGTTAAGGCTTTTTGCCATAGTCCCAATGTGCAGCAATTATTTAATTTAGAAAATTATATTTCTATCCTGAAGAGGGATCTAAGATCACTAAACTGCTGGATTTCCCATATGGGCTGACACCCAAGGGCCGCTGTGGGTAGTTTTTGGGCAGATACCACTGTGAGTTTGCACGCAGAAATAAACATAGTTAACGCACAAGTGCAAACATCAATTGGACTGGCACAGGGCACCCCACAAGGGTCCTGTATGGCAGTGATTCTCAACCGGCAACTGTCTTTGCAAGGCCGCGACCCTCATATTTTGCTCATTGCAGACAAAGTGCACGCCTTCACACAAAAACTAGACCTCTGACATGGCCGCATTAGTGGTCAGCAATGAGAAAACAATTTGCGACGTACTTTAAAAGAGGATTATCGCTCTTTTGCGTGGGTTCGAGATCCGTTTGTGTGCACAGCAATCGAGCTGTCAATTTAGGGTGACTAACAGTCCTCTTTTCCCCGGACATGTCCACTTTTCATGTGCTGTCCGGCATCCGGGAGGATTTATAGACTGTTGAAAATGTCCGGGTTTTTATTGTTTTTCATAGGACCATACTTAAACTGACTGGTGTGATGTATGCAGTATGACAGCCTCTCTCATATGTAACGTCCTCCCGAGCTGGTTCTGATCCGTTTATTGACGCCACAGACAGCAGACAACATGCAGTGCGCCAAGCTGCGCCACACCGCATGCATTGCGCTGCGCTGCTCTGCGCCGAGTTGCACCGCACCGCGTTATCTTGCATTGCGCAACGCAATTGCACAGCGCAGAGTTACTGCTGTTTACAAGTCAAAGCACAAGCTTCATGCACGAACCACAAAAGATATACCGTCCAGTCGCAACAAATCGGTGGCGGAGTGCACCATTCACATAGTGTGCGACAAAAGTGGCAAATAACCAATAGATCACATGAACACAAAAACTATAAAAAGGCTGAGCAAAGTGAGAGACTGGAGGATGAAGATGCAAAGTAAACAGAGTAAGTACTTTATTATTGTGTTTTTTAGTCTGCAGCTGTTTACTTTTATTACAGTGAAAAGAAAATACTTGTTTTCTCAGAAGATTATTTCAGATTTTTCTTCAGCTTTTGTCCAATGCAATTTAAAAAGTAAACTAATATTGTTGCTGGTAACTTTTTTTAATTCAGAAGAGTAACTATTTCTATTATAATTTATTTCCAGAGATTATAAAATCATTTTCTTCTTGTGAAAGCCTTTTTGAAGTTTTTTATTTAACTAAACTTTTCTAACCACATTGAGAATGCACACTTTAAATATGTTAAAATCAAAAGTCTTGGCCAAGTCCTGAAAGTGTTTCAGTACTGTGCCAGGAAATCAAAATATGGTCACCCTATTGATATGCAGGAGCAGCTTATTGAGCTGAAGAGTGACAGTAGACTGAAGGAACTCTTTAGCTCCTGCCCTCTTTCATCATTCTGGGCAGCATTGATGCAGGAATATCCTCAACTCTGTGACGTCGCCTTGAAGATTCTCCTTCCTTTCACGTTGACATATTTGTGTGAGGCAGGATTCTCATAAATGACTGTACTCAAAACAAAATACCGCAATCGTGCACAAATCGAGGATGATTTGGGGCTATGTTTATCAAACATTGAGCCAAGAACTGAGGATCTTTGCAAGGCAAAGTAGGCTCAGGTCTCTCATCAACATCACCTACCTGCAAGCTTCTGTAAATAATGCAGATGATGCCTACTATTACGGGGCGTTCACACCAAACGCGTTTGAAGCGTCAAAAACGCTTGGGGCCCCAACAGCAATGAACCAGCTTTGGGGGGGCCCAGCTTGCAAAAGGTTGAGAACCCCTGCTGTATGGGATGGATTTGGGAAGATGCATCTGTGGGAGCCAAAGTTACTAATCAAAGTTCATAAAAACGCTGATCAACTTATGAATAATAATTATTTTATTACTTATTTCTTAGCATGCGATTCCCCCCCACATAATAAATGTGCCTAAATTAATAGATTTTTCTTACTGTAAAATCATTAAAACTAATATATTATCTTTAGATGCAGACAAAGCATTTGATAGAGTTAACTGGGAATTCTTATTTGCAACCTTACATAAATTTGGCTTTGGAAATTCTTTTATAAACTGGTTGAAAAAATTATACAGTTCACCAACAGCATGTATCAGGACTAAAAGCCAAACATCATCTACGTTTTATCTTCAGAGGTACCAGGCAGGGATGTCCTCTCTCTCCCTTCCTGTTTGCTATTTTTATTGAACCACTAGCCGCAGCAATCAGGCAAACTCACAATATTAAAGGCATAAAATGCAATAACATAGAACATAAAATTAGTCTTTATGCAGATGATGTATTACGTTTTCTCCAGCATTCACAAACCTCTTTCTCTCAGGTAATCGGGTTGATAAACTCTTACTCAAATGTTTCAGATTATTCTATAAATTGGTTAAAATCTACAGTTCTTCCAATCAATTTTTCTGTCCAGAATCCAATTAATACACAACTGCAGTCAGGGAATATTACTTATTTAGGTATCAGGGTCTCACCAAAACTGGCAGATTTAATAAAGCTAAACTACATCCCACTTTTAAAAAAAGTGGATGACGATCTTGCTAGATGGAAATCCCTATTTATCCCTATTTCAAAAAGGGAGGTGGATTCATCAGCCAGCTTTGACCAAAACGTCTGGTCTCAGATATGTTTAAGAACCTTAAGAATAACAAAAAATCCTAATTTGCAATTAATACAATACAAAATCCTTCATAGAGTACACTATACAGGTCAACGGATGTTTAGGATGGGTTTTACGTCGTCTAATACCTGCTTACAATGCACAAGCAATATACCAGATACTTGTATTCATGCGCTTTGGTTCTGTCTACCCGTTAAGAAATTCTGGTGCCAGATATGTGAGGACTTATCAAAGTGTCTGAAATTTAAAATTTCACCATGCCCCTCAGTTTGCCTGTTAGGAAATTCAAATGATGTCACCACGGACACAAACTCAGTTCTAATGGTTCATATTGCCTTATGCATCGCTAAGAAAACTATCCTCCTGAAATGGAAAAATAAAAAGGCTCTTAATATTAATTAGGATAGAAATCTCTTGTTGGACCATATTGGTCTTGAGACGGCCTCTGGCTCCATATCTGATCAATCTCTCTGGACTCCTTTGATCGGCTCCATCACCTAGTAGGGGTGGGGGGCACTTTATCACTTTATCGTTTTATCATTTGGGATATTGTTGCTGATGTGGGGGTTTTTGGGGTTGGAGGCGTCTGGGGGGGATCCCTGGGGGTGGGATCACTGGGCGGACGGGGCACTGGACGTCGTGGCCCCAACCTGGGGTTGGGCTTTGGTGGCTTTGGGTGGTAACTCCTGATGGCTGCATGTGGTGCCTTAGGGGCGTTGCACTGGGTTACTGGCCTGGTGGCCGTGCTGCGCCTGGGTAGGGTCTGGGGTGGGCCTGTGGATTCGGGGCGCCGCACCCCCTAGCTGTGGTCCTGGCCGGGGGTCGGCCGGCCTGGGATCTCTGTTGCCTTTGGGGGTCGGGGCCGGCCAGCATGTGCAGCCGCCTCTCTCTTTTTCTCTGGGCCGATTGTCATCGTCGGTCCCTGTATAGCGTCTCGCCTTGTTTGCTGGCTGGGGCGCCTGGCTGCTGGTCGCAGCGGCTGGGTGGCATTTCTGGGCCTGATCAGTCCTTTTTCGCACTGGACTTAGCACCTGGGTCTTGGTCTTTGTGCGTTTCGTGGGGGCAGGGGTCGGGTGTTGCCGTGCAGGGCAGGTGGGTGGGGGCGCTGGGTTTGGTTGCCTGCCGGGCCATTGAGCAGCAGTGGTCGCTCCACAAGGGAATGGGGCTGGTGGATGTCGGCCTGGTGGGTCGGCCGCCCGGTTCATCGGTTTGCTCCTGGTCTGGGCGGGTACGTCGCCGGGGTTTGGGCTGCGGGGGCCTCCAATACGCACGTGGCGCTGGGGGCCTCCTTTAATGGCGAGGTGGCTATTGCTAACTAGCGACAGGTGCTCTCCCCCTACGAGGGCACTTGGGCGGGGGGGAGGGGTGTGCTGGAGGGGGGGGGGGGGCGAACTCAACCTAGGTGTCTTGTGTTCTGATAGTAGAGCGAATGTCAGGGTGGGTTTAGTTCTCCTTCTGGGATGGGGCTGGGGGGACTGCCTTGGGGTCCGTGGGGCTTGGTGGTGCTGTGGCCGTGGGCCCCGGGTTGAACGTGCCATGGCCTCCCTCCACTGGTGGATCCCGGTGAACAGCGGTACCTATTGGGGTCAGTGGGGAGCTGGCTCCCTGGGAAGACATTTTGTCTCCCAGTCCTTCCCTCCTCATCCCTGAACACCTCTGTCCACCCGCTCCATCACTTTACCACTCATATAGGGTCTTGGGGCATGGGCACATCACTGGGGTCCTGGGTCCCAATTTTAATATACAACTTAGACACTCCCACTTATAACATTTTCATGCGACACACATGTAGGGACTTTGGGGTGGGCACACTTTTCGGCATCCAGAGGGGGAGTGGTTCAATCAGCTTCACCTCTGGTCCCGGTGCCCACTGTTAAACCACATATAGACACTGAGGGCTCGGGGTGGGGGTTGGGGGTTGTGTGGCTGCCTTCCCCACATCCCACCCCTCTGTTTAAAATGCACATTATAACAACACGCATCAACACCATACTCGAGTGGGAGGATAGAGGCTAGGGGTCTTCTCACACCCCTGTTCGCTACGACCATCAGGGGTTGGGGTCCGGAGGCGGAATAGGTGGCCTGGTCGGGGTCCCAGGCTGTCGGGCTGCTTCGCCACTGTGGGGTCCTTGGCAGTCTGCTTGTCTCCGTCCTAGAAGGTAGGGGGTCCATCTCCCGGGTTCGGGGGCTGGTGGCTCTAATGGGGCATCGGTACCTGGACCTGGGAGCATGAAGTGTGTATGGGGTGTGTGAGTGAGGGTACATCGTCATTTCTTGGGTGTCTTGGTGAGTTAGTGAGAATGTATGTGTTTAAGAGGGAGGGAACATATGACTGTCTGTATGTCTTTGTCTGCCTGTCAGGTTGGGTCTTGAGCTGCCCTTACATTTAATGGGGGGCCTATTTCCCCTCCGTCACTCCCCGCCAGTGACGGATGCCCCTGCCTACTGGTGCGTCAGTGGTCAGTCCGGTTCAGACCTGGTGCGTCCCTGGCCGGGCCTGGGGGGGGGCGGGTGTCGCTCAGCCGATGCGCTGGGCCGATATCTTCCTCTTTTAGGGGTGCCAGGTTTGGGATTGTTGGGTGGTGCCTGCTCAGTGGCTGGGCGGGATACGGATCCAGCGTCTCTGCCCGTTCGATCACCTGTTCTGTGTGCACCGTGCGTGGTCGGTTCATTGGCGGGTTGGACCGGCCCTGGCCTTTGTTGGATGCCTGGTCTCGGCGCTCTGCCTTGCACGGGATCAGGACTCGGAAGCTGGTACAACTTGGTGTCCAGGTGCTGGCTGAGCTTGGCCTGGGGATGCTGTCCGTCCGCTGCGGCTATCAGTGGGGCGGCCCGACGTGGGGCAGGGGTGGGGCGCTGGGATGTTGGTGGTGGGGATTGGCCCAGGGTGGTGGTGGCGCGTGGCGGCCGGTCCTTTCTCGGGTCCCTGCTGGGGGCTGGGGCGTCCCTGGCTCGTCACTGCGCCCCCCCGGGCCCCTGCATAGTAGCCGCTGGACGTTCCCCTGGGGTTCTCCTTTGCTCCTCTCTTGGGGAATGCGGTCGGCCCCGCCCGGGTCCTTTTGACGTCTTGGCTCCGATCTCCTTCATGTCTGCATCGATTCCTGGGAGACGGATTGATCCCTGCTCACACCAGCTATCGAACACTCTTATGGAGAAACCTTATATGCACCAGCATGCTCACACACACACACACAGATGTGGGGTCTCTGGTGTTTACAGATATATTCTTGGGCTGAGGTTATCATTACTAGAGCTTGATTAATCGGTACCATGAGTTTTTCTGTGACGTTGTTGTATTTTTATATCTATTTTTATGTGATTGTTTAGTTCTTAGTTCACGATGTTTGTTTTGTCGATGTTCCTTTTTCGTTTTGTTTTGTTTTTTCCCCTCTCTGCCGTCCTGTGGGTATGGAGGCAGACTTCAATGTTTTCCTGTGTTTTCTTTGTTCCCCTTCTTCTCTTGTATTTTCAACTCACCCTCTCTCATGACTTCTTGTTTCCTACCTCTCTTCTTCATCTTCTTTCTTTCTTCCCCTTAATTTTCCGTCGCCGTGTCCATAACATCAGGAAATAAAACCCACAGCAATTCATAATAAAGATTTTTCACACATATATCAAGTGGAGTACCATAGCAAAAGCTGTACTGCTCCGCTTGTGAAAGTAAATCTGTTGGGCTTCTACTTGGTACTCAGAAACCAATTCTGAGCTCCACACTGCCAAACAGGACACGTAAAAAAAAAAGAAAAAGAAAATTAATATATCTTTACTAAAATATACTAAAATACCAAAAATAATGACCAGACATGTAGACACCACCATTAGACCCTCATTTATACAGTTTATCAGCAAAAGTTGATTAGGGGGTGAGTTGAACTTTAACTATCATGCCAAAAAAAATACAGCTGTTGATTTTTGGGGGTCTAAATGAAAGGCAATGTGGCTCACCCTGATGTTGGAGTAAATCTGTTTCTCAAGGCGTCTGATCTGAGCAAGGTGCTGCCTCACTGCCTCCTGCAGATGCAGGATGCTGCTGCGCTGCTCCTCTGGGTTACTGGAAATTTCCAGCTGGAAACGAACCCGCTGCTTCTTCTCGCTGTGCTCCTGAACACACAGTGGAGAAAAAAAATAAATAAATAAAAACATCCCAGACCGGACAAGGCGAAACGATTAAATAGGTTCCCTCTGGAGGCCATCAGTCTGCTGGTGTTCCTGCCTACCTTGCGTCTGGGCTCAACGTGTAACAGCAGGTTGTTGACGATGTCCAAGATCATAGCGTACTGAACCGGATTCGTAGAAATCTCCAGGTCATGGTGAATGAGTGTGAAAGTTTCCACAGCCCCTAAGAGAAATAATATAACTTATTATTCCTCCTAAACACAGGATTGTCTCGATGTTTTCTTTATTTCAGTGCTCTTTCTGTGATCAGACATACCCGCCTGTTTTTTCAGCAGGTCCTCTTTCTCGTGGTTGTTCCTCATCTCTGGAGGCTTGATCTGCGTGGCCAACTCTGGGTTGATGTCATGACTATAGCTGATGTAGTGCATCCTGCAGCTGCAGCGTGAGATGATACGCTGAACCTGCTGAGACTCGTTCACCTGTGCAGGCTGGTTCCAGTCTGCGAAACACAAAACGTAACTGTCAGATATGAGTGTAATTAAGTCAGAGAATATATTAATTGATAGGTGCTGCTCTTCTCATTTGAAACTGCAAACAAAATATCTTCCTCATGCATTAAATGTTTAACAGCACAGTCTGTACATTCGGGTTCTGAACATTACACCTGGGTCCTGAGAAGGTGGATATTTCCTATGAGAGCATTTCCTCACCTGTAGTCGTGCTAACCATTCCTCCCACCGCCTGGCCACTTTCCATCAGCTCTTGCACTGAGTCCAGGTTACGTTGCCTGTGCTCCTCTATGTTTTTTACCTAAATGTAACAAAATGCCAAGGAAATAATTTAAGTGTGTGATCTAGCTCATTGAATAAATTGGTTACAAAAATAAAATAACTTTGTAACAATTTATTTTGAACATATAACTAAGGTCTGTCACCACCAAGAGGCCAATATGTAAATAATTGTTTGTAGTTTCATTTAAAAAAAAAAATCTCACAAGTCATTTAGATTTGGAACTAGAACCTAATACTTAGAGTTCCTTCGGGAAAACATTTGCAACAGCTGCTAAAAAAGGCTCTGGTTATTATTCTTTTAACCTAGAATATTTTAGGACACTAATAATGTGATAGGATAAAGAGTCTTGCAGGACAGACAGAAAGTCAATTTCCACCTCTCTCTTTGAGAGCAAGCCAATGCATAACAGAAATGTAAGTGTCCCTGCATGGAGAATACAGGAGGTTATCTGTGTTAATTTCTCTTTCCCAATCTTTTTTGAATAGGCAGCTATGTTCAAATGATAGTTTATGTAATTATTGTTTATGTTTGCTACAAACAAGGTAGACGAGTAAAGAACAATCTGATGTTCTCAAATCATAAGAATAAGTGGTATGTTCATTTTTAAGTATTTATTTAAAGAGATGCTGTCGGATGAGAAAAAAGGTTTAACTATTGAGCACCAGCGACAAGAAGAATTTATGTAGGAATCAAACCCAAGAAAATTATACCAACTGTCAAGCTGTGGGGTCATTTCACTGCCAGACGCACTAGTGCATAGCATAAAGAGGATGAAATATTGAAGAGGGAACAGTAAATGTACATTCTCCAACTTCTCAACTCAACAGCTAGATAAGCTGAAACATGGACACAGTTGGGTGCTCCAACACAACAACAACCTCAAACACATCCAAACTGGTTTAGGAATAAATAAACCTGGGGTGGAAATGTATTGTATTGTTTATTGTTATTATGAATAATTCCCAACCATGACAATAATTTTGATTTATGACGAAGATGATAAATTCTAATTGACGTTTCATACGCCCCCCAAAAGAAAACTGGCTGTATCGTCTATAACACTTTTCCTATTCTCTCCACTGTTTCCAGTTCATGGATGCACTCATGAAACAAAGATATTACTAAATGCAGTTGCTGTTTTCAGTTTAGTGATACAAATCACTTTTCTTTATGTCACTGGAGTCTTTGAGAAGACTACTTTAGAAAATGGTGTGTTTCTTTAAGAGCAGTATTTGTGTTTTGGGGGCTTTGACTGCAGTGACAGCCATACAGTTACCTAAAAAAGAATGAAGAGAAATTCTACATACTTTACCGCCGGGTTTTTAAAAGAACAAATATTCTCACCACTTTATTAAAAAAATAAAAATAAATCTCCGTCCACACCTAACCGCTTAAGTGCATTGTTAAGCACATTCATATACATGCCAAACCTGAAGGGGGCAGTAGTTCTGAGGGATTAAATGCTGTTTCTAAGTGTAAACACAGGTCACACAAATGATAACCGAGCATTTTTGTCGCAAAAAGTGACATTGTGGAGCCGAAAACTCGGTTATTTCTGTCCACACGCAAACACTTAAAACGGAGAAGACACAAGCCTTCACTTTGGCTGGAGTTTTTAAAAAGATTCGTTTTCGGTGCCATCAATCTGCGTTTTCGTGTGAATGACAGGGCAAACCGTTTTGTGAGATACCCGGCTACGTATGGACTAGGCATAAATGCACTTTCTGGCAAGCAAAGGCTACTGAAGAGTAATAATTTCCCTCATTATTGAGGCTTTTAGCAAATAGAAATAATTTTGATCATTCTAACTCAACTAAACGAGAAGTTTTGTCTGATTTACCTTCAGATAGTGAGAAATAAAAGGTGTATGTCTCGTTTTATTTGGTGCATGCATGTAAAATTCTAGTTTCAGCTATATGTACTTAAGGATGTATGTTTGAATTTATAGTGGATATTCTCGAATCCACACAGGGTCAAAATTAAAGTTATGCACCCAATTCTGGCTTTTACACTTTTAAGTTATTTGTTTTATTGCAATTTCACACTGAAAAGAGTGTAATTCAAATAAGTTTAAATAGCTCAAAGTTAGTATTTGAATATTTCTTACTTGAAGTTTGGTCTAAATAAATTAGAAAATAGCAGATGAAAGATTTAGTGTAAAATTTGAAATATATCGGAAATATATCGGTATTTACACATCCACTAAAACTACGCCTATCAACGACGAGCTCTGGTAGACCAAGTATACTTTTCAATGGACAAAGTACTAACATTTTTAATACTCTGAGTGCAGAGCCTACCTCCAGCCACAGCTGCCTGTCCTCTTGCTCAGAAGGATTGAGCTCCATGGTGGCAAAGTACTGCATGCCATCCAGCAGACATGTCCATGTGGTCTTTTGCTTTAAGGTGTCGCTGTACCAGGTCGGGTGGTGTTCACACTGCAGCAGCTGAGCCTTGGCTGCAGACACCAGAACACAACCTGCTGTTTCTGTGCCGCGCAGCATCATCTGGTGAAGAAAAAAACAAAACAAAAAAAACACCAAGATAACTGTTGTAATAACGCTCCAGTCTATCTCAGAGTTGGACAAGGTGTGGTGTCACTAGATGTTAGGCTAGTTTCACAGCAATAATTTAACTTCAAAGGTCTTCATACTGCTATCTTTCTCTTGTTCTACTACAGCAGCATTGTGGACATTGTTAAAACTAATGCTTTTTTCAAAGTCCAAAGTTGGTTTGATCAGTCTGTAACATATTATTTATAGAATATGAGGATTTATATTAAATTAAATGATGTTCGGGCTCCATCTATAAACAAGGAAGCCTTAAAAAAAAAAAAAAGTATAAGAGTATAATGTTCTGCACATGCAAAGCACATGCTGCACAGTTAAAGGGCTTTTTTCCAGCAGGCTGGTTCCAGTGTTAGTTCAGTGCCAGAGCCTGACCTGGAACTGGTTCTTTGGTTTTCCACCAACAAAGCACCCTTTTCTTGGTTGCAAACCGGAGCTTAACCGAGCAGCAACTCATTGCTAGGCCAGAGCTGGAGCTTGTAAAGAACCGCTTTCTCCCCCGCCCAGATGGCGACAATGCATTTTAACCTTTCTCTGCAAACATAGTTGTTGCTTTGCAATCAAATGTTGAAGGTGTGCTAAGAAACTTTAATGTACACAATATGTACACATCAATAACAACATAGTGTGTTTTAATAGATAAGATAAAATCTGCCCCAAGTAAAATTAAGAATGGAATCCCACAGGGAACGGTACTGGGGCCTATTTATTCTCTTTAGTTTGTACGTGAATGAACTCCATGAAGTGTCTCCTGAAGTTGGCCTTCAAATATATAGCGAAGAGACAGTGATATCTTAACATTTGAATGTGCTAATGACTTTTTGAACACAATGATTTTATCCCAACTGCCGTACTGCACCAATGTCTGGTCTCAGACTAATCAAAACTACCTTAAAGCCTCTGAAGCAGCTTTAAAATCATAGTTTTAAAATTATTGACAAAAAGCCTATCAGCTTTCATCATTGTTCTATTTTATTTCAATATAAAATTTTATGAATATTAAACTTTATGAACTTTTGCAATTTCAGCTATTTAAAACTTTTATTTAAATGTGTGAACAGAATTGCTCCTAAACCACTTAATATATTTGTGAAGAGATTACAAAATATTAGATCTACAAGAGCAGTAACATCTGGAGACTAAAGTTTCATTTTGCAGAACATCTTTTGCTCAGACTGTTTTTTTCTGTACAAGGAGTAAAATTATGGAACTCTCTACCTGCTCATATGAAAGCTATAATTAAACTGTCCACCTTTAAAGGACAGACCAAATCATGGCATATACAACAACAATGTGACCATGTGTAAATCATGAAGTGTAGATGTCAGTGCGGGTTTGTGGGTGGATATGGGTAGGCAGGTGTAAAAGGGTGAATCTGAATATGTGTATAATGTATGTTTTCATTTAGCTTTTTTCTTTATTTATTATAGATCTAGCACATTTACTTTATCTGTTACAAGTGTTGCAAATTAGCCTTTGGCTAAAAACACTGATACTGACCTGGGATAACTTTGAGAAGATAATCTATGTTTATTGTATCTGTCCCTATCAAATAACTCATCAATAAAATAAATCATCTTCCTGTTTTCTTCTCCCCATGTGGGCATGTACAGTTGCGCTACAATGCTTTAGATAACGTTATGACGCAGCATCGACTGGGGGTCGAATCAGTGGAAAAGCAACCAGTTCTTAGATCCGGCCAAGATACTAAGAACTGGCTCTGGCACAAGCACTGAACTAGCACCAGTTTTCTGGTGGAGAAACCCCTAAAAGTAAAGCACCTAACAGCATGGCTTTGATGTCCTTATTAGTAGAACATGTGATTGTACGATCAGACAGCTCGTTAAACAAAAGAATTATAGGTTCACATAGATTTAGATAGAAGATAGTAGCCAAAATATGTTCTGATTGAGAGCTGAGGTTTCTTTGGTTTGGCTACTCAAAGCATAGAAACTGTACATCTGGGTACCAAGGGACATAAATGCAGTTTTGACATAGCGTAGAATACTAGAAGTAGGTATATAATCAAAGGCAAACACAAAACCTGAATTTGCAGAAACCTTGTAGTCCACAAACATTTGGTCATTCAATCAGTTCAACTGGTTCTGAAGGGTTCTGGCTCTAAAGAACAAACATAAGACCTACATCCTGGCCCAGAGACGAGCCCAGGGTTTATCAGGCCAATATACAGAGTGGAAATCCTGTAAACGACATCTGTCTACTTTACCTTCCGCTTGTTTTTAAATTAAATTATCAGTAAAGGTAACGGTTTGATTTTAAAGTGCACACCTTACACTTTTCCAGACTCAAAAATGGACAATATGCAGTTCCTTTTGTAAAAGATCTCAATTTATTTATAGCAGCAGGTTTAAATATAAACAGACAGCCCAAATGGAACAATAAATATAACAAATATTTTTCCATCCTGTATTGTTGTTCCATACTAATCTAAATCTGGAAAACACTTTAATAGAATCTGAGAACTGTTTGGATTGTAAGGGAAGTCTGAAACCAGCATCAGAGAGATTACCTGACAGTTGACCAACTCAATAAACCAGTTGCGGTTGAAGACATCATCAGTCTGACAGGCTGCGATGCCACACAGCTGGTCGCTCACTCCAGAGTCTTCCTCAGAAAACACCACAAACTTGTCTGTCTCCTCAATCAGCTTCTGCAACATTGAAGTTCCTACAAAATATGGAGAAACACAACCAGGTGAGCCGTTCCTGATTCCTGGCAGAGATAGAATAGAATAATCCTTTATTTCCCACAAAGGGGAAATTCGGCTGTAAAGTGACAGATAATGGAAGCATTCACGATCAACATTAAGAGAGATCATACTCGCAGCAGGAAAACTCACCTTCATGTTGACTTTTCTCCACTCGATTGACAGTGGGAACAACTGGAGTCACAAGAGCTGTAGTGGGAGAGTAGTTAGAGGGAGAACGCTTGAGTTTCTTAGTCTGCAGATGCGTGTCAATCTTCAGACCCTTCAGAGCTTCAGTGGAAAGATTTCTCTTCAATACAGATGCCTTTTTATAACCATCATACAGCCCAAAGGCTATGTTTCTGTTTATGGTTGTCCAGGAACCACGAAGGTCCACTAGACGCAGTTTGTGGGTGTAAGAGGCATTAGTTTCATCTGTTGGGTTCACTTCCTGTCAGAAATCACACACACAAAAAAAAATTGGTCAGTTTCTTTATCCGGCGCACCTAAAAAATACAAAATAACTCCAATATTTACCTCCTCCATGCGGTTGCTCTGTCGCTGGTAGCTAAGGGATGACAGGCTGAGCAGATGAGTCTTCTTCACCTGAGCGTTCATCTGGTGGTCAGCTGTCTCGTCCCAGGTGGAGGCCATCAGGTGAACCGTCACCTGGGAGAGCTCACTGACCATCTGAGTCACATTCCATTCAGAGATCAGCCTCCTCATCACAGTGCCGGCTGAAAAATAAAAGAGAAGAATCGTCTTATAAAAAAGTTAGATTTATGTACAGAGTGCAAGTGGACAGAAATGCCTTTTTCTAAATCCCGTAATGATTTACCCTGTGGAATAAGTCTCTGTGTGCCCCGAGTAAAGACGTGGCCTTTGTTGCACTCCACTTGGACTCCCCTCTGCTGTGCAAAGGAAGCCCAATAATGCACCTGAAGGACAAACAATACATGCATAAATGGAGAAGGAGCAATCTTAATTAAATAAAAACTTTTCAAACACCTTTCTGCTGGTTTAGTTTGAACTTTAACATATAAACAAACAAGTTATGGGCTCAATTATCAAGAAGTCATATCAAAATAGGAGAGAACACCAAGAATAGTCTGGGGCTACAGCTAACTCCTTATAATGCAAAGTATCTGCAGAAGTAAGATGCAGATTAGAAATATGTTTTTGAAGTGCAATTACTTAATTGTATTTCAACCTAAATGAGTATTTGGGAAAAATAAAGTTTTAACATTGAAGAAAATATAAGCTATTGTCACTTTCACCTAAATCGAGCTTAAATTCAGTTGTTAAACAATAAAACACAATTGTGGAAATAATATAAAGCTTACTTGTAGTTGTGGGAAGGCAGCGGTGTAGGACATCTGTTTGTAGTGCTGACCGAGCTTCCTGCGGATTGGCCGGAGGCTGTGGAAGAGTTTGCCTCTGCAGATCGGTCGAGAGACGCTCGTCCAGGTGGCCCAGAAGTTCTGCATCCAGCGCAGAGTGCTGCTGTACAGCAAGATCCGAGGCTCAGCTGGTTCTAAAAGACAGGAAATGCATAAACGCTGTCTTTAACATACAGTAGGTTTTCCCTCTGAGGTCTGAGGAGCTTAACACACACCAGTAGAACAGTTCTGATTGAGGTCCATTGTGATGGAGAGGTTGAGGTTTTCAGAGCGAAAAGCTCTGTAGGAGTCATGAGGTTGTCCAGACGTCACATCTGCAATGTTCTCTGCACAGCAGACCATGACCGCATGGTGGTCATGGGGGTTACCATGGCAAAGCCACTGAAGTTCAAGGGTCATACACAGGTTGGGCAAGTGCATGAAACAGATGTCGTCGTACCTAGCAAGAAAAACAGGGATTTTCTTTATTAAAATCTTATGGATAAATGTGGAAATCTATTTTATTCCAAGTGTTGGCGCTTACTTTGATGCTGTCCTGACATTTACATCCAAATTCCCTTTAAACTCAAACTCCCCAGGATTCCAGTCAAAGTTCAGCTTGGTCCATTCCCAATGCAAGTTTTCGGTTGTATTATATGGATCCTGGAAGAGTAAAGAGTAAAGAGTGATGACACTTAAACAAAAAAATCTAAACAATAAAGGGAACAGAGAAAACATTCCAAAACACAAATAATCTCAGGCCATGTACACATGTAGTAAGGTTGTTTTTTTCCCAACGAATATTCTCACCACCTCGTTTAAAAAAACAAAAAAAACAATCCACACCTAACTGTAGAAGTGTATTGTTAAGCACATTCAAAGGCATGGCAAACATGGCAGTAGTTCCCCCAAATCCTATCCCAACAGAATCATTTACTAACTTCTACATACAGCAGTAATTGAGCTTGTAAAAACAGGCAAGCAAAAAGGCTTGGACAATCGATAACACCAACACATCTCTGAGAGCATCCATGCTGTTTCTGAGAGGAACCACAGGTTGCACATGCGATTTTCCGAAAACTTAAAACTCGGGTTATTTCTGTCCACAAGCAAACTCTTAAAAGGGAGAATTTGCAAATCTTCAATTTGGTTGGAGTTTTTAGAAAGAATAGTTTTTGATGGCATAAATCTGCTTTTTGGATGGCAGGCCAAATTGTAGAAAAATATCTTCGTTTTGTGAGATACCCGGCTTACCTGTGGACCAGGCATAAGTGAAGTAAATAGAATCGGGCAAAGATTTCCTTAAAGTCTTATAAGCTGCAGATATACGTTGTTTCACCTCTGTAGCCAGCTGATGCAGGTTGGCATGGTCGATGTTCATGACCCAGTGTCCATGCAGGAGCAGACGACTTTTGTCCCACCAAGCCAGAGGGGGAGATGGATCGGCTGTGGGTTTGGTCAGCAGGTCTACCGACTGCCCAATCAGCGTCCAGGCTGGGTCCCAACAAGGCCCCCACACAATGGTATACAGCGAGATGTTGGCTGCAGAAAGAGTAATTTCATGAGAACTATGGAACCAGAAGAAAATGTTATGGCATTATACTACTCTACGAATTTCTCATCCCTGATTACTGATTATCATTTAGTGAGATAAAATGTTAAAAAAAGTTAATTTCTCTTGTTTACAAGAAAGAAACATTCGGGTATCTGTTGCTTTAAAGCTCCAGCACATATGTAACTTTGGTTGGCTACCAGAGCAGATAGCTCTACTAATTGCCTGCTACAGGAGCTTGTCAGGCATATGAATCGATAAAGAGCCACATAATATTCAGCACAATAAGGACTTGAAAACTACAGCTAAAGTTAGGAATGCCCCGATGTGAACGATTGGGCCGATAACATATATATATATATATATACATATATACATATATATATATACACACATATATACATATATACATACATACATACATACATACATATATATATGAAATATATTTCCCCAGCCTTTCGACAATACCATCCCCATCACTGTCACATGCACAAATAATTACCATATGCCCAAACTCCTCCTCTCAAATACAAACAGCAAGAAGATGGAAAATAATAACTAGCTGTTAATATCAGCCCCATTTCACATGTTAATGATACAGAATTGTTAAAACATGCTCAACATCATGCATCCCTACCTACAATTCATGGTGTTTATTTAGTTTCTGATCAATTTCAAGTAACACATTCTAAATATTTGAATATAACTTCGATAATCAATGTTTTACTAGCATTTCAATTATTTGTTACTCTGCTTCATACATTTTAGATAAAAATTCTTGTGGGGAAAAAAACAATGCATTAGTTTTATTATCATCATAGAGTGAAAAAGTAATCTCAGTCTATGATACAACTGATTAAATTAAAACAATACTGTCAAAGTTTGGACTGAGTTACAATCCATCTTGCAACAGAAAAACAATATTTGTTTTCTTTGATCTGAAAATACATTTTTGAATGTTTGAAAATTCTGACAGGTTTTAGAAAAATTTGAATAACTTACATTTGAAATCATAGTAGAACTTGAGTGGAGGCATGTTTCTGTGGACGGTCACATCTCCCCACGGAGCTCCGAGCAGGACAGTCTGCTTGCGATGAGCCCTTACCTGTCCGTCCTGCTCTGTCCCGATCAAACGCCCCGACAGCTCCCAGTCCCGGATCTCAAACAGGTAGCGGGGGTAGTCTCGAATTCGCACTGACAGCATAAGCAACAGTGGTAAAAGATTATATAATCACGAGAGCTTTAAAAATTTTAGCTTTTTTCTTTTTTGAAAAAGAAACATTTAATAGGCTTACCCAAAAAAGCTCCTAGCTTAAACTTGACAGCCCGACACCACTGAACCACCAGAGGTAGTCCATCTCTGGGGAAGGGACTGATCCTGTCGATGTCTCTCAGCTGCTCCCTCACCTTCTCTGGACCATGAAAAGACTGATCAGCTAGGGCGACGAGCTCCAGGTCTGACACTGTCCAGGTCAGCAGAGATTTCCTCATGGGAGTGTTTGCATAGAGTCGCCGTGAGCGTTGGATGTAAATCTCGATGTGCTTTTTCTCTAGTGAGCTGTACAGCTCCTCTATTTTTCTGGCAGGCAGAAGTTCTCCGTGCTGCTTTCTAAGTTCTGCAACTTTCTTATCTAGAAGCTGCAGACGCTTGGCACTTTCTTTACTTTCATCCTTCATCAGCTCATAGTTGTCTCTCAGTTTGATCTCAAAGATGTCATCCAGGAAGACAAACGAGAACTGGCTGATTTTGAACACTAGGTCGGGAGGCAGGCGTTGCTCTGAGGACGGCGGACTGTGTGGGAGATGGAGAGTCTTTAGCCACTTCTGCACGCTGATGGCCATGTCGAAAGTGTTCGAGAAGTTGTACTGGTAGGGGAACTCGACGGATACAGAAGGGCAGGTGAGGACCCAGACTTGGTTGTGGGGAGTGCTTAGGAAAGGGAACGTGTCTCTGTGCAACTGCATCTCTGTGAGCTCATCATGAGTCTCCACATCTAACTCGTTGAAGGAGAAGATGTTGCTGCCGTCGAAGTTGAGGATCAGCAGAGGGGAGCGTATGTGTATGGAGCCAGCATGCTTTAAAAGTAGAAAAGCATTGGTGTGCAGCAGGATGTAATTCTTCTCACTAACGTGGGCCATTAAACGAGTCGAACCCATTTCAAGACGGACAGACAAGCCTCTGCTCTGACCCAGCACAGCTTCACCGTCCTCTTCTCTCTCTCCATGGAGCATACACCAGCAAGCCCGAGCTTCAGTCATATGCTGAAACAAAACCATGTGTTTTGGTGGAGCCCAGTCTACAGCAAGCTCCTCTTCACACTGAACCTGTGAAAACATAAATAAATACAACCACTATGTCAACACCAAAAAAAACAAAAAACATGAGGTGCATTTTGACTGTGAACTAGACCATTTATACACAACCTTCTACTTCACTCTGCCAGATAGTTGTGCGCGTTTCCACTGTAGAAACCAAAACTGTCCCATCAGTATTAATTAGATCCTTAATCAAACTAGGAGGTGGAAAACAAACACTATAAAGGCTAGTTTATACTTCTCCGTCAGTGGAGGTGCGGAGACACGCAGCGTCATTATCCGTCGACACAGGGGCTCTCCGACAGCCACGCAGAGAAGCACCGAGTAGAGCCCAAATTTTTAACTATCCATCGAACGCAATGGAGAGAGCATGTCTGTGATTGGTCAGCACAACATCTTTTTACCAAAACGGTGCTGTATAGTCGATGTAATTAGTAGTCAATGCAGTTTTTGGGCACTAGATGCTTTGTATTGCAAGGCCAGTTTATTTAATATGGTCTTTTGGCGATTTTGTACACCAGGAGGTGTAGAAAACAACAAAACAGACCGCTGTGTTTGTTTGTTTACATACGTTTTTAAGAGTATTCTATGACCTGCACTTGTGGTAAAAATAGTCAAAAGCCTTCCAACTCAATCAAAACTCGATCTACGATATGCCCCCTGCTGTCCTGGCAGAGAATTGCTTTGCAACGCTGACACACCAATGACGAAAAATAAAAGGAAAACTTCTCTGTCAATACGTGTGCATGTGAGTGCAAACTTTCTGACGGAGAAGCATAAACTAGGCTCGAGTCCTCCATGTCCTGTCAATTTCTAGCTGTACAGAGGGAGTAACCCACAACACGTAAAGGGTCCAAAACATAACAGTGAAATCTAACACAATTTTAATTCCAGATTCTCTCAAAGAAGTGTGATGGCCTCACCTTCAGCCTAACAAAGTCAGTAATCCACACACCAATACACTGTTTCTGTTTTTTACAGACATAAGGTTGACAGTAACAGACACTTGTGTTTCTACATGATTTTCATTAGACAAATGAAATTAATTAGGTTCTAATTGTAGCGTGCCTATTTAACTAACTTTTGTACATTCAATCCTGTCAAACACTTTTTAATATTTATTGTCCTTTTTGGTGGAGGGGGACTCCTTGGGCTGAGTCTTGGACCATGGAGGGTTAGAAGCTTCAGCCTGCCTGGCAGTTTCTCATACAGGAAGTGCTGATTGGGTTGTGCTTGAGCTCCACCAAAAAGGAGGACAGAAGAGTTATTTGTTCAATTTTTTTATATTAATTAAGTTAGATTCATGGTTTGTTTATTTTGTTAACTTTGTCAATAATTAAGGTCCCTCACAAGAAGTTAAGGTTTAAAAACTAAGTCAAGTCGCTCCAGACTGTAGAAATGTGTAACTGAAATGTGTTTTGCATGAATTGCACCGATTAGGACGGCTTATTCAGCTGTTAAGAGTGTGTGAGATAGGAGAAAGAGGAGAAAGCAGTTCCAGTCCAAAAGAACTAAAAACAATGATTCAGTCAATGATTCTGTCACAGCAATTGGACCTTATAATACATAAGTGGATACGAGACTTAAAAGATCAAATTTATCATGCAAGAAGGTCTTCACTCTACATTTTTTTAGATTTTGACACAAACTCAACAAACTGATGTCTTTCTTTTTTTTGATTTCTTGAATCTCTTCACACCATAGGACAGTGGTTCAACCAAGCATGGTCTACAGTACAACATTTACCATTTTCCAGTTGTGAAGGATAGCATGCACTGTGATTTTGATGTAGCTCAGTGCACCCTTAGACGTCCATTCATTGGCCATTTTAGCAATGATTTCTGCCTCCTTCAGTGTCTGAAAAACTTGCAGTGCCTACAAATTGTTCATGTCTTGTCTGTCATCTTGTTGCCATTTATTGTTTCTGTTGGAAACCCAAAACGTTGTCAAACTAATTATTTAAGAGTAGTTGGGGAATGTTCTACTACACCTTTTCACCTCAACGAGAAATAGAGACGTTTTAATATCATGAGATCTCCTAAAACGAGACCCCTAAAGTCACTCAAAACTCCATGAGGAAGTCTAAATGTTAAACATTTTAAAAAGGAATTCTGCTGACTTAAAGTTCCTTCTTACTCTCCCTGAGGAGTGGGAGCTCTGGTCTACAGCACCCATAATTTTCCCATAATCATCATTTGTAATTAATTCACAGAGAAATTAAAATCCCTTCAAAGCCAGAGGAAGTTTGGTATATGCACAGATTTTTAATAGTTAAAGCCTTCAAGACATGAGCTGGGGGAGTATGAACCATGCATAGCAAGCAGTAGCTGCTACAAACCTGGTTTCTTTCAAACTTACAACCTAAGTAAGTAAAATGTATTCAAATGAAAATGGAGGCAGTGGATTATACAGTGTGACCTAATTTGGTAACGTGTTCCTGAAAAGGAAACGCACCCTGATGGCGTTCACAACGCACGCTTTGTCGCAGTCAAAAAAAGCTCACAATGCGACTAGTTTAAAGCATATAAATTTTTAAGCCTGAAGCTTGCAAAGCCCGCCACTTGCTGGGCAAAAAAAAGAGAGCTTGGGCGGGACTTCCTCTGTCGCTGGATGTTTTAAACAACGGCGGATCATATCGAGAGAGTGGCTCGGCTTTATTTGCTAAATAAAGCTAGACAACGACGACGTCGGGCGCATTAGCGCCGTTTGTGAATACACCCCATTCTTGAGAGGCGTTCTGAGTTTGGAGAGTTTAACCATTTGCTCCAGGAGCTGCGTATGGATGAGGTTCGCCTTCAGCGCTACTTTAGATGTGTAGTGACGTCACTACAGCGAGACGCTCTGATTGGTTGCCGCTCGGGGGATGCCGCCGAAGGTTCAGCTAGCTTAACTTCAGCGTTGCTAGCTTTTGCCGCTTTGAAGCTTGGAAAGCAGCAAAAGTTTCAAAAATTACCACGGCCAAAGCACACAAAGCACTGCAGAGACTGACGGCCTCAACCATAGACTTAACATGCAATCTTGCTGTTCAGGGCGTCGACCTTTTGGGCAGCGTGAACGCGGCTTTATAAACCTGTGATTACCTGTAAGGTGTGTGTGGTGACGTGGTACCAGATGGTTATTGCGGTCAGTTTGAGAACAGGGTTGAGGGTTTGGGAGGCAGGGCAGCATGTTTCCATGTTCTCAGTAAGAGTTTTCACCAGAGACAAGCTCATCCCCTGTAGAGACACTCTGGAGGTTTCTGCAGAGCTCAGGACGCTGACGGTATCCATACGCAGAGACACAGCTCCTAAGACAGAACACAGCCACATCAGACGTAATAGCAAATATTAGTGTGTGAAAGGGTTGAGATTTTAGTAAAATTAAAAAAGAAATAAACTGCTTTTTTATTTTTTATAGATTTTCTCTTTACTGGTGGCTGGATTTGACTGTTACACAAATTAATCCACATCTTTGAAGGATATCCAAGCCACCGGTTAATGCCAACAGGTCCTTGATACAGTATAACATTGGAGCACAAATCATTCTGATGCATAACTTTATATTCTGGTGTTAGATCGTTTTTTTTAAGTGAAACTCTCAGTACTTTTCTTTTACATATACAAACCTACATCCTGTTAAAAAAATAAAAGAATAGGAAATTCTTGTGTTCGTTCACAAGATTTACTCTTAGTAATTTTTCTATTGTTTTTCTATTTTTTCTTATATTTTTTTCTTTTTTCTTGTTGTTATACAAAAGCATACTGCAGTTCAGTTGTGCTGCTAATCTGCATATAGAGCATTTTTTAGGGTTCGCCCATGAGACAAACAGTGGTTACCACCAAAATTAACAAAAGAAATCAGGTTCTTGGGTTTGCAAAATTCATCAAATAGAGCTTGTTTTCATATTATCACAGGGTGACTGTTATCAGTGTTTATTAAAAAAATCTGGTATTACTCAAATGAGTAATTCAAGCTTCATAGTGACAGAAAGGTGATCAAAAGCAAGAAAACTCCCCACCTGCCCCCACCCAACAAAAAGCTCACTTTACTTAACTGCTGTAGCCAAACTGATGGTTTTACAAATACATTTATTAATTTAATTCTCCCAGAAGCTTCTTACCCGCTACATTAGAGACTGTGAATATATTCAGGTCGTCCAGACAACAGTCCAGTTTAAAAAGCAGGCTTGGCTGTGAAGAGGAGTGGTTTGACTTGACTGTTTTGTCAACAGATGGAGATTCAGGGGTCACATCTGGCAGGTGCAGCTCAGGGTCACCAGAAACGCGCAGAAGGGACAGAAGGCGGGAGAGGCACAGCGCACATGTCTCTGACAGCTCCACCTGAAGACCCTTCAGACTGGACTCCACGTTTAGGCTCGGAGGCTGGCTGCTCGAGTCTGATTGGGGTCTGTTCAAGCTCCCCTGGAGGAAAAGGAAAATATTAAGGACTAAAACCACAATGTTCTTATTTCAGCTCTCCTACAAAAGCTACAGGCATATATTTTTTCTATTTTTTTTACAAATCTATTGGTACATGTTCAAACAGCAAAAAAAACAAAACGCATAATAATAACTCTTCACATTCAGCCTTTTATCACCTTTCTTGCAGATTAATGCTCCATTTATATTCCGTAAGCTGTGATTCTGGAAATCAAGTCAGTCTCAGCAAAACCTCTGAATGCAGCTGTTGCTAACGCTTACAGGAACAGTCACTAAAATAAAATGAATGTACTATTTTGTGAGAAGCATTAGAAAATCCAGTTTCTATACAATTAGTATGTTTATTAAAAGTGAAACAAGCTACTCTGGTTACACAGTTAAACAGAAACAGTTACTGATGAGAAGTGATGACGTGTTTTCCTACCTGAAGACTTAAGGTGTCTAGAATTAGCGCTTCGCCCCACACATGTTTACCCGGAGGGTGAGGCGCCTGCTGGATGTGAGAGCCTTGACCCACTCTCCACCAGAAGTTGTCCAGGGACAACAAGGCCCGCTGGTGCAGGTTCTGGGAATCGGAGCTGTCGTGGTCAACCTTGAAGTCGAGAAGATGCTGCAGTTCTATGATTAAAAATAGAGAAATAAGTTAATAAGTGGAAGTTGGTACATCAGGTTGTTAAGATGAGCTTCAGATATTCAGCATCAGATGTCCAACATTATTTTCTAGTGGAGTCAGCAGTGCAGAACGCAACGTTTAAGGGTAACCTAAAGAAATGGAGCATTTGAAAAAATGATTTATATTTATACTCATTCCCTTTTACTCAGTCAGTTCCCTTTGATTCTATTTGGAGATATCAGCCTTCAGAAGTCTCCTAATTAATAAACAGAATCAGTGACGACCACCGATAGTGAAGAGTCAAGAAGCAAGCTCTGTGTCCCTTCAGGAAAAAAAGGCAAGCAATGCAAACGAAGGTCTGCAGGAACATGAGTACTAAACACAAAAACACTGACATGTCATGTATTTATTTCAGTAGGCCATGGGACAGATTAAGAAATAAAAATGCACAAAGGGTATTTATTATGGAAGTGAGCACAAAGATTTACTGTCTCCAGGTCTCTTCATGAGACAGTTTGGCGATGAGAGATTTTCTTGTGAAAAAAATTAGAATTCATTTTGCACATACTGCTTTAGTTCTTTAAAAATGACAAGGAAATGCTTGAACACTAGCACTGTTAGATTTGTGAAAATAGTTATGAATAATAGTAAATGTGGATCTATTTGGCTATTAATTTGGTCAAATGTGGAAATTCATGTGGAATTCATAAAAAAAAAATGGAAAAAGTGGAATTTTATATATCGTGATATTTTTTCACAATATTGTATAAATATTTAAAAGCAATGTATATATTTTTTTATTTTTAATAATTTAAAATGGAACCATTAATGATGACATAAATTTTTGAAGTAAAATTAAAAATATGACCGCTAGTTGGTGGCAGTTTTCACCTTCGTTCCAGTGGATCAACTAGATCTAGTAATAAAATTGGATGTGTTAAAGTATGAAACAGGTTGGAGTGTTTAGAATGCTGTGAAAGTTTTTCTACAGTTAAGTTTTAAAAATCACAATTTATCGTCTTACTCATAGTATCGCAATATATCGTATCGTCTCCACTGCATCGCGATACATATCGTATCGCCATATTTGTCAATACACATCCCTACAAAGAAGCTATATAGCCTACAATTTTTGACAATTAATAAGCTGATGAAGCTGACAAGTAACCAATGTTTACAGTTTAAAAAAAGTTTTGAATGTTACTGTTTAGTCTACAAATGCACATTTCAGTGAATCATTTGAACTTTTTCTGTTCTGAGCATCTCTTAGATTGAGAAGTCTTGATTAAATGTTACCAACTGAATTAATAAACTGAACTAAAAAATATTGAGACTTAAAACAATAAAATGAGCTGCAACCACCTCAAGACCAAGCCACACCTGTGTTTATACTTCTACGTCTACGTCGGAACGGAAAGATGCAACGCCATTATCCATCGACGCTAGGTCTCTCTATAACCTACGCAGGGAAGCACGGAGTAGAACCCTATCTTCTAACTATCCGTCGAACAAAACGGAGAGCACACGCCTGTAATTGGTCAGCTCAACATCAGCCCAAGATCATTTCACCAGAGCGGTGCTCTATAGTTGATGTAATAAGTACTCATTGCATAATTAGAGCACTAGATGCTTTATATTGCAAGGCCAGTTCATCTAATATGGTCTTTTGGTGATTTTGAACAACAGGAGGTGTAAAGAACAACAAAACAGACCGCTGTGTTTGTTTCCATGCGTTTTTAGAGTATTGTGAACTGAACGTCTAGTAAAAAGCTTTCCAGCTCAATCAAAAGCTCGCTCTGTCGGCCATTGCTCCTTGAGTGAAAGTGCGTTTACAAGCTGAAGTAAATAAACTTTCTTTGTCCAGAGACGTCACTGCAATGGTAGGCAGACCCGCAAGAAAAGGTCTGCCCCCCCCTGCTGTCCTGGTGGAGAATTGCTTTGCAACACTGACAGACTGAAGAATAAAAGGAAAATGTCTCCGTCAATACGTCAGCGTGTGGGTGCAAACTTGCTGACGGAGAAGTATAATCCAGGCTTAAGAGAAAAAGCTCTACAGGAGGTTGTTTGGGGTATAAAATAAGAAACACCGAGTGCTAGTAACAATAAAGTCGTGAAAATAAAAGTCCTATGACAATCATATGCTGTGCTGTGTGTGCAGAAAGCACCTGCGTTGGCAGAGATGAAGCCGAGAGCAAAAGGCGTGGTGTCTCCCAGCTGTACGGATACGTTAACATTGGACACGGAGGAGGAGATCATCACAGGAGCATCCAAGTGAGGGAGACGCCTGAGGAACAGGAGGGCGGGAAAATAATCTAATGGACTATGCAGCATAGAAGGTAGTGGGATAAACAACAGACAAAATGAAGCAAAAACGTGGATAAGGAAAAAGAAGGTACAACGAGGAGTTCAACAACTATTTTCACAGCCGTGGGGGGAATTAAATGTCAAGAGATCCGATAAAAACCCCAGAACACAAATTTGTTTGGCATCTTGCCTCTTTCTGTGGGCTTCCTTTCTGTGGACTAGCCGTTGCCATGGAAACAGATTTAACCAATGGGAGAACTCCTGGTGACGATAGTGAATGATGCAGGTGTTGACTGTGAATGATCCTGAGATGTCAATGGACGTAATCTGTTTGGACAAAAGCCATTTAAAAACAGGCAGATCCCATCAGCAACACATCTATCAGGATTAACACAGAGAGTCAGACTTTTCGTCACCTGCAGGGCCGTCTTCAGAGTGTTCACGCAAAGGATTCTCTGTCTGCTCTGAGAAAGGAGAAGTCCATCTGACAAACAAACAAAAAACAAACAAGAACGTGTTACTTATTGCTGTTCTTTTTCCCAGCATCCATCTCCGTGCTGTGTGTCTGAAGGCCAGCTGTCTGCTAACCCTCAAGGAGGAGCTCCAGACTGCTCTGAGGAAAGCTCAGCTCAGGAGTGAAGCTTTTCAGGGGATGCTGCTCATCGTCACGTCCATAACACATCTTCAAAGACTTTAAGGTCCAGTTCAAGTGTCTGTATAGACAGTGAACAAGTTGCCAAAAAAAGAAGGTTTTATTCGTCAGAAAAAGTCAGAGTAATCATATTCTGCTAAAGAACGACTAAGTGCAAGCTCCCGTATAAATGCTGACTCACCGTTTCTGGCTGTGCATGGATAGCGTTACATTTGTGTTATCAAACTCCACATTAACATTGTGGGGAAGCAGCTGATGAAACTTTTCAACAGTCTCAGTCTGGATGAATTCAGTGTCGTCACACTCTGTAAGCAAACAGGATTGGGTTTAGAAAAATGCAAATGAATGCAAAGTGCATCTAATAAAAGAAAATCTGCTAAGCAAATGTAACAGCAGAAAATATCCAGTGAAAAACTTAACCATGTCACACAATAACGACAATATTTATCAGCTGCATGCTTTTTTCAGTGGGAAGTTAACACAGAAGTGTCATATTTGATCCATCAACCCTTAAAAGGCACCTATAATTGTAAAAAAATAAAATAAAACTAATAAATGTCTGTAATCTTCATACAATTTCAAACTATTTGCATCAAACATATATTAGTTATAAGCATCCGTGATGTTTTCGTTTGTCCTCCTCAGTCTAGTTAGAAATATCTCAGATGATAGAAAACATCCAGGATTTCCATAAGCTAAAGCTTTATGTATTACAACATAAAAATGCTATTTTCTCATGAATGGAAAAATACAAATGAAACATCGAACAACAAGATGAGTTAACCAGTTTGCATTGAGGGAGAATAGATTTGACTGTAGTTCCAAAACCAAGACAGCCTAATCATTGAACTCACTGCTATATTTAAATCCATCTACGCCCCTTTTAGCACTTTAGAAAACACAAACCTTGCTCACCAGATACAGCACAATCTTGGTGTTTCTGGGACTTCGGTGGCAGCAGGAGTTGGCTGAGGAACAAGCCCTCATGCAGCTCTGCTATGAGCGTCCTCACGTTAAGAGACAGACAGCCGGGTCTCATCTCTGGTAGGGTCACATCCCCCGACAGCAGCAGGCTAAGGGCCAGCTCAGCCAAACATATATCCTACGATGAACAGTATATGTCAGAAACACTCACAAGCTTCAATGAAAAAAACAGCATTAAAAAAAAACTCACCAACTGGCTGCTTTTAAGGACTTTACTACTGAGCTGCCCCACTGAGAAGTCCCATGCCAACCTGGAAGGAATTTCAACAAACAAGTTGGGCAGATTTCCTTTTTTTCCCCACTTTTCCATCCCAGTGTTTAAATGCCAGTTAGTAAAAGAAGTGATAAAATCTGTACCTTTTACTTTGATGGTCGAGTAACAAGGTGAGACCGGTGACAGTCATGTGCCACAGAGACTCTGAGAGAGCCAAGTTTAACACCATCACATTGATTGAGCTGACGTGGAATGACAGGAGCTGTAGGCACAGGAGAAAAGTGATTTACAGCTAATTAGTTAGACACACGTAGACCGTCAAGCTAAACTATTTGGAGTGTTCATACCTGGGACAGAAAGCGAAGTGTTTTGGGGTTGACTGAAGCCTTCTTTGACTTTTTTTCATGACCAGTCTTCACCAGTGGGCCCAGCGGGACTTGAAGGTCAAACCTAACTCGGGTGTCGCCAACACATAACGCCAGGTATCGCCTGAAAGCAAACATTAAGCTCAATCTGGTGCAACTATAATTTACCGGTTAAGTATTTTAAATTACTTGGTGTAAAGCTGCACAAACGGAGTATGACAACTTACGGTAAATCCTGGTTTAGAAGTCTATTTGAAATCCATATTCTGTCAATTTCCTAACCAGAGAAAGAAAGTATAGTAATTACAGTGTGAATGATCACAAACAACCTATAATAGCATGTTGCAATTACTGAAGTGAAATGGCCTTCACCATCACAGGGGAGGCTGCAGATATGCAGAGACCAATTTACACCTCCTACAATTATTGTAAGTCACAACTGGTCATCGCTAAATAAGTGCTCTTTCCAAACATTTTACTGTAAAGTAAGTGGAAGGAAAAAGTGTAGTAGAAAAATATGAAGCAAAATGTGAAGCAATCCCATTCAAGAGTTTGGAGATCTGAAAGGTATGAACCATGGCTGGAGTCAGTGGTTCAAGAGCCTGTACACACACGCATACTGTAACTTTCAGACTATTGACCGCACCAGCTAAATTAATGTTGTACATATATAAGCCGCACGTTTTCATGTTGTAAGATGAGATATTTACACAGAAAGACTGTACGCAGAAGATTCTTTTTGTTTAAATTTAAGATTTGCTTTTTTCCCTTTTTTCAAACTCCAACACAGTTTTTCTTCAAGCACCAACACAACACGACAGTTATGTGTCTGGTTAGAAAATAAAACATAATTTAGTCTACCAGAAAAGTCATTGGTTGCTATCTTCATCTTCCTCTTGTGCATTAAAGCGACTGAAGTCGTCTTCTTCAGTGTCTTTATGTGCTTTGAAGGCTTTTGTCATCTTTTTATACTGACTCAGTTCTTCCCGCTGCCTCCTCCGTCTCACCATCGATTCATTGATGTCAAGCTTACGTGTAGTAGCTCTATTTCCTTCTTTGACGGCCGGCTCGATTGCCTTCAACTTAAAAGCTGCATTTCTTTGGGTGTTTTCCATGATGAGGGTGTTTGCATGAAAACTACAGGTAGTGTCTTCTTCGGCGCATAATCTTTCCCTACATGTCTATCTCACTTCTATGCTTCCTGCTATAGTGCCCCCTGGAGGCCGGTAGCTAGTAAAAAAAACACAACTATAAATTAGCCGCGTTGTTGTATAGGACGCAGCGTCTAAAGCGTGTGAAAAAGTAGCGGCTTATAGTCCAAAGTCAGCACAGCTGTTGACCGGAAAGATTTTGGAGCACTTTGTGCCTCCCTCTGCCCACAAGCTTTGTGGAAATTCTGATATCATTTTCCAACAGGACTTGGCACCTGCCCACACTGCCAAATACCTGCTTTAATGTGCTTGGTTAGGAAGCAAACTGGCCTGACCAAAACCGCACAGAAAATCTGTTAGTTTGTCAATAGGAAAAAAATCAGAGACACCAGACCTAACAAAGCAGATGAGCTGAAGACCACTAGTAAAGCAACTTCCTTAACACCTCAGCCATGCTGATGTCCTTAATGGCATCCTGGATTGATGCAGTAAAAGAAGCACTGACAAAGGATTGAGTTGGTACACCAGTGTTTCCCCTACATAGACTTTGCTGTGGCGCCGAGGCTACATTTTCAGCGCCACGGCAACAAAATGCTAAAAATAAATTATTTTACGGGACGAGGTGATTATTTCTTAATTGGACCTGCGCTGCCGCCTCCTGAGGAAGCAGCGGTTCTCTACTGTCAGAGATCTGCACGTGATCAAAGCGTGCCGAGAGGGGAGGGGGCATAACTGATCCTCGTTCAGTCTCGTTAAGTGAAGGTCAAGCGCATCCTACAAGCGTAAAAGGACGAGAGAAGGTAGCTGTGATTAAATTGCTTTTTGATTTTACAAGTTAAACAGGCATTTCGTTAAAGTAATATGACTTTCTAGTATCAGCAGATGTTTGCTGGAGCCACAGCCGTAAAAGCTGCTGGTCATGATATCGGTTACATAGCTGACAGCTGGTAACTCTAGCAAAATTTTGCGAGGGGGCCAGTTAGGGCATTAACAGGGAAAGGGGGGAACAAATAAATATTTTTCGTTCTTATTCTCATTTAAAATGTCTAGCTTTTAATAAAACAATATCTGAATCTGCAGCAGCCCCGGTTGGCATCAACCCCCCACCGGTGTAGCACCACAGCTACAAAAATTTCTAGGGGAAACACTGTATACTGTAGGCTTAAATGTCGGTATTAAAACCAGTTTTTCATTGGTTTATGTATTATTCAAAATTCCTGAGAAACTTTTAGTCTTTAAGCTATAACCAGCAAAATTAACAGAAGTGAACTGTTTGCAATATCCATCCAACTATTACCTTCCGTTTAATGGTGGAGGTTGCGAAGGGGGCAGCCTAAGCAGAGGGACCCAGACTTCCCTTTCTCTAGCCACTTTCCTCTGCAGGGATCCTAAAACAATCCCAGGCCAGCCGAGAAACATACAGTGCATTTACATGCATTAAGCGAAAACCGTCTTACTGCCTTAGTCCGGCTGAAGTCAAACCAAACTGGCCTACTCTTGATCGAGCTAAGACACGCAGATAATGCTGTTAGAAAGCCACATTCCTGCATGTAAACAGCTATTCCCAGTCTGAGCACTCCCCCCTTCCGGAAGTTACAAACAGGAACGGGAAACGGGAATTAACAACACCAGTACGACAACAACACAGCAGCAACAAACGAGAGTAACACAAATAATACAGTGCTTACGAAATGTACTGTGCTTCAGCATTATTTTCGTCAATTTATTTGCTCATGGTGCATATCCAGCTTTAAGTCTGTCTCCTTAACTACCACCAGCATTTGTTTACCATCTGTGTGACGCACTAGGCCGACCAGAAGAATGCCAACCTGAAAGTAGGAATGTCACCACCTAGATGTCGCGGAGTCAAAAGCACTTCATTCAATAATTAGATTTTCTGAGTGACATGTAAACTGGGATAAAGGCTCCCACTCTGGTTAAGCTATTAGCTCAATTATTGCCAACACCTCAATTTAGATGTGCATGTAAACCTCCTGCGTGTCCTGGGTCTTCCTCTGGGCCTCCTCCCGGTGGGACGTCCCCCGATCACCTCGCGCCCAGGAGGCATCCCAACCAGCTGTCCGGACCACCTCAACTGGCTCCTCTCGATGTGGAGGAGCGACGGCTCGACTCTGAGCCCTTCCCAGATTACCGAATTTCTTACCCTATCTCCAAGGGGAGAGCCCTCATGCCCTCATTTCGCCCGGTTGTCTCCGTTAATCTCATTCTTTCGGTCACAACAGAGAGCTGGTGACCAATGGGTTATGAATGTAAAATGAGCTGTAAATCGGGAGCTTTGCCTTAAAGCGGCCGCATCACTGCAGACGCCATGTATTCATCTCCCGCTCCATTTTTACCCTCATTCGTGAAGAAGACCCTGAGACACTTAAACAAGACACTATACCCATTTCTGGCTCCAGACCATGATCTCACATTTGAAGCTGCTGTATGGAAGACATCTATACAATAAATAAGCTTCACTTTTTGAATATGATTATTGAAATAAACTAACCTTACCATGATATTTTTTAACTCGTTGAGATTCACCTGTATTCCTGCCATGAGACTGGTCGCAACTCACAAGATAAAATGTCATGTTTTTTTCTTACCAGAGTGTGCTGGGGGTGAAACTGGATACTGACGCCTTTGACGGAGAACAGGCCGACTGATTTGATCTTCAGCTCAGCATTCAGTGAAGCCCGGAAGAGACGGACTGCCAGGGTGCAGACGAGCCATCTGAAACCGACAGCAAGCCTACTCAGATCCGAGATCTTTCTGGTTTAAGAAATCAAACATCATGGCAGGGCTTACCTGAACAGGACACGTAACAACACAAGCCCGAGCAGGAAAATTAATAGGAAGCACACCAGGACCAGAGACATTGTGTCCCGAGTTGTTCACACCCAAATCTTGGACATGAGCGTCGCTTGCCTGATATTATCAGCTGCTGTCAAAGAGGAAGACATAATGGTGTCATTAGCTGAAAGTCTGCGAACTGTAACACAAAAGTGACTCAAATAGGACACATTCTGCCAGCATTTAGTGGCAGGTTAACGTAGAGAAATAGCCACACGGTGCTAATATAGCTAAAGCAGGTATAGAGAGAAATGCCACATAGCACGAAGTTAAAACTTTGTGAAGTTGGCTAACGATGTGGGAACGTGTACCCAAACCCACAGCTTGCAAACCTGTCACTTATAAAAAAAAAAAAAAAAAAACGTAAGTTATTAACATGAGGTGACAGCGTTACAGCAAACTACTCTCACAGCAAATAGTTAAAACACTTTCTCGCCGCGTCACCCGTAAAAAAAAAAAAAAAAAAAAAAATCAATAGCAAATCTGTGCTAACAAGTTAGCGTGCTAAACGCTACCGCTAACAGTACCAGAAGCCAGCAGCGAGGGTAAAGAAGAAGAAGAAAAAAAGAGGAAGCACAAATTAGCTTTGTATTTAGAGACCGCTGAATACTGTTTGTGGTCTGCGCTGGCTGGCTGCTTTAGATTAGCATGCTTACCTACCCTGGTGGGTTAAAGCAGCGGGTTGTCGCTGCATAATGCCGCAGAGAGAGAGCGCTTTTAGTGACAGATGACTGCCTAGGCAGAGTAAACACAGCTCGGCTCTGGTCCGCCCTGCTGGCAGACAGTTTGACACGAAGCAGGAACCTTCTCACTCAAAATTCAGTTAGACCTTCCAGTCTGATCACCAAAAAAATAAATACAGTTCGGTTAAGCACTAAAAAAAACAACAATTGCTTTTTTAACGAAGCATATGGTGAGGGCAACTCGGACATTAGGATACACTGAGACTGTAATGAAGTTGGCAGGAAGTGCACATATAAAATTACAAGCTATAAACTAGATTGTTGCAGCCTCTTGTTTAAACGTAGTGCCTTGCTAAACGATTTCTGCCCCTTCAACTTGTTCGCATTTTAACTATCACAAATATTAAGTTTATTGGGACTGTATGTGATAAATTCTCAATGTGATGCACAATCGTGAGTTGGAAGGTAGCTCATGCATTTCAAAATGTTAACTTGTCAAATTCATTTATATTCGGCCCCCCTTTTTATTGCGATTACAGTTGTATGCCTTTTGGGCAAGTCTGTTCCAGTTTTGCACACTTAAGAGACTTACATTTCTTCCCAATCATCTTTTCAAAATATATTAACCTGACTCAGATTGCATAGAGCAGTGTTTCTCAAACTTTTCCCCACTTTGGACAAAGGAGCATACACAAGCCCCCCATGCTTTTATTGCCCCAATAGAATGGTGACCACGCCTGATTTTTAAAGTATTTTATTTATTTAAATAGCCGAGTTAGTCTACAAGTTTTTAAGGGTATAAATTAGTTGGAAAAAGGGGTTGCGCACTGGTATAAAACCGGCTCAGAAATATATGCTGTTAGTAGTTGCTACATGTAGAACTTCAGCTCACAGTTGGAGAAAATAAAAGTTGTAGTTTTATCACAAAGCTTTCAAAAATACAAAATAAAATAAAAAATGAAATAAAGAGCAAGATACTCATCCCTGTATTTCCTCCATGGTTGACAGTGTGACTTCTCTGTCTCTGAAACGTTCCCTGATCTTTTTAGATATTTGTACATTTTGTAGATGGAATCTCTGATAATGCGGCTATTTCAGCTTGTTTTGTTCTGCTGCGATATATTCCAAAGTCAAACTCCCAGCCCGATGTTCCAGGTCCCGGTTCTGTTTACAATGATGATCACAATTGCTAATTTATTTGAGTGTGTTTAATTTTGTGAGAGGGGGGAGCTGGTTGATTTAATTTACAGTGCAGTGAAACATTCACAACGACAGAATCTAGGGGGGAAAAAACTATTTAAATCCTGTTGATGTCAAGCCCCACCTCCAATACCTCTGCGCCCCACTAGTGGGGCTCGCCCCATAGTTTGAGAAACCCTGGCATAGAGAGAGCTGTGAACAGCAATTTCCAAGTCATGCCATATAGATCTTGCATTACACTGAGAAAAAAAGAATACAGCTCCAACTTAAATAAATTGTGTTAATTGGTCACATGTAATTGAATTAAGTTTATCTAACTTAATTTATTCACATTTGTTTCCCTTGACAACCTAATGAACGTAATGAATTTACTTGGATAAACTTAGTTCAATTACATGTGACCAATTAACGCAATGTATTTAAGCTGGATCACCGATTCTCATTTTTTCAGTGTACAGTGTGGACTTTGACTTGACCCTTTTGACACATTGGTATCATGTGATATGAAAACATTCAATCTAACATCCAGACTGAAGTCTTTTGCAGGCTCTGACAAGGTGTTCTTCCATCATAACCCTTTATTCAGCTTCATCCGTCATCCCATCAGCTCTGTCCAGCTCCTCCACAGCCTGATGCTGCCACCACCATGTCTCACAGTGGGGGCTGTGCTTTTCTTTCATTGTGATGTGTAGTCTTACCTTTCCACCATAAGCTTTTGCACAAGCCAAAAAGTTTAATTTTGTTTTCATATGACCAGAGAACCATCTTTGACATATTTGCGGTCTCTTACACGGCTTGTAAAAAAATAGCAAAAGTAACCTCTAACAGGTATATCCTGGCCACTTGTCCATAAAGATCAGATTAGTGGGGTGCATGACGACCATTTGTTCAGTTTGTATCAGATTCTCCCACTTGAGCAGTGGATCTCAGCAGCTCCTCCAATGCAGCAACCTACCTCTTAGCTGTTTCCCTGATTGTTTTCCTTGTCTCCTGACATGTCTCCTGTGTTCCTTGGTCTTCATGAGGTTGTTTGTTCAGTAATGTTGTCGAACAAATCTCTGAGGCCTTCACAGTATAGCTGGATCTATACCGAGATTAAATTACACACTCTGCTTACTAATAAGGGGACATCTGCTGACAGCTGGTTTAATCTGATTTTATTTAGGGATATCAGACTGATAAGGGGCTAAATCCTTTTTCAGGAAACTAACTAGATGAGATGACACTATAAGATGTTTTTATCTACAGGTGTTTTGTTCAGAATTTCATGATGGTCCACAGTTGTCCACACAGGTCTTCTTCATCTCAGGCTGCAGCCTTTTGCTTGTTATGTTTGGCAAACCACTCATCGCTTTTATCTTCCGCCATAGCCTAAAAAAACAAGGTGAAAGCATAAAAAGCACAGTAAATAACCAACATTTAGACTCTGTTTAACATAAAGAGAGAAATGTGAGATAATTCCTACTTTGTCAAGCAGTTCATTTGCTTGGGGATCCACAGCAGATAGCTGCCTGAAGGCCTCATCTCCCACAAAGCAAATTTCATGGCCGTCCTAAAAGAGTTATGTTTACTATTTCCAAGTTCATTTATCTGCTAATAATTACATTATTTTAATGAAGACACTTACAGGGTCAGCTAAAATAACAACTTCTACTGTGGCTTTCCCAGGGGTGTCCAGGCTGACCAATGGGTTGATAATTTGTTGTTTTTCCTTCTTCATCAAGGCTTCAATATCGGGCAGCTAGAAAACGGAAATTTTTACCCTTCCAGTCATATTTCTTCAAATCGAACAAATTCAGATATATCCCAATTTTCCAGAGTTTACCTGCTCTCGTGGACATGAGAATGCTATTCTCCCAAATGCTGTTCCATGATCAACCTTCCCGCCAATATCCCGAAGCTCCAGTTTGCACTAGACGCATACAACAAATATAAATATAGAAAACCCTAAAGGGTAATATAAATCCCTCGATTATTCATCGCTTTAACTCACCTGAGAGTCAGAAAATCCCAACAGCACTGTGTTATTCTCTTCACTCCTGTCCACCACTTTCATTCCCAACAGTGTAGCCCAGTAGTGAGTTGATCTCTGGATGTCCGAAACGGCAAGGGAAACCTTCTGCACGGGGTCTGGAGACAAATGATCAAAGATTATAAACCTTTGACAACTAAGAGTGATAAAAACAGGGCACCGTTCTGATGCTGGACAGACACTATTTGACTAATTTGCATGTTTTGTATGTGCCGCCTGCTTCTCACAGAAACTGGAGTGCATAAACAAGATTGTTAGGATACCTCTGTTTCATATGTTCACCTGGATTCACTAGATTCTTGTGATTTTTTTTGCTTTTAGAATTTCATACATTTCCCACAATCGCATTTACAGATTGTTCCAGTTGTCTGGCTTTATAAGTGGAACCTCCAAAAAACTAGACTGTAAGGAAGATGATGGATGGATTACGTAAATCAGCGTTCAGCAACCTTTTCCATTCAAAGAGCCACTGTTGCCCCAGCTTTTTCAAAATAAAACTTGCCTAGAGCCGCAAAAAGTGATTTTATAGTTATGTACTACATTAAATATTTTATTATGAAGGCTAAAAAATAAACTAAAACTTTTCTATTTTTCAGATATTAGAACAAAATGAATCATCTATTACAAAAGAAAATATAAGTATGAAAAATGAAGAAAGATAGTGAGCATAGTTTGAAGCTAGTAACTTTTAAAAGCCTGTTGTAGATATATTCAAATATTGCGTAAGACCATACAGAAAAAAACCTCAAAAAATCACTATTTTTATTGCATCCATTATCAAAAATAATTTCGTTTTTGGTTCTGTAAGAGCCACACGTGTCTCTATAGCCGCAGGTTGCAGCCCCTTGACATAGATGGACGGATGGAAGGAATACTTTTTTTTTAATGTATCTAAATGTCAAACAAATGTCAAGCTGGAATACTTGAATACTGGATCATTTTAAAGCAGAAGCAGGAGACGTTCACCATGAGGAGGTTGTTCTTTGTCCACAATGTAGAAAGGATATCCTCCTGGAGCCTGGGTTAAATAAAGCGCTTCCTCCACCTGAGTCAGGGGCCACCCAAGGCGTTTAGCATTGCTCACCGCTTGGCTGGACTGCAGGGTGAGACCCTAACAGGAAAACACACAAATTTATTTACTGCTGCTGCACAGTGCACAACACAGATTGCCCTTAACGACCAGTCCAAATCCACTTTCACCCACCAAGAAGTCGTTGCCCTGTTGATATTCCCCAACTCCGTAATTGTATGTGAGCTCAGCTACAAAGTGGTCATCCTCTGGACCAAAGCCAACCATTGTCTTGCTCCATTTTCCGTCATAGGGGCTGAAAGGTAAAGATAAAGCCTTAGTGGCTTTGTGAGTACAAAGTGCATCTGCAGACTATGAGATCTGTCATTATCTACCCGTTGCAAGTTGCTTTGCAGCCTTCCTCAAACTCTTCGTGTCGTAAAATCTGAAAGGAAATGTGTGAAATGAAAACATCATGGTTCAGGATTCATAGCAAAATGCAGTTTCACATCCTCAACAACAGAGGAACTCAGTGCAACATCATCATTATGATTATCACCAACACCTAAAGATAAAACTAAATGATCTTGATTCAGTTGAACCAGTTCAGACCTAATACCTTCATGCCCAGGACTTCCCGATAAAACGTCGCTGTTTTAGGGCGGTCACCGACTTTAAAAACAAAATGTAAAGCTCGTCTCAGAGCCATGTTTACTGATCCTTACACAGAGCTCGATTAAGCTTCCTGAATGATCGATTTATCCGTCGTCGAACGCCAAACCATGCGCCAAATGGCAATGTTGCGTTCCAGTTGACTCGGACAATTCACCTACTGTTAACAATGCAAGCTAAAAAAAGGTTTTGGATTTAAACATAGAATGTAACCTGTATATTTATTACAATTGTCTAATAAGGTCAAGTATTTATACACAGTCTATAGTTAAAACACAGAAGTAACAAAAGTTTGTCTAATAAAATGATTGTTGACTAATCTAATAAGACAAAAAGGTATAGATTAATAGTTCATTAGAATACTAAGAGCATCACCAGTTTATTAGCTGGCATTTTATTTATTTTTTGAGCTTTGCTTGACATAAACTTTAGTCCAGGCTTGACCTATAATCCACAATTTTTACACTTGTCTATAACTAAGGTTGTCTTGTTACTATAA
Source organism: Valencia hispanica (assembly GCA_963556495.2). Lineage (NCBI taxonomy): Eukaryota > Metazoa > Chordata > Actinopteri > Cyprinodontiformes > Valenciidae > Valencia > Valencia hispanica. Next base: position 18,841,669 of record OY747700.1, read on the forward strand.
GAAAACAACAACAGGGAAGGCTATTTAATGTTTAAAAAAACATAATAAAGGTTTCATAAATTTCAAGATAAGTTTCCTAAGTTTGTAGGCTTCTATACATTATGACTATCTATATTGAAATAACTCCAAAATGATGGTGTTTCATGTTTTTACACCAAACGTTACCAAATTCCCATTAAACATCTCATAAATAACATGCTGTACGATTTCCAACTGATCTTACTGTTGTATGAAATGGTTCTATTAAATGATCATATATTTGGTCTGTTTTTAATTCTTCTCTTAAAACCATTTTTTTTCTCACTGGCTTTAACTCTGACTGAAGCGTTGTTTGTTTTTTGTTTTTTTTTAAAGTTTATTTTATTTATTATAGTAGTATCGTTATTTTAATTGTATGTTAATTCTCACGCTATTTATAGCTGTTTGTGTACAGCACTTTGGTAAACTGTGTTGTTTATAAAATGCTCTATAAATACAGGTGGACTGGAATGGAATATCTGATCATCACTACCATACTGGTCAATGCTAGACTTTTTTTTTTTAGGTTTAAATACTACAACATAATACAATCAAATTATTGTCCAAATTTTACAATATGGTCTTTGGCTATTAAATATGATGTGCTCAAATTTGTGTATGATTTGTAATAATGTAGTAAACAAGAGACTAGAATAGAACTGCGGAGTTAATTAATTAAACCAGGTAGTTTACATCAGTAAGAGGACCTGAACATTTCTGCCATATATGCCATAAAGACGTTGGATGATAAAAAAAAGTATAGTTTACGAGATGTACTTGAATACACCATGAGGTTACTGTCCGTGGCAGAACTGTAGTTTAACCTGAACCTTTAATAAACGAATTTAGCCGATTAATAGTGGGCCCATTATTAAATAGCTACAGATTATGGACAATTAAATACAAAAGTGAGCAAGTAATTTACTTGGAAATCTAGGGTAAATATAGATATGCATATGCAGGCACCTTACGGTAGGTGGCAGCATGTCGCTTTTTTGTTGTGATGTAAAGTTCCTACAGACAAAAGAAGAACAAATTAAACATGGCTGCGCTCATAAGAGGCGTGATACGTCTTTTTCCCACAGAGAGAAATGTTTTTCTTTCCAACAGGATCGACATTATTGTTGAATCAAAGCGCTTTGTTCGCGGTCTAAGGAGGAAACCAGTCAGGGTGCTGTTTCCTGAGAACGATACAGGAAAAGTTGTGAAGCCGCCGCATCCAAATACTGATCATCATGCAGCCGAGCAGAAGCTGGCAAGAAACAGCCCTGCGGCTGCAAGAGAGCAGCCTGACAGGAGTGACCCTGTAAATATAAGGAGTGAGACTGCAAAGCACTCGCATGTTGGTGCTGCTGCAAAGGATCAAGTGGACGGGCTGCGCTTTGAGAGGGCTGTTCCTGGAGATAAAAGATTATCGTGAGTGCTGAAAATCTCAATTTCTGATGCACAGCTGTCTTTTCCTCTCCTATGTCTAATATCTGTATTTATTTATTTCATTTTTGGGGTTTGTTTAAAAAATCTAATCCGCGTTTAGTTATGCCGTCTGTTCATTGGATTTCCTATTGACACCTTAAAGTTATTGTATTGAATATCTCATTAATATATCAACTTTTGTCCCACTTTGTTACATTACAACCATGAGGTTAGTTGAATTTTGTTGAAGTTGTGTGAGATGGACCAACTCAAAGTCGTGTATAATTGTGAATTAGAAGGAAAATGATACACGGCTCCATTCATCTCCCTGTCCCTCCTAAAATAAGGCATCTCCTCAGCATGACTCTACCACCACCATGTTTTTTTTCTTCCATTGGGATGGTGAATTCAAGTTGTTGTGGCATATTGGTTTTCTGCAACCAAACAGTATTTTGCATGTTTTGCCTATCTCCAGCCGTTATTGGGCAAGAAGCAGGGTACACCCTGGACAGGTCACCAGCGCATCATAAGATGATAAGATACACACTGGACAAACACTGATACCTTAAGAAAATCTACAGAGACCAATTAAACTAACACACATGTTCAAACCTGGGACCTTATTGCTGGAAGGCAAAATTGCAACCAACTATGCGATTGTGCAGCCTCATTTTAGCACCACTCCACAAATATGGACAACTTCTCGATGGTCTTTCACATAAAATCTCAAAGTACATTGCAGATGTGGTTGGCATGTAGAAAATGTGAAGGTTAAGCGCTATGAATAATTTTGATGGGTACTGTTTTATTATTATTTTTTTATTATTTACTCACTGTGATTTAGATTAGGAATAGATTAAGACTATAAATAAAAAGCTTAATCTGCTTCTCTACGTCTTGTTGCGCTCCAGGAGGTTGGTTAGCGTTGCTCGATCCAGGACGTTCCGGGAGCACCAGGGCAAAATCCTTCTGGAGGGCAGGCGTTTGATTTGTGACGCCCTGGAGGCTGGCGCCCGCCCAAAGACTGTGTTCTTCAGCACGCTGGATCGGCTCCGACAGCTGCCCCTGGACAAGCTGAGGGGGGCAACGATAGTCAAAGTCAAGTTTGAGGACATTAAGATCTGGTCTGACGTTGTGGCCCCACAAGGAGTGATCGGTAAGGATTAGACATTTAGTTACAGATCACATGTTATCAAACTGCTCTTTCTGTGATTTTTGTGTTTGTGTTTTTTTGCTTTCCTGCAGCTATATTCGCCCGGCCTGATCCTGCACGGCTGAATTTTTCACAAAGAGGTCATTCGGTGCCGTTGTCCCTGATATGTGACAATGTCCGTGATCCTGGTAATCTTGGGACCATGTTGAGATGTGCAGCTGCTGCTGGTTGTCACGATGTCCTTCTTACCAAAGGTAGCTGCTGACAGTTGAAGGTCTGAATGTTCAAAATGCACTCGTTACTTTGATTTCTTCTTTTTAGCCCATTTTTAAAGTACAAAATTCACTCTGACTTTATTGAAAACATTTCTACAGTGGTCAGATTTAAATATGAAACCTGCAAAGACCACAGATTACAGGATGATTGATGGTTTTATGCCACCTTTAGCAACTGGGATATAAAATGAAGCCTGAAAACCATGGACGGATCAATAGATGGATGTATGAAGGACAAAAAAATAGTTTTATGACTTTTATAGATTGGCATAGAAAAGAGTCTACTAATTAGAGATGGATAAACAGAAGGGGTGGTAGGACAAATGGATGGTTTTGTACAGATCCTAGAACTATTGGGGTAGAAAACAAAATCTAAAAATACAAATATTACATTTTTTTCCATAGGAACTCTAATTGTTTAATTGATTTGTCAACAGGCTGCGTTGATGCTTGGGAGCCTAAAGTCCTGCGTGCAGCCATGGGCGCCCATTTCCGACTTCCCATTTATCCCAGTTTGGACTGGGCTGAGATTGGAAACCATTTCCCTAAACCAGTGACTGTGCATGTGGCTGACCGTTCCCACGGTCACCACCTGAGAAGCGATGCCGAGGATGCTGGGACTCTCAAACTGTCCAAACCGGGAGATTACGGTTGGGTCAGCTCATCACCTAACTGGAAAAAGATGGAGTACGAGGAATACGATTCAGACTCCGATTCTGAGTCGGAGGATGAGGGCCTTTCTCTCCCCAGGGTGGAAACCAAGCTGTACCACGAGAACTGGGCTCAGAGTCCCACTGCTCTGGTGATAGGCGGAGAGACACATGGTCTGAGTCTGGAGTCGGTGCAGTTAGCTGAGAAAACTAATGGTCATAGACTCTTTATTCCCATCGTTCCAGGTGTGGACAGTTTGAATTCTGCCATGGCTGCCAGTATTCTTTTGTTTGAAGGAAGGAGGCAGCTGTTGATGCTTCTACAGACAGCTGGGAAGAAGAGGCAGTCTAAGGCTGAGAGGAAGCTGCCATGATCATTCAGGATCCAGCTAAGTGTTTATACTGTAGGCCCTGTTCTGCAACAAAAGCCCACGTTTAAACTAAAAATGTACTTTCTCCTGTTCTTTCAAAAGACTTTATTTGTTTTGATAAGATTTGTTCACCTTTTCCTGACCTTAGAATTCTTAAATCTTTTTGAAAACCGATGCAGATGCTCGAGGCCCGTCAGTTCAAAGGTTAAACCTTGTCTGCCGCCACAAAGTCTTTGAAGCTCATTAAACATTTCTACAATAAAAACAAAAAGTGTATTTGTTCACACAGAACAAATATGTACTGTGTTGGTAAAAAGAAAGCACACCCTTTAAAAAAAAAAATGTTGGGATTGTATGCATCAGGACATAAAATGATCTGGTCTGAATAGGGTTTTTCTTTTTTTTTTTTTAACACTGTTCTGTACAATTTTAAACCCTTTTTTGGCAGTTTAACACTTGTTTTTCATTTTTAATGTAACTTGTCTTATCTTTTTCCAATATTTTATCACTGTTTGTTTGAAAGGATGTTCTAAACCTCTTTTTGGAAAGTAACAAAAGTATCAATACAGAGGAGTTCATGGTCTGTTTAATAACTGAAGGTCTTCAACGTAAATGGGCACAAAAAAGCCCAAATCATTACTCTTCCACCCCCGTGCTTGACAGTATGAGAAGTTTCTGCTGATAAGCTCAGTTTGGTTTTCTCCTGACATCATGCAGTGCTTTCCAGTCTAACACTTGGGAGTAGAGACTGAATTTGCATAGTTCTTTTCTAGACCAACCAAAGCTCCTTACAATAGAAATACTCAAGTAGGTAAGCAACTCTAGAGTTAAGGGGCACATAGACATGTGACAGGAGGAAGCTGAAAATGAAACCACAACTTTCCATTTGCTAGAGCGGATTCCTCTGCCCACAGCCAACAAAGACATCTCACCTCGATGTCCACTCCTGGGGAAAATCTGCTGCTCTCTTAGAAGTTTTCTATTTTAGCGAATTCCCACTGCTGAATGGACATCTGATTTAATCCCAGATGAATGGGCAATGTTGATTTTGTTTCACTAAGGTCAGTGCTGATGTGATTCCTTTCTTCCCATTGTGCAACTGACAACTGTATGGTCTAGAGACTATCAGTCAAAACCTCCTGCTTTTACAGAGATGGTCACTGATGATGATAAATGGATCAACTGTATTTTACCAAAACATCGCCACACAGCATTTTCACTTCTCAGTTTTGAATGAATAATCATACTTGTTTAATCTGTTGTCATTTTTCCACTTCAAGCTAAACTTAAATTTTAACCAGACTCATTTTGTCCTAAAACTCCAAAGTTAAAATAGGGTGTACTTTCTTTTTTACCATGACTAAGTCCTAGTGGTTTCAAACCTTTTGAACAAAATAACTGGTTTGCATCTTCAAAAATTAAACTTAAAAGGACAAACTTTGTGCTTGCCAGTGAGTTTTTAATATGTTAGAGAAGTCATGACTGAAGTAATAGAATATAAGAGTTTATACATTCGACGCTTCTCAAAAAGGCCTTTTTTTGTGGCCACAGAAACATCCTGTCCTTTTACATTCAGAGACCTTCAAAGAAAATCCTCAAAACGACTGAGATGAAACCATCACTAACAACTGGTGACACATCCGGCATCAAGCCGCGTGCCGTTTACTGTGTCCGCTCCCCCTCATGGTTTTGTTTAAATAGACTTAGATCTACAGCCATCTGACCCTCTGCTATACAGGTGAATTACTGCATTTTATTCATTTTCAGCGTCATTCAGGAACCAAAAGCAACATTGATTCTTGCAGTGAAAATAGAAAGCAAAGCATCAGCTTTAATAAGTATGTCCACTGGGTGATTCTCAGGAAGTCTCTACAGCTCAGAAATGCTATTGTGTGTATAAAAAAAACAAACAAAAAACAGAATCTCCTCATATATTACTGTATGGACTATGCAAGGCACCACGGGAGAAAGAAAGGACTCCATGGAGAGAGGAAGAGGTCTAAAAAATAATTGTTAAAATGTCCGTAAGGAGACATTTTTTTTTACATCTTAACAGTCAGGAAGGGGAGGTGAATGAGAGCACAAAAGGGTGAACAGATCTGGGTTGTGTGACAGTCTTATTCAGCACGTCCATTTTCCTGCTTGAAGCCTCTCCTTAGATTGGCTCCGGTTTGAGCTTTTCAGCCAGGAACTCGTTAACAAATTGCTCCACAACGGTCGGCGTGATCTCTTCCACGTCGCGAACGTACTTGGCACGAGCCGACATGTCCAGGATGGTGAGCAGAGGGGCGGCCTCCGGGAGGTTGGTGTAATCCCGCAGCGAGTCGCTCATGTCGTCCTGCAGAGGGGGAGAGGATGATGTGACACCGTGTTACATGGGTGCATTAATGACACAAAGATACAGAGCAGCTGGCAGGGAAAATCTCAGCAATTATATCAGAACATTCCTTACACTAATAATCACATGTTATTAATGTTTAATTCAAATTGGGTTTTATGCAAATCTTGTGACAAGCATGTTTCCATCCGGTGAATCAACCAAAGTTGCAAAAAAATCTAAAAAAAATTAAAAAAATCCTCCTAACTTACAAAGACGTAAATAGGAAATAAACCCCACTTAAAAATCAGTCTAGTATATTTAGTCAATTCCTCGGGTTTTCCATTTTGACTTCATCTGTTCATTAAATAATGAGATGATGTGAGTCTTTTGTATGTTTTAAATGCTCAAAGATAGATTTAGATAACTTTAGAGCCTTGTTGACAGTCCTTTCATTTTCTTTTCAATGTGTATAAATGTTATAAAAGACCTACTGATAAATTAGAATCACAGTACATGTTAAAATCAAACGTTTTAGTCTCTGAACTCGACTTAACCCACGATGTGGCTTGGGAATTTAGATAAGATCCTAGACTAACTTGAAAATAATAAAAACAGAAAGACACGCTCTGTCTTTTAATGAGGTTGGATTGTTTTAAATACAGGAGTTCAATTACTGCAACTCAATCAGAAATATTTCACAGCACGTCTCTTAAAATTGTAGTGCCTAAAAGGACTTTGATAGCTCAAAGTTGACGTCTATAAAGATCTACTGTCCTTTTGTTGAACTACTGGCTGATAGAATTTTCTCATAAAAGTTGTGAACTGCCTGATGTCAGCTTTACTGCTGCACACTCCTTGTTAAGAGAATGTGAAGCTTCCCCCTGTCTTCCTTCAGGCATCCTGCCCACAGAGATCTCAGAGTTTTTGTCTAGTCAAACATTCTGATGTGTTTCCAGACCAAAAGCAACCATGTGGGAGTCCTGCTTCATCCTCATTATTTCCCCTCAGGATCCCCTTAATTTAGATTTAGTTGTTTTTTCTGCGCATTAAAAGAGACTGAAAAAACTCACAAAGACAAAGTTGAAAATGTACACTGTGTAGACATGTCCCAATATGCAATATCCTAGACTCTGAACTTTTCACAGATTAGTGTTCAATCCATCACCTGAAAATACAAAATATGGCACCACTGCAAACTCACCAACAAATGGAGGTCCGCCTAAGCTGAGAAGGTGGACAAGAAGAGAAAAATTTGGAGAAGCAGGCAAAAGTAACTCTAGAGGAGCTGCAGAGATCCAAAGCTCAGGTGGGAAAATATTTTCAAAGCATAGCAATTAATCATGCACTTCACAAATTTGTCTTTTATGGAAGAGTGGCAAGAATAAAGCCACTGTCAAAGGAAGTCCATTTATAGTTTGCTACAAGCCGTACAAAGGAGACGGCAAACATCTGCAAAATGCTGCTTAGGTCAAATGAGAACAAAATAGAACATGTTGGCCTACATGCAAAACGCTCTGTTTTATTGATGATTTGTCAAGAGGTTGCGTTGACAGAAACACTTCAGCTTGTGACACAGTAGTAACATTGTCATGGCGAAGGTTTTCCACAGCGGAAACAGGGAAGCTAGTCAGAGTTGTTGGGAAGCTAAATACAGAGCAACCCTTGAAAAAACACTGTTAGAGGCTGCCTAAGTCTGAAGACAGGGGTGGAGGTTCACCTTCCAACAGGACGAAAACGATCTTGAGCACACAGCCAGAGAACAACACAGAGGTGGTTTAGATCAAAGCATATGAATGTGTTAAAATGGCTCAGTCAAAATCCAGACCAACGGAGAACCAAGACCTGAAAACCGAAGCTGAAATATGTTCTTGTCCAGTCTGACTGAGACAGGGCTATTTTCAAAGAACAGGCACAAATTTCAGTCTCCAAATGTCCAAAGCTGGTAGAGACTCACCCCTACACACTTGCAGCTGTGATCGCAGAGAAAACTTCTCCGAAGTATTTTTAATTATAAAAAAAAATAAATCTTTGATATATCACATAAAATCCCAATAAAACACAGTAAATTTACTTGTTGTACAATAACAAAATGAGAAAAAGTTTAAGGGGTATAAGGCGGAAATTGTATTAGGTTTAAATTTCTGTGTCCAAAGAGTCCTAATGTTAAAGTTCTCCTTTTAAGAAGTCAAAAATAATAGATGTCTGCTTTGGAAACACAATTTTATCACAACCGGATAAGGCACCAGCAGCTTTAAAGCAGGTTAACATAGCCTTTAATTACAAAGTCACTAGTGAGACTGAAATTACAGGGAAAAAATAAAATAAGAACACCTTAATAATTCAGTTTTAGCTTCAGCTGGAAGAGCATCTACATTTAGCATCCCTGTATGCACAGAGATCCATTCATCAAGTGGCATATGCTCCTAAGGTCAGACAGTTCACTTCAATCCAAACACCTAATACTGTAAAATAACTGCACTTATCCAGGCCTACTGTAAATCAATCAAGCCCAAACACAGATTCCTGTGGATCGGAGTGTTGCCTACCTGATAAGAGTTAAGCTACATTGTGAATCTGACAGTAAATTGATATTCCCCCTCAGCCTAACTTGTTGACCCAGAGGTAGACTCAGATTTAAAAAAAGAAATCACTTTCATGAGAGAAAGATTCAATTCTGAAATTACAAGAACAGACCAGATGGTGGCACTGCAACAAAGGGCTGATTCTGATAGAAACATTCCCTGTGAGGTTACAGCTATGGTTACTGGTTTATGTGCCTTTTCTGAGTTTATTATTGACTCTCTCTTCAGTAAGGTGACTTAAGATGCATTTCCTGCTGTATTTAATGCTCATCTTACCCTTACTCAAGGCTTCAGCTCTCTGTTATCAGAAAATCCTCAGCTATTCCAGCTAACCGGATCAAAGCAAACAATCAGCTCAGAGACGTTTCATTAAATATCTTTGCTGTGCTGCTACCTAAAAAGGATACCTATGCCAGGATTGTAAAACTAGAAACTAGTTTCTTACTATGAATGGAGCTCGCTTTATTACACTGCAAATCACCGAACGGTAACCGCTTAATACTCACAGATGGAAGCAGTCACTGAAGACAGCAATGTTCCCAGTGAAATACTGCTATATCCTCAAAGTACAAATAAAACCCACTCCCTTTCAGGCTCTCTTACAGCCACATGAAGCATGGATGACGGATCATACAGGCGTGCAGCATGAAGAAACCACAATCTGTCACTGCAGCCCCTCAAGATCTTCTCACACCGGAGAGACTGATCTCCATGTCAGCGTTGGACTCCATAGGAAGTCATGCATCTCTCTTTTGTTTGGCTTCCCTGCCTGTGTAAACTGCTTCTCCTGCGCCACGGCCTTTCCAGAGACCTCCCACCCCCTCACTACTTGGTCTCTGCAGCTAAAAAGCTATAAAAATATATTTTTTTAAAAGACAAAAGGCCTCACTCAAAGCTGTGATGTGGCTCAGCATGCGTTTACCATGGATGACCTACAGGGCCACAAGAGAAATATTCCGATCACTGATGAACTGTGGCGTTTCACACATGATGGCCACGTGATGACTGTTAAAACAAAGACCTCAGAGGTTGGACTGCATCCATCTTTTACATGTCTTTGATGTCCCAATAGGCAGACTTTATTAACACAATGGACCATTCACCCTTTTACAACTCAAAAATGACACATTTAAGCCAAAATTAAATCCACCCCATTAAAGCTGCAGAATGTATGAAATTTACATCATCGCAATACCAGTGTGTGCCATGCTGCAAACACAACCATCAATTATGCTTACAACTGATACATTTATGACAAAAACTAAAATTTGTGTTTGATCATTTCTTTGTTGTAACAATGCCATAAATCACGTCGTTGGAAAGCCAGTTTATTTCCCCTTTAATCGTGCCACATTTGGGAAAAATACATTTGTGAGTTGAGTAGCAGAAATGAGTATGCTTGGTGTCATTTATAGGACTAAATTATTTAAGTTTTAAGAAACAACTGGCAACTTAAGCTTTTTTTTTATTGAGTAAGCAGGGCCCCCAGCAATGCATGGAAGAACCTGCACAGCCACAGCAGTGGGGAACCTCTTTCTCATGCTGGTCACACATCACTGTTGAATGGCATATCATTCTTCAAGCAATATTTATTGCAAATCAGACAATGTGGTTGTTTGGGTCACTCATGCACAAACAGTGCACCCAACCTGACCAAGTCTTCAATGGGATTCAGGCCAGGACTGCATTCAGGCCATGCCATCCTCTCTAGGGATGTAAGAAAATATCAATACACTGATATATCGCGATATTCTATTTCCCGGTATTGTATCGATATTCAAAAATAATAATAATAATAATAAAAAAATAATATATATATATATATATTTTTTTTTAAGGCTTTAAATGGAACCATTAACGCAGTGTTTCTCAAACTATGGGGTAAATTCATTACGTTCATTAGGTTGTCAAGTGAAACAAATGTGAATAAATTAAGTTAGATAAACTTAATTCAATTACATGTGACCAATTAACACAATTTATTTAAGTTGGAGCTGCATTCTTTTTTTTCAGTGTAATGCAAGATCTATATGGCATGACTTGGAAATTGCTGTTCACAGCTCCCTCTATGCCAGTGTTTCTCAACCTATGGGGCGAGCCCCACTAGTGGGGCGCAGAGGTATTGGAGGTGGGGCGTGACATCAACGGGATTTAAATAGTTTTTCCCCCCTAAATTCTTTCATTGTGAATGTTTCACTGCACTGTAAATTAAATCAACCAGCTCCCCCTCTCACAAAATTTAACACACTCAAATTAATTAGCAATTGTGATCATCATTGTAAACAGAACCGGGACCTGGAACATCGGGCTGGGAGTTTGACTTTTGAATATATCGCAGCAGAACAAAACAAGCTGAAATAGCCGCATTATCAGTGATTCCATCTACAAAATGTACAAATATCTAAAAAGATCAGGGAACGTTTCAGAGTCAGAGAAGTCTCACGGTCAACCACGGAGGAAATACAGGGATGAGTATCTTGCTCTTTATTTATTTTATTTTGTATTTTTGAAAGCTTTGTGATAAAACTACTAAGATTTGTGATAAAACTACAACTTTTATTTTCTCCAACTGTGAGCTGAAGTTCTACATGTAGCAACTACTGACAGCATATATTTCTGAGCCGGTTTTATAACAGTGCGCAACCCCCTTTTCCAACTAATTTATACCCTTAAAAACTTGTACACTAACTCGGCTATTTAAATAAATAAAATACTTTAAAAATCAGGCGTGCTCACCATCCTGTGGGGGACGATAAAAGCAGGGGGGGGGGGGCTTGTGTATGCTCCTTTGTCCAAAGTGGGGAATGATAAAAAAAAAGTTTGAGAAACACTGCATTAATGACTTAATGAATTAATTTTGTAGTAAAACTAAAAGCATGACTGGTAGTTTGTGGCTGTTGTCACCTTCTTCGTTCCAGTGGATCAACTAGATCTAGTAATAAAACTGGATGTGTTAAAGTATGAAACAGGTTGGAGCGTTTAGAATGATGGGACAGTTTTCCTACTGTTAAATTGAGTTTTAAAAATCACAATATATCGTCTTACTCATAATATCGCGATATATCGTATAGTCTCCCCTATATCGCGATACATATCGTATCGCCAGATTTTTGCCAATACACATCCCTAATCCTCTCCATTCCTAAATTCTACTAACGCTTAGTAATTTGCATATCAACGAGATACTTTTGAAACATCAGCAAGTTTCTGTTATGATTATGTCACCTGGGGCATTCCATGAGGTTAATGTTAGCGTAATTCATCCATTCATAAACCAGTTTGGATGTGTTTGAGATCTTTTTCATGTTGGTACCCCAATTATATCTTGATTTCAACCCAGGGGGTTTGGAGGTAGTCTTTCGCCATCTGCTATATACGAAACAGACCCTCATCATGATGCTGCCACCACCACGCTTGTAAGATAGTACAGTGTTGTTTGGTTTGAAAGACTCACCTTGACACCTCCAACATTTGCCTCATCACTAAAGCACAATCTCCATCTTCTCTAACCATTAAACTTTCACATTAAGCTATTTGATTTGTCAATGTAAGCAGCAGCAACTTTCAGATTTTTACGTGGAGCTGCTTTCTTGATTAACACAACCTCCATCCATTTTGATGTCAAACTGGCTTCACTGTGGACAGTCACACTTTTCATCTGGGGGTGACGGATTGAGTCAGATGGTCAAATATTACGCATTAAAACCAATGTTGATTATGCTTAAAAGCGTCCTTCCCTAAGGATTGTTAGGATTGTTTGCATTTACTTGAGCCTGACGGAGAAAATCCAGAGGTCTCTAGGTAAAAATGTCCTTGTAATGCGAGTCCATCCCCTAGAAAGAATGGCTTAAATGCATCAGTAAAGGTTAAAAACTTTTAAGACATCCATGTCAATGACAAGTGATTATGGGCACCATAAATACGGACCTTAGATTTTTCTGCTGTCCATCCAATTGTTGTGTAAGTATTTGCTTTTTTCTACTTAGGGTCTAGAAGACCAACTAATGGTGACAGAAGAGGAATGGCACACCGATCAAAAAGACTGTGGAGGAGATTGTGTCTCCCTAACAGTTTAATTACATCTTGAGCAAAACCTCATTTTAGTTTTTGATCATGTTTTTAAGCTTTTCTGTTGAGTTTGGTGGCTCTTTCACTCACTTCACATGAGGTTCAGAACTGGTGAGACACAAACTCCTCTGGAATCGGAGATATAAAACAAAGCTTCTTTTTCAGTTTCTTCCTTAATTGGAATATGTTGTTGTTTTAACTAATTTTAATTATGCTTTAATCAATTTCATACTATTTAGGAATATGATGGCAAGAAAAACCACATATTTAATATTCTGTAAATGTATTTTTTTTTTTGCCTGATCTTTTTCTTTAAAAAGAAATTTTTTTTTTGCACCTATCCTACTCCACAAACATCTCCATCACTCTTATGTAAAAAGCATATTTTTTGCCTTAATGTTTAGAAATGTGGCTGCTTCACTGAAGACAATCCACAAGGAGACGACTTGGATCCTAAATTGGTTCTATTCAGATTGTATTTTTTTTCTTTTTGGTACATAGAAGAAGAGCATTTGTTTGCCATTGTGCCTATTGGACTCAGCACTGCCCCCTATCAGTGTGGCACGGTATGTTCTGCATCACCCTGCACATTTTCACTGTGCATTTAGGCCAATCTGAAAGACTAAATACATCACACACATCCATTAAATATATTAGACAGACAAGAACATCAGAATGTGTAGTACATGTGTAATAAAACATATATATTGGCGATATAAAGAGATACAAATGAGTATGTGCCAACTGACTGCTTCATTCACTGTGTGTGACACAGCGCCACCAGAGGTGAGGCACAGCACAGCACAGCCTCACTCCATGCTTCATCTTAGTATTTGAACAGGCAAAGCTTAAATTCATTATTGTACTATATAACTTATGTGAATTTGACCATACATTTTTTAATATTATAGAAAACAGATAAGTTGAAACATTGATTTTCTATTCTCATTTTTAGTTCTGATTTTACTTGTTATTTTGTCAGGTGAGGCAGTGCATGTCACTGTTACACATAAGCAAACCCACAGAACTATTGATCAAGTTCTTCGAATAAAGATGTAAGGTGTGAGATTATAAATCAGAGCATGAATAAGAGGAGTGAGTCTTTTTTTCCCTTAGGTATGATCATTCATTTCTGCCTGGCCTCCTCTCTGAAGACCTGCCAGCATAATGCCTTCTTATTGAGACAGAATCCCAGCAGCTGGCTTGGCAACAAACCTGGGGACAACCCAGGCCTGAGTGAAGGACTCCGGGCCCAAAGCCTGAAAGCTCCACTGGACGTTTGGAGCGAGGACTGATATCCGACTGTGAACCCAATCTGGAAATCAGACCTGCCGATTTTATCACCGGTAGAGCTACAGCTCAGAAAATAAACGTGCGTTACATAGATGTAAAAATATACGGCTTGGCTTGTGTCCCGTAAGGGAAACAAACTCCACAGATAAAGACTGCAGTTTAACAAGAGAAGCTCATGAATTAATACAAGCTCCAGAGAAACAATGTTTCTTTGTGTAAAGTCTAATAAAGATGCTGGCGCACAGACGACGAATAAAATGAGGAACGTGAATCTTATCTGTTCAGTAAAAAAAACAAAAAACTTTCCCATCCTGTGTGGCTGTATCTGTGATGCTTTAAGGCCTGACGCAGCAGCGGAGCAGGCAGAGTGACTGTGAGCACATGTGCACCCAAAACCTGAGCCTGCTTTTTTAGTAAGTGAGACCAGTAAGCACTGCTTCTTAAGCAGTCGGCCAAGGAGATCGACAACCAGGAGAAGGCAAACAGGAGGACTGTAGAGACTTACTTACATGGTAATTAAGCAATTAATCTGCTGCTGCTAGCTCAAGCAGCTCCAGAAAGGTCAGAACATAACATGATAAAGAGGAGCCGTGCTATCTTCAAAGTTCATTCTGAGGAAGGAGGATGTGGGAGGAGAGCAAGGGAAATTGCAGGACTTCACCTATTGGTGTGTTCAGCCTCCAGTGAGCAGCAGACAGGGCCTTTTGACTAAAACAAGTTGAAGCAAACTAGTTACAATATAAGCTATAATATAAAATAGTTATAGTTTCTGAAGCACCACTAAAGATAACCCAAAATGCCCGGTGGAGGAGAGGAGGAAACAGTTTGAGTAGTGAAACAATGTTTGTTGGGATGGTCCAGGAAGCCACACAGAAAAAGTGTGGGTCACAGAAAGTCCAGCTAATGCCAACTCAACACAGATCCACAGCTCTGGATGTTTCCTGCTTAAATCTATTGGCCTAATACACATCATATAAAAATGTATGTGAGGATAATTAATATCAAAATGTGGTGACTAAATTTTTTTTTTGTCTGTTTTTAGATTCCTTTAAACAGTTATTTATATATTTCTCTTGTAAAGAAAACGCTCAGGATGCCACCAAATATATAAACACACAGTGGGGGCAGCATCATGCTGTGGGAACTCCTTTTCCACACCAGGGACAGTGGAGTTAGTCAGAGCTGATGGATGGCGCTTAATACGGTGCAACGTCTGCAAAACACCAGCAGCTTAAGGATAAAGTAAAGATGTACTGAAAATAAGTTCATAGGAGGCAGGATGGCCATTGTTCATGAAATCATAAACATGAACTAAAAATCGATATGATCTCAGAGAAGGCAATCATCGAATTTCTAAAGACAATCTAACACCAGACGTTATCACAAGTAGAAAATATGCCCAAAAAGACTAGACTGATTATCTTTTCCTGCCTGCAGACCCCTCTTTAAACGGTGACCTCACCCTGCTGTATCAGTTTCTTCAAATGAAAACTAAATCATAAAGCATTATTACATGATTATTATAATTCAACTATAATATTTGTGATCAGAGAGCTTTTTGTGTATATGACAAGGATCTAAAATGTGTGTAAGCAGGAAACAAAAACAGGTTCCCATCACCCGCTGATACAAGAACCAATATTTTAAGAGTCTCTGGGTTGTCGTCAAAAGCTTCACAATGCTTCAAAAAACAAATCAATTTTAATGTCCTGTTTTGTGCATCTCAACTCACCTCTCCGGCAACAAAGAACAGCAGCGGCGTCTCCTCCTCCTTGGATTTATACTTGGCCATCAGCTTCTCCGCTATTGGCTGAATCAACTCCTTGGCTGGCTCCAGTTCACCTTCCTCTTCAGCATCTAAATAAGGTAGGCAAGAGCCACAGTATGATGTCAAAAGTTTGACAGAAAAAACCCCACCTACTACAAGAGGAAAAGGAGAGGCTCAGAGGCAACGGAGGTGGATAGATGACTGAAGCACAAGTGAGGAGATAAGAGAAAACTGAATAAATGGCTGTGTCTTGTTTTATAGTTTAGTTTGACCCAGGGAGATGCCCAGGGGGCTCTCACATTTCAAAGGTCATCATTGTGCATCCTTCTTTTCTTTCCACCGTTTTATAAAGTCATCAAATTTGGTTCCCTTCCTGTTTTAAAAAAATTAATAGAAAAGTACAGCAACAGCATTTTTACACACACTGTTGACACAAGAACAATTTTCCACACGGTCCAACATTCAGTATTCTCTATTCTTTATTCATACACCTTGAATATTTTCTGTATTTTCTGTCATTTCTGTAGCAAACCCAAAGTAGTGCTTGATTCTAAAGTTAAAGGACGATTATGCATGATATCGTGTCTCCGACAGCTCTGCAGATCTACAGACTGAAATGCCTGCCCAGAATCCCTTTTTATTTGTACAAGATGCTGAACAACACGCATCATTTTCTTTCCACTTCACAATAACACACTATTTTATGTAGATGTATCACCCAAATGTTCTGTCAGTCCATCAGAGCCCCTGTGTGCTCACCCACAAACAGGACGAGGCAGGGCCCCTCGTGGAGCTGCACGGCGTTGGCCTCGCTCAGCTCTAGCACGGGTCGAGGGTGCCAGGGGAAGAGCCGGCACTCCGGGTCGTTCAGCACCTCCACTCGACCCTGTCGTGTGATCACGTGACCGTCTGCGTCCAGCAGAATCAGCGTGGGAATACCTGGAGAGGTGAACAGATGGAAAGAGGGTGACATAAGCAGGAGACAAACAGAGGAGGGGGAGGAAATGGGCAGGAGAGCGGGTCATTTCCGTCGATTATCGCTTCATGGTGCAGACGTTTCCCCTCTCCCACTGAGGTTTTCTTTGCTACGTGGAGATTTTTTTTGCTCTCACAGTTAGTTTCCCTTTTAAGAGATTTTACTGGAAAATACTTTTGCTTTAAACTGTCGTCATAATAACGTTCCCCTTACTTTGCAAAAGCTCTTATCAGAAACAGACACTATTAGCCAGCAAACAGTGCATGAGTCAGTGAGCTGCACATGTGGACTGAGGTTTGCCGAAGTGGACTGCATGCATTTAATCTCTTGGTGGGGGGGCTGTTGACGCGTCCTCTGGGAATTCCTAACATTCTTCACAGGACAGAGCCAGCTCCAGCTCACATCATCCTCTGCAGCACAGAGGAGAGAATCAGGGGAAAAGTTTCTGCAGCCAAAGAGACAGTTAACTCGATAACCAGTCCACATTCCTCAGGGCAAATCTGTATTCGACACAGTGAGTTGTCAGGTCCTGCACCCAATTTTAACTTTCTATCATAACCCAGCATGGCAGTAATGATCAACTACCATCTATCTACTTCTAAATTTAAGATTTTTAGAAGCAAAACTGAAATACCTTGGATTCCATAAAGCCTGTTGAGTCGAGATCTCCGAGCCTCGTCTGAATATGGAACCGCCAACCACGGCATCTCACTGAAATACTGCTTAAAGGACTCCTCTGACCTAAATGGAAACAAATGAGTCAAAATAGTCCTTTCTCTATTACTGTAGTTGTTAGACAAGGCAGACACTTAAAAATACAAAAAAATAAATAAATCCATCCACAGAGATTGACGCTCACCTGTCAGCACTGACGAAGACGATCTCAAACTTGTGACCCGACTCTTTGATGATTTGATAAGATTCCACCAGGACCCGAGTCAAACTGCGGCATGGCGGACACTAAAAAAAACCAGAAGGGTTTTATTTGGTCCATTTTAGATTTACTTGAGCCACCCCCCCAACCCACACAAACTTTTTTAGATCCTCTTCAATGAAAACACAATGTAATGTAAAATCTTCTAAATCATGGTCCATAATTTCTCACAAAAGGTAGGAAGGGATGACATTGCAATGTCTGAGTAAAATTGGATAAGGTATGGATTTTAAAGTGGATTTGATGAGTAATTTTCTATGCTTTCTGAAGCTCTTTCTCCTTTTTCCAAGATTTTCCTGTCCTATAGCAAACTACTTTGTATTTAGGAATGTTGTTTTTTTTGTTATGCAACCTCATGCTAACCTCTAAATTTAAAAAGGCCCCTAAACTCCTGGATCTTTAGAAACACTGTTCCCAACAAGCCTCACAGTTCTTTTATCTTGCATATATAAATTTTCCAAATCACTGGAAACTGAACAGTACCACGATAAACTATGAATTATGACCACTTTAAAAGACCAAAAGAAAATGTGGCTCTTGTAAATCAAAGTCTGAAATTACAAAAGGTTTTTTTTCCCGTATCCTTTTTTGTTAACATACTTATCTCAATCTGGAAAATATTGCAAGGAAACTTCATTCCTTTCCATTTTTCTAAGTGTGTTTGTAAAAAATCTTTAAAAGGAAAATGTCAGAGACAATGTGGTTATGTTGCTGGATGACTTTCCCACATGTTTATCACCAAACACCTTTCCACAAACTGGTGATTCTCTCCGGTTTTGTATCCAGCTTCTTTCAAACACATGCCACCTGCAAATCCTGATGCATTACTGTGGATCAGGAAAATGTTTGCTCTGCTGCGTCTGTTTAGAGATCCCAGTCTAACCAGTACGGGGGGAGCAGTGGTATGGCTGGCATTAGGACATAAGAGTATCAGAAAGGAAGAGAGACCAGCCTAAAATCTCTGCCGTTGCCATGCTCTGTTTGCCCCTAATTTCTGAACATAAAGAGAAAACTTAACAATTATACATAAAACAATTAGGGGTGTGATTCTTATAAAAGTGAAACTGGTAAAACTGTGCATTTCATCCATGTTCATGTCTGCATCAATGTGAAAACATTAGATGTGATTAGATAAAAACAGCACTAATATGACCCAGAATAGTTTGCTTGCAGATTTACTTAATTTCTTCCTACGCTGACAACTCCAGTAAATTTTTTGGAGCACCCAGAAGAGGACCCTTGATAATCGTAGGGAGGAAAACCATCGGCCATAAGAGATATGCTGTTGTTTTATTATGTTGTTGTCACATAAAAGAGGGCAGGACTGGAATGGAGCGATGGACATTCAAAAATGACAATAAGGAGGAAAAAACTAAAATCTCATAAGCAGGGACAAATAAATACAAAGCTAACAAAATAAAAAGTATAACTCACTGAATATTGTCCTGTCCTTTACTAAATCCACAAGTGTAGGTTTTTTTGGGGGGGTGGAGCTAAGCTATAAGGAAGCTCAATGGAAGGACAGACATATGGATGGTCAAATGATGGACAAAAAGACTAATGAAGATACCCATGGACAGACAGACAAACCTATGAATGAAAAATGTAATGGATGGATGGATGGATGGATGGATGCATGCACAGATGGATGGATGAACATGCATGAATGAATTGCTGCATGGATGGATGGACAAAAGGACAGAAAGACAAAGGGACGTATAGACAAAGCAATGGATAAACGAACGGATGGATAGATTGATAAAAACAATGTTTAGAGGATGGGATAGGGAGTAATCCTGGAAATCTTTTGAAAATTTAATTCCCTGAATAGCCTTTTAAGAAAAACACAAAAAAATCTCCTGCTTAGAGCAAAAATACCACGTTGGGGAAAAAAATCAATTCTAATGTGTTTCTATTTGTAGTTTCATAAAATGACCAATTTCCAAGTAGGAATGTGGTGTGAAAACACTGCTGTGATGGCTTTTTTTTTGTGACTACCTTCTGTTCAAGTTTTCAATGTGTTTGGGATTGGAGCCAGTACATTGGGGAGTCACCGCTCTGAACAGCCCCTATCTAAGACTGCGGCTCTGGCAGCTGTTGTGTTGACTGGCTTTAGGAGACCCGTGCTGGAACTCATCAGTAACGGATCATCACCGAGTCGTGACCCTCAGTGCCTCTCAGCAGGTCCGGCACACAGAGAGACAAAAGCTTGCAGCCACTGGTGTGGTGACAGATCCAGATGACGAGGAAGGTAGGGTAAGGACTCACAGAGATGGCTGTCGTTTGTCTGTTTACATTAAAAGCAGTCAGAGTCGCGTCTTCCTGGTCTAATCTGTTGTCTCTCTTCGGTTTTTAGAGTTTACAGGTCTGGGAAGTAAAAACAGAGCTACTCTTTGTCCTCTCTCCTCACTTACCCAGTGTGCTGAGAAATACACTCCCACGTAGTGTCCCTCCAGAGAGCTGCCGTCTGTTGTCTGCCTGTTGTTCCTGAGCAGAGGCCCCGCCACCACCTCTGCAAAGGGCTTCGGCCCCCAGGGGAACTCCAGGCCTGAGGAGGGGGAAACATGGGAAGAGATTACGGCTAAATTCACAGCTGACGGCCTAAATGTTTAACAATAGGCAGGTGGAACTAAGATTAATGATTCATTATTTGTGTGGGGGCTTGTTTATCACCAGAGTACAAATAAACCTCACTTGTGGCATCTTCTATCAAGAAGTTGGGGAACATCTCAGAGTAAACCATTCTCAAATTTTATTTTTCTCCAACATTTGTTAAAATATTAAACTCCAGTGTTGAAATTACTCAGATCTTTTTTGTACAGATGCACTGAGTGCCGTTTTCTGGGCCAGTTTTTTCATCCCTCAGGCGACACTGCATCAAGAATTGTCATTCATCTATGGGCTCAGGACTACTACTAAAAGTGAGGGTTGAGGGTTGATCATTAGGCAACCCAAACAAGCAACCAATCAGCTGATTCTAGACACCAAGCTGTGCATTGAACATTTTTTTGTGAACTCTGCTTTTTGAAACACACACCTCAAACACGAGAAACCATTTTAATGGACACCAAAAGCCAAGCCTCTCAAGTAAATCATTGCTGCCTGTAATTCTTCCCTCCTGCTCTCCTGCTCTCTTTCACACTTTTCATTTCCTTTTCAGCGTGTTCTCATTGTCCTGATCCTGCTCTGGAGATGCATTTGGTACAGCTGAATAAAAAAAAAAATGGCGGGGGGTGGGGCAATAATAAATAAAACCTTGTATGGCAGATCATAATAGCCTCTTTATGTGAGCGCGGTAGTCTAGTGCTTCATTAGGCAGGAAGGACACGTCTGCGCTGCACTGGCACCCCCCCCTTCATTGTTGTCCTGATTGTAAAAGTGTACTCCATCTTTATGCTGAAGGCTAGTCTGCCGCCACTCAAGTCAGGCCTTTTCACTGCGAGTGAAAGGCAGAGAGGGTCCTGAATTTCTCACCCACTCCTCCCAGTTTCAGTGGGCAAAGAAAACCCAGTTTTACTGCCTTTTTTCGACTCCAAATTTCAAAACTGTGGCTGCAAGAGAGGAATTGATTTGACACACTGAGAACTAATTAGGTTTGTCACTTGAGGAAATAATTGTAAAAGTCTGATAACATTCAGAAAATATCAGATATAAGTTTTCAATCGGTGACAAAATCCTCATCACCACAGATTAATCTTTTCCCAACAAAAATAGAGTTTGAGGAGCAGTTAAAAAGTCGTGGAGGTACTCCTGCTACCTTGTTCTCCCTCTGTGTTCATTTGAAACTTGCTTCTGTTTTTCTGTCTCTCATCTCCAATGACATGTTTTCTTTTTCCCACCAAGCAGACCAAACATGAGACAAAGACAAGGCATTTTGAAAGATTTTGATTTCCTTAGCCACAGAGGACGATCAAGTTACAGGAGAGAAATGCAAGCTCATTCTTGTTAATTATCCGTCCCCACTTCAAAGTGCATAATTATAGGTTTTCCAGACAAGCCACTGTGAAATGGACACACTGTAATAATAACACAGAACCATAATTATACTTGATTCAACCCAAACGAGGAGGAAAAGTTATAGCAAAATGACTCTAGAATCTGAACCAGGAATGTGAGGTAATGAGAGTCCAGTGGTTTAATTGTTTATTATTATTATTATTATTATTATTATTATTATTATTATTATTATTATGTTGTAGCAGTAGTAATAGCATGTCTCCTTAACAACAACATTAATACATTTTGTCAGTCTTCATTTTGAACTTGGAGGGCAAAAAGTTTATTATCAGTTTGAATAAATATGCTTCAATATTTGACTATTTCTCATGCCTGCTTGAATGGTGGGAAAAGTAGTTCTAATTCATGTTCTTCACAGTTTGTTTTATTCACTGGCATTTTGAGGAATTTGGCAAAAAAAAAAAAAAGCGCCATACTGAAGATTATTAGAAAAGGAGAAAAAGCATGCCAGAAAATGCATTTTAAAGTCTTATGTCACCCTAGAGCTCTGCAGCCAGTGGGAACAGAATTTACATCATATTTTCCAGAATGGTTTTCCCTCCTTTTAGTCTGCCTTTTTTGCAGCATCCTGTGTTGCTGCAGCTGATTTCATGGCTGTTGACTGGAGAATCTGTCATGCCAGGTGTGGTAAGAGAAAAACATTAGCCGTTGAAGCATAATAAAACTCTTTAGCTCTGAGGATTTTCTGGGCATTAAGCTACCACACAGAAATATGTGTTCCACATCAAAGTTGTTCGAATTTATTTCTACCTCTTAGAGCTATAGAAAATTGCCTTTGTCTTTAATTTTAAAGTAACTGAAGCAAGGCTCACTTAAAAAGGTCAATTTGATGTACATTCACCTCTTTTAAACAGAGTTATGAAACAAAGATATTTGTCCACTTTAGATGTGTTTCTATTATGCAACCTTGAACTCCCAGGTCCTAATTACCCTGAACCTTTAATTTTCACTGCTAATGACCCTTTAATAGTAGATTCATTTAATCCTCAGAGATCGGAGTCTATTTTGTCTGTATTTTAAATAGAAATAAAGAATCTACCAAAGCTTTTATTAATGTTTTTGTACTTTCTAAACTAACATATCTCTAGTTTTATATGGTCTATCAAAGTCAAATAAAACTTGGGAGAGTTTAAAATATGCATTTTTGAGTTAAATTGACCTCAATGCTCCAGGCCTTAATGGCCTAGGCTATTTGGTTAACCCCTTTGAAAACGTCACAGGACAGGATCTGATTATCTGTACCTCGGAACAAACTTTCAAACATGAATGGTTTAAAAACATTAAAACTTTTGACTGGAAGATAGTCCTCCTTAGTTAGACCAGTGGTTCTCAAAGTGGGGGGCGCGCCCTTTCGAATGGATAAAATTTAAAAGCTAATATAACAGACAGGTTTTTGACAAGGCTCCCACATAAACCCAAAGCAGAAGATTAAACATTGCCAAATAAGCTTCTAAACCAACTGCCTTCCCAACCAAAGAGTAGTAGTAGACGCAACCCGTCAAAGCCCTGATTTTTGTGGTACTGTGCGAGAAAATGGGCTCCAACAGACAGCCGTTCTGTTTCACAGCAAGTCGCGATAACTGTCATGTGGGAAGGTGCTGTCCAGGAAATGTGCATCTTTTTGAAGGAAGGCGGCTGTAATCTTGGCCTCAGTTTTTACTGTAACAAGTTTTTTATGAAACTTACACATAGTGGCATATTTCTGGACGCAATGTTCAATTAACCAATTGGAGTGATGCAGGGCACAAAGACATCTCCACCTGGCAGATAAAGTGACATCACAGCAGGCTCACACCACTTACTGGAAAGTTGATGACTGAAGACCTCAGTTTTGCAAAACAACCTCCATAATTGTTTGTTTTTTCCTCTCAGAGTTCTTTGTCTTTTAAACCAATTGTGCGCAGAGAGGCATAAAAAATGTATTGAAAGCAATGTTATATAATACTACACAATAAAACATAAAATAATAAATTAATAAAAAAATTATAATTACACTGGGGAGGGGGGCATGAACATTTTCTTATAAACCAAAGGGGGGCCCAGCAGAAATAGTTTGGGAACCATTGGTCTACACAAACAGTGTGATTTTCAATCTATTACGGTTAACCTTAACAGATAAAATACAAACTGCAGAGGAGTTTAAATTGGAATAACTTAGGTTTGGATGATAGTAGCAGTGTTTTTTTTCCTCCCTAATACGGCTTTTTTCTGAGGTACATTTCTACCTAATAAACTTGTTTTTACCTTGGTACATGAAATGGAAGGTAAACAAAAACCCTGGAAAACAACCCTGGTTCCTTTCAACTAAAGGTTGTTCATTGCTTGCCCGATTGCAGCATTGGTATTGAAAAAGCAAAACATGTCAGTATACATATTCAAAGGCTATTTCTTCAGGTCATTCTCTTAAGATGAAGGTACTGATATGCAGATATAATCTAACTTAATACCATTTATAAAATGTTTATTTGGTGTTAGCTGTCAAACATATTTTCATCATTAAGTTAAGGTAATCAGTAGGCAAACTGACTCAAATTAGGCCGTGTGACCACTAGATGGAAGCAAAGTACTTTGAATATAATGTTTGGTATGTGTTGAATCTGTATCTACAACCATTAGAGGTATACAAAAACCACCCTAGCTTGCAACAGTGCCCAACACAGGTCAAGCTGTAAAAGCTAAAGCACCCAAATGTTGTTTTTTTTAATTTGTGCTTGCTCTCCAGACATCTTTGTTTATATGAAAGAATGAGAGCAAGTGTTGCTCATACCAAACACAAGTATGGGTTGTAGGAATAAGGGGGATATAATACAATGTACGGTTCCAGTTTATTGTTTACATAAACTCATCATGATAACTGATATAAATTGTCCATTTCAAATGATTTATTTGGTTGTTTTTTATGTAACAGTTTTGCTTTTACATACAGTAACTATTTTTGTTTAATGGCATATTGTAACACCAGATTGTCTCATATGCAGCCAGAGAGATTTTGGACTTTACCCACATACCAAAGCAAATGAAGAATGCTTCCCACCAAGATTTCAGGGTAATAAAACCATGACAGGGAAAAATTATATGTTCCGCTGTCCTTTTCACCCTATAATGTCTTTGCTTGGCCTTATAAAAAGTGGTTTTCTTAAAGGTTGAATGGTTTTGGAGGTTGGGGTCAATTTTAACCATTCAGCGAAGTTAATTGATGACAGAGCTTTGAGTTAGAGAAAAGAGATGGAATCAGAGGATTCATTCTCTGTGAGGACTATTACACTGTGCATATGCAGATTCTTGTTCTCACCTTTAGGATCGTCTCTGACTACCAGCAGACCATTTCGACACACCACCTTTCCTGTAGCTGCGTCCACGAACACCAGAGAAGGGATGCTGGTTACCTTGTACTTGTTCCACAGTTTCATCTGTGGGGGAAGGATAAAGAGAGAGGTTAAGTAAGTGGATGGAGAACATATCAAAGGATCAGATTTTGGCTTATTTTCGTTTTAGATGGGAAACAATTTACCCAGTCTAAAATTACAGCTTCAGTCTTGGTGGGTGTTCACCAGACGTACCACAGTGTAAACAAATGTCCCCAGAATATGACAAGTATTTTAGAGTACAAACATACTCTCTGTTGTTTAAAGGAGGAGCACGGGACTGAGGCAGAAGAAAAGCAGCCCTGAGGTGAATTAACAGAGGGTGGGAAAGGACTCTAGTGGTGTTTAAAGCGGTTCAGCTGGACGAAAAACATATCACTTCCATAATGTGAATAAAAGCCAATGCAAAAATGTAGCTTAGAGTATTTGTGCATTGTAAGAACATCTGCTGGCATTACATTTAGTAATACCTTTTATATGACACGATGAAGCCAAGAGAGCCTCATAAAGCCAGAAAAGACGCTTTAGAGACAGAAATATGAGCGTGAACTATTTACAAGAGTTCAGCGATCAGTGCAGTCCTCAACATCAAAGAGCAGATAAACCTTTTCAGAGGCTCACTTTCCACATCGGAGACAGGAGTCTTAAACTAAGAATAAAAAACAGCAACATAAACGGGCAGCATCAATGCAGCAGCAACTGCTTCAAGAGACGAATGCTTCTTGTGAATTTAAGACACTTGTTTTAAAAATGTAAACAGAAGGAGGTAAGAAGCCCATTGTCAGGATCAGTTTAACCCTTTTTGAATATATTTTAAAGAGAGTTTTGAGGATTAAAATATCGCAAGTAAAATTGCACCTTACTTCCTGCTGCATGAAACCATGAAAGCAAACCTTTTGTTGCTGCCTGTGTGAAAGAATGACTTCTTTACACAGAGATATGTTGACCCAATAAGAGAAGACCACTTGCAAACAGGCTTCTTCATGTGTACAATGCCTAAAGAGGTCAACAACCGCAGACACTTTTTAAAAACTGGTGGATGGTGGAAGACATTTTTAAGATAAAGATACTTCCTACTTTCTCAATGGAATATACACAAGCGACTGCTGTTTTACTGCGCTATTCGCCAACATAAAAGGCTAAAAACTGTCCATTTTAGAATATTGAAACCCTGTTTTATGGCAACTGTTCTCTCATAAAGAGTGTGGCTTTGCCTGTGTTCGTACAAATACATGATGATCACTCACGGCTAAATAATTATCATTAGTATATAATTATTTTTCTACTTACAGAAGTTGCACCACAGCCTTCACACCCCACTGAAAACAAACTTTCTGCACAAAATCAATGGGATTAGTGACATGTTCTGCAGTTGGCTATGTCGATTAGCAGCCCAATACATGTACAACTCATCTACCTGCTGTAACTAAGTGTAATGAGTTTAGGCAGAGAGACCAAGTTAGCAAAAGATAAGTAAAAGTGGCAAGAAAGATAAATGTGAGCAGAGAGATGCTATGTCCAGCAAATGTAAACATTTTAAAATCCAGAGATATCCACACTTAGGGTATTCAGATTCACAAGTAAATGAAAGTTTTCTCAAAACAGGATCAGATAATTAAAGAGAAGGCACGCTGATTTGCATACCACAGAGAAACATATCAAGGAACATACAGCGATTTGCGTAACCTCTAACTCAGCAGATCTTTGAACTTAGATTATCTTGTGGCTTGGCTGCAGACCAGTTAACACCACAAAGTAAAATATTTCTAAGTTTTATCTTAAAGTTGATTTTAGTACCTTAAAAGGAAATAACTTGGTGTTCAGGGAGAGAGGTGTAAGAGGAGGAACTGTTGAGATAAACCAAGTTTCCTTCCTACAGTCTTGAAAAGTAAAAAAAAAAAAAAAAGAATTCTTTATTAGTACATTCCAGATCTGAAAAAAATACTTAAAAAATCATCTCATTAAGTGTCCCTGTTCAATTTGTGGAGTAAAAATATACAATATAATTTAAAATACAAGTTTTTCACGTAATCAGTGTTCAGGAATCTGGAAACTGATTTAGCACAGACAGTAACGACAAAATGGGAGTATAGGTTCATATAAATCATGCTGTCAAATCTGCCCTCAGTCCTTTTTTGATTAACTGCTTCAGCATTAATGAAGAGGTGTTAATAACATTTCTGTCATAAACGTGTTTCTGCTCCTGTACGTGCCGCAGAGAAGATTTAGGGAAACATTTGACAGTCGGGGCACTACAGAATCACGTGAAGAGGAATATTACTCTAAAAACTGAAGATTAGCTCAGTGTTACAAACTCCACAATAAGGAAATTCCCCTAATTTTTCTGAGCTTCTAAATCATGTCCTAATTAACTGTTGCAATTGAAATGCACATTGTAGGACATATAAAAAGTAAAAAATTGCCCTAAATGTTTAGAACTAAAAAGAACATTTAGTTTATAATTATCCATCCATCCATCCATCCATTTTCTTCCGCTTATCCGGGGTCGGGTCGCGGGGGCAGCATCCTAAGCAAAGAGACCCAGACTTCCCTCTCCCCAGCCACTTGTTCCAGCTCCTCGGGAGGAACCCCAAGGCGCTCCCAGGCCAGCCGAGAAACATAGTCCCTCCAGCGTGTCCTGGGCCTTCCCCTGGGCCTCCTCCCGGTGAGATGTGCCTGAAACACCTCACCAGGGAGGCGTCCAGGAGGCATCCTGACCAGATGCCCGAGCCACCTCAACTGACTCCTCTCGATGTGGAGAAGCAGCGGCTCTACTCTGAGCCCCCTCCGGATGACTGAGCTTCTCACCCTATCTCTAAGGGAGAGCTTAAAAATCAGGATCTCTAGGCTGCTCCTAGAGATCCTGTCCATAAAAGTTAGGAACAGGATCGGTGACAAAGGGCAACCTTGGCGGAGTCCAACTCTCACTGGAAACAAGCCCGACTTACTGCCGGCAATGCGAACCAAACTCTGGCACCGGTCGTACAGGGACCTAACAGCCCGTATCAATTATAATTATATATTTTAAATAAATGAGTGAATGAATGAATGAATGATTTATAGAGCTCATTAAATTAAATGTTCCAATTGCTACCCACCTCCTTCATCAGGGGTTAGTACCAGAAAAAGTGACGCAAAAGAGACATTCTGGTAGAGTAGCCAGGGCTATTTTAGTTTTTTAGTTTTATGTTTTAGGTAGGCTTGTTTTGTTTATTTTAGTTTTCTTCAGTCTAGCTTGGTGTTTAACCATACAGCCCACCAAGGAGACTGCCTAACTAGTGGCTGCCAGTCTTGAAGAGGAGGTGCGAACATTTCCTGCTCGGACTACAGGCGGAAGGGACTGCTGTGTGAAGACCGTCCTGCCTGTGAGCGTTTTGTGACAGAGGTAGAGCCCACAGCAGCATTTGTTGCTTTTTGAGAAGACCAAGAATTATATTTGCTTTATGGTATGGTATGGTAACAATTACATAATGGCAATAACATCAGAAAAAGTCACTTAATTTCTGGCTAGCATTTATTGATAGAGTTACAATAGGGGTTTGAATAGTCCCAATAATTAAATGGAAACTGGCAAAAGCAGTAAAAACTAAACTAAACCATCAAATATATTAGTAAAAAATGAGTTAACCCACACATGGCGTATTTAAGTATTTAAAAAAAATTCCCAACTGTAAACACTGCAACGTTTATTATGTCCAATATAATGCTAATCAAATCAAAGCTAACATAGCTTAGGCCATTTTTATACATTTTGACATTTTTATAAATAAACTGAAACAATCGGTATTTTTATGATTCCTTCATTATTCAACTTAATAAATGGACTATGTAAAACAAGACTATCGGGTCAAAACTGGATAAGCTCAACGTTAATGAAAAAACAGATTGTATACTAGAAAAATAGACATTGTGAATATATAGACAGACAGATTAATTAAAAAAATATTCTAAATTTGAATAATAAAAAACAAACTATAAACCTAAAACAGCCAAAGAAAAAAATCAAAAAATGTAAATCAGAATTAAAAATATATATTTAGATAAAACTTACAACCTAGGCTGTATTCATGTAATCCTTTTTCCTTTGTTTATTTGTAACAACTGCTGTTTTTTACTTTCAGATCGTTTGACAGCAGCGCTTCTGCTCTTTGTGTCGTTGAGTAATATGGTCCTGCCTTGGCTGATGTAGCTAAACAAACGCTGGAATGGTGGACAATCTTTTATCTGCAGTAGGTTAGGTTTTACGATCATGTATCGTTTATGCAGTTACAAGTTATGTTTTTGTTTAAGAAGCAGAAATGAAGCGAGCCCAGATACAGATTCAGTGTGTTCTTAAACGAAAACATAACTTGTAACTGCATAATTGACACATGATCCCAAAATTAAATCTACCGCAGATGAACGATCATCCGCCATCCCAGAGTTGGTTTAGCTACATCAGCCGAGACAAGATTATTTTACTCAACGACGGCAAGAACAGAAGCGCTACTCGGGCGGAAATGATATCGACTGAACTTCTGTCAATTACTGTATGTCCTAGGCAGATAATGGGCTCGAAGCCTTTCCCCACATAAAAATAGGTCAAACTCCGAAAACGAAAAGGCTGAACAAATAAACAAAGGAAAGAGGATTACATGAATACAGCCTACGTTGTAAGTTTTATCTAAATATATATTTTTAATTCTGATTTAATCTAATTAGGTGAAGAACAAGCTGCGAAAGATCAAGGTGCGAAAGGCTGCAGGTCCAGATGGCATCAGCTACAGGCTCCTGAAGTGCTGCGCAGATGAACTGTGTGGCATCCTGGGAAATATGTTCAACCTGGATCTAGTGCAGGTGGTGGGAGACAGAAGGACTCTGGCCAAAATAACATCAATGATGGACAGAGTCTCCCACCCCATGCATGAAGATGTTACTGAGCTGCAGAGCTCCTTCAGTGACAGAAAGCTGCTTCCTAGGAGCATGAAGGAGCGTTTTAGCAGGGCCTGCCTCCCTGCAGCTGTTAGACTCTACAACCAGAATCGCTGCCAGCAAACTCAATAATGTTTACATCCCTGCTGTAATTTGCTTGGTTTAACTCACTTGATTAACATTTCTGCTGCTCTTATTTGCGCATCTGTTTTTCTCAGATTATCTCCTGTTAACGTCTTGTAAATAATACGTTTACTTTTTTAATGCACATTCTGTAAATATTTTCTCTTTTTAAAATTATCCTACCTAGTTGCACATTCTAATCTGAGTGTGTCACCTTATTTTTAATGACTACACAGAACTTTGGTTTTTGAAATTGTGTCCTTAATGTACATTTATTATTCTTAATTCTGTTTTTATACTTTTGCTACCTTTCTTTGGTGATCCTACATGCTTTTGTCATCTGTCACTTTGCTGCTGTTACAACTGAATTTCCCCTTTGTGGGACAATACAGGATTATTCTATCTTCTATCTAACTCTGGGATATGAAAAGGCTGAATTGAAGGTGTAATCTTTGGACTGAAAGCAAAGAAAAAGAGAAACATAAAAACTGTCAAACAACCTGAAAATACAACAATACAGTAGTTTCAAAAAACAAACAGAAAGGTTGCAAGTTTTAAATAAATCTGATTAAAAAAAAAATTAAGGTTACTGTTTTCAGTTTAAAGTTATTTTTTTTAATTCAAGTGAAGAATATTTTTTACACTTTACTATCTATCTATCTATCTATCTATCTATCTATCTATCTATCTATTATTTTATTTACTATGTCTATTTTTCAAGTAGGCCTATACAATCTGTTTTTCCATTTACGTTGAGCTGATCCAGTTTTGACCCCAAACAGGATACCATCTTTAGCAGGCAAAACATCAGGAACAACAGGAAAAACATGTGGCTAATTAGCCACTAATGAAAATCAGCATTTGTTACCAATACAACTTCCATACAACAGAAATCCTCAACTCAACAGGAGGTGAAGAGGTCAATTAAGTAAACTGCTATTAAATTCAGTATAACAGAAGTGGGTGGGGCCACATAGTGTTTTCTCTCAAGGAGGCTATTCATTATGTAGTAGAAAATGTAAATAGGATCCAAAATTGTACGTAAAAATATATATTACATGGTTCTAAATATGGGCTATTCATTATCAGTATCACCAGCATGTGCCACAACAGAGCTGAGCAGCAGGTCTGAGTACATCATTACACACTGGTTTAACTATGCCAACAACCCTTGCAAAGAGGTCACAGACGGTTGACACTCGTGGGGACTGCAAATCCATACTAAAGATCCATACTCTCCAAGACATGTGAGCAAAAGAGACACTCTACTCGCTGCTCATAACACTAATTGGATCATGCAAGGCTGAGAACAATATTATATTTCCACTGTGGGACCATTGCGTGTGGAGATACTGAGGTTTACAATCCTTGATAATCAAAGAAAATTGTGATTCTCCTTAGAGGCTGCATGGTGGGATCACCAACCATTTGTTAGGGTGTAAATGAGATAGAAAAATATACCTGTTCCCAGCGTATCCCCATTTTCATGTTGCATGTCATGTGTGACAGTTGGTTTCATGCATGTAGTTTTTATGCCTATGCTTCTCCACTTTAAAAGTAGGTTAGCTGCGGTGGTTAACCCTCAACGCTCTGTGGTCACAGACTTTAAAACCCACTCACACCTACTTCAGCTCTGGCTCAGTGTCTGTTCTGAAATGCCTCTAGTCTATCCTTCAATAAAACATTAACCTGTGTTCTGTAAGTGGTGGGTCCCCCGTGATTGTCCCTTTGTTGAGGGAGACAAAGTGGAAGAATTTTCCTTGCTCAACCCATGACTGAGCCCCCTCTCCTCATAGATCTACTTTCACTGAACTGCTGTGGCCCGAGGCATCTACCAGATTCTTCCACTGCTGCTTCATAACAACAGCGTCACTACAAAGGAAAGTGAAGCCTTTATAACCGAGGACATGAGAGCTATCCTACCGTGGTAGCAGATAGCAGATAAGTCCTTTATCTTTGAGCATTATAAATGAGGAACATTACTGATAACACTCCAGATTCCTTGGGGAAATAAAGAAAGACAATAGCAAGAACATTAGATTTGCTAGGAAGCCATAATAATTTTTATAAGCTACAAAAATGCTCATTAAATGGTGAAGTATACAGTAGGAACTTTGATGCAATACGGTTGCAGATCTTGTAAGTCAAAATTTAATGCACAAAAGGGTTAATCAAGTGATCCATACCTTGGCACCGATAGCATTAGCCGAAAAGTTATCTGATGGACAGACCATCCCCCCTTTACGCATGCTCAACAAAAGCACTCATCTTTACTGAGCCTTATTTTACTGGACGTGCCTGCAGGCAGTGTGATCTCTGACCGTTAAGATTTACAGTAGTGGAGCAGAAAAAAAGGGCAGAGACTATGCGCCTCTTGGATGGATCTTTCAGTAATAAAGCCATGACCTGTGCTACATGTACAGCTTCATCTGAGAAGCTATTCAAACTCACATGTTGGTGAATGGAAGCGCCAACACTTCATTTGAACTCTGAATTCTGGGTTCCCCCCCCCCCAAGTCTTCAGTTTGTAGACAGATGAGAAACAACTACTGCTGCGCCGCTGTAACTCCCTTTTTGGCTGGGCCCCTGCAGCCAGTTTTGACTTACATTCCTCCAGGCTGCACCCCGCCTCTCCTCAATCTGCTCCCTAGGCTTCCAGTAACTGCCCGTATCCACTTCAAAACGCTGCTGCTGCTCTTCATAGTTACAAAGAAAGCCCCTTACCCTCCCAGCTCTCATCCGTACTTCAGCTTACACTAAGCTGGCTAGTGCGTGTTGCTCTGACCCGACTTTCGCTTTAGCCCATTCAAGAGTCCTCCCTGCAGTGACTCCCTGTACACATCTAAAACCTTGAACGAACTGCACAGTCCTATCTTCCTGTGAGCATCTGGTGACAAATCTCTCCTAACATAAAACTCCACGTCAATAGAAAATGTTCTTTGCCGAAAAACTGTCAGTTTTGCGTTTGAATGGCAACGATTGGAGGTGATCTGCCAATCAGTAAAAAAAAAAAAAAAAAAAAATTCCAATATGTAAAATGACCATTCAAAAGCATTAGCGAGTTGCACTGACAAGACTCTTTAGTGTAGATGTTGTTAATGAGTGAAAACAAAATTTCGCTCAACAGAACACTTCGGATTAGGAAATAAACGCTGTCTTTCTGCAATCTTAGAGGAAATACACAGAGGAGCTCCCAGCAATAATGCCCACAGTTCTAACAGCGCTATACCTTAATACTAGATGCCAAAGACAATTAAAATGTTAAAATCTGTAACCATGTTGTCTTGGTTTAAATATAATAGTCCAATATTGTTAAACTGCAGAACTGTGTAACATAGACTGCTCTCTCGCTCGCTCTCACACAAACACACACACCATGTGATGTCATCTCTGGTCCTAATTTATACAATCAATAATCGTTCATGATACAAAAGGCTTTTTAAAGCTCCATTTTAATTATAATGAATTAAGCTTTTAACACATTACAGTAATTCTGAGCTTTTTTTTCTGAAATATTGTGGCAAATACAAAGGATGTGCCTAAAAACACAATCAGTCTGACAATCTGTAAAATAATCTGATTTAAAACATTGATTTGTTCCTTCCCACCATTCAAATTTAAAGTATGAACAAGATTCTAATTTATACTTAAGGAAATGTTTATTAAATACACTAAGGCGCATTTTCTACAGATTTACTGAAATTAAAAGGAGGACAAAAAAAAAATAAACGCAATAAAATTAAATGTTCACACCATTTCCACCCTACCCTAAGGGTCAAACAAACACCCCAAAACCTTAAGCATGTAACATTGTTATTTGCTGTTAGTGGATTTTGAAAAAAATAATAGAATATCTTTTTATAAAAAAGGTACACTTAACCAATTTTTAGGTGTGCAGATAATTTATAATTGGCTAAAATTGGCATATCAAAGGTTTACCACTATTGTTCAACAGCATTTGTCCCTTAAAATATCTGATTGCTACATTTGTACTTCAACTAATTTCTTCCCCAAACTTGTCAAATGACTTCAGTTTGTTAGCTACTTCCTAATCCTTTGCATTTTTCCTAATCATACTCTTAGCTATGTTCATTAAATGTAGAAAAACATGAAGGACACCCACTGCAAACTGCTCCTGCCTTACACATTACAAATTTCATCCTGCACCAAACAGCTTTAGCACTGGGAAAATGCACAATCTGCAGGATTAATACCATCCATCTCCAATGCCAAATGTTGCATCAAACATGCATTTAATAATCCTGAAGCATTTCACTTGCAGATCCCGCAGATCACAGATGGGAGACACTGCCAATATTGCTTTTTTTTTTTTTTTTTTAGAAAAGGCCCCCTTGTTGCCAAGGAAACCAGCCCCCACCTTTTCCCCCCTTCATAAAGTCAGGACATGTCACCAAGTGGCAGACACTTTGTGGGCTGTTAGTTAATAATTCAGAGATAAATGCATGGTTTTGTGTTGGAAACAGGTGCCAGAATGTCACAGGGCTTTGGAGGAAGTAACAACGCAGGAGAAAAAAAAAAAAAAAAGAATTAATGAGGGAGTTTGCAAGGAGGGTGAATGTTTTCCCCCCTTTCAGCCTTGTACGGAGCTACAAAAGCACCACCCTGAATACAGGCTCTAAATCCAAATTCAAAACGTGCGCCGTGAGAAGTTTTTATGTCGGAGGGAGAGAACGTAAAAAAGGCAGGGGGATTGTAAAGGAGCAAAAAGCCATGGCTCAATAGGAATCTGAAGCATTGTCCTTACACAGAAGTGGGTTTGCCCCTGAGGGTGACATTCTCCCAGGTCAAAGGTCAGAATGGCAGGGGGTGCATACTTCACTCCCAGTGGTGTTTAGATCAGCCCCCCCCCCAAATATACTTAATGTCCTTTAGCTCTCCTGGAATCTGCTGGTTTTGGACAAGAACAACATGTAAACCTGCTACACAAACACGCCATGTCCACTTTATTGTGGGCTTCTTTTTTTTTTGCTTTAATCCATGCTAAACCAACATCAATGACTCATCAGCCAGAAGAATGTTTGCTTTATTTTCAACCGCATTTGATTCAAGGAGAGCGAAATGAAAGACACCCATCTGGTCGGAATCAGTGTGATTATCATGTGATTGCAGGCATCTGTTTCCCATGTGATCCATTTTTGAAAATGCTTGATATGTTGTTTAACCCACTACCCCTTTTATTGAGATAAACCCAATCCATATTACCCAAAAGTGCAAAGAAAGGGCACTGCTGTTTTTTTACTGATATTGTGATCACGGGTGGGCTGATGTTAAAATTCAGCCAGGGAGCATGGTTTGGAGAGGACTTATCTAATTGCTCAAAGGATGCAAATGGAACCATAATTTTAACAAAAATACTTCTATTGGTAGTATAACAATATAATGTTTTTATACTACCAATAATAGTAGTAAAAAGTAGTAATATATAGGCTAATATTATGTTTTATGTCGTCACAACCAGAGGTTATGTCACCTAATTTAAATAATCAATAATCGTTCATGATACAAAAGGCTGTTTAAAGCACAATCAATAATATATTGAATAACACATTACAGTAATTCTGAGCTTTTTTCTCTGAAGTAAGCACAATCAGATTGTCTGACAATCTATATCAACAAGATTCTTATTTATACTTAATTGTTTATTAATTACATAAAGGTGCATTTTCTACTGATTTACTGAAATTAAAGAGGTCAAAAAAAATAAATGCAATTTAATTAAATGTGAACACCATTTCCCCCCTACCCTAAGGGTCAAACCAAGACCCCAAAACCTTTCAGGGTCATACTCCTATGTTTTAAAGATTCAGAACACCAGAGACTCTTGTAGTTAACAGAGACCATCAAATGCATTTTCTATGTAATTGCAATAAACATGTAACATTGTTATTTATTTTGAGTTGATTTTGAAGAAAATAAGGGAATTATTTTTAGAAGTTTCAATTCAATACAATTTATTTATATAGGGCCGATTCACAACAGATGTCATCTCAAGGCACTTTACAAGAAAAGTCATTTCAATTCAATCATACAAAAATTCCAGTCAGTTTAAAGGTTTAGCTAGCTTCCTATTTAAGGAATCCCAGCAGCATGCATCAAGTCATTGACTGGCAGTTGCCCCCCGTTGATGCAGACTCAGACCACAGCAATCCCTCACACCGAGCAAGCATGTAGCGACAGTGGAGAGGAAAAACTCCCCTTTAACAGGAAGAAACCTCCAGCAGAACCAGGCTCAGTAGGAGCTGCCATCTGCCACGACCGTCTGGGGGTTCGAGAAGACAGAGCAGAAACACAGAAAGGACAGAAGATCTGATGTAAGAGTACTTTCTATGTTAAACAAAGTAAAAAGTTGACAACAGGACATGAGGGATGCTCAGTTACTGGGAGCTTCATCCCAGCCAATGCCCCCCCCCCCCCCCCCCATCCAACAGGGCATTGTAGCTAAGCAGGATACCAGACCAGGTGTATTTAACAAAAAAACTTCTATTGGTAGTATAACAACATGTTTTTATACTGCCAATAATACTACTAACATGTTTAAGGTAGTAATAGAGGTGGGTATCTACTTACATTTACTTCAGTTGTTTAAAAAAAATACTTTCAGGAGTAGTTTTACTGCACCACACTTTTTACTTTTACTTAAGTAAAATTATTATAAAGTATCACTACTCTTTCTTGAGTAGAATTTCAGGATCCTCTACCAAGTAATTTCACTGAATCAAAACAATCGTGTTTTAACCAAAAATCCACCAGTCAAGGAGACCTCTTGAGTGAGTCCGCTTGTCTGTACACAGGCTTTGTTTTCCTAATGTTATTTTCTAGCTGATGAGCCATTTGGTGATCAATTAAATATACAGTAAACACCATATATTGTCACTAGAACCCTGTTCTGACACAGATACATTACCTATTGTAAGTATTTTTTAAATACATTTTATGTTTGATTTGCAAAAGTGTTTCTTCTGCTTTAAATTTATTTTGTAATTATATTTATGTGTTTTAATGATTGCATTGTACTCTTTAAAATACCAGAATTCGCAGACAACTTGATATTTTTGTCTATGTGATGAAACAATTTTAAGTAATCCATGCCATTAGAACTGATCTGATATTCTGATCAGTTACTCAGTACTTGAGTAGACTTATTACGTATTTTGACTCTTGAGTAAATTCTTGGATGGCTACTTTGTACTTTAACTTCAGTGCTACTCTTACTTGAATACAATTTTGGGTACTCTACCCACCTCTGGTTGCAACATAAAAACATGCAGGGATATTTCCAAACTATGTGGAATTGAGCGCAGCCAGAGAGACGGAGATATTTTTCTATGGCTTATTTAGTGATTCAAGAATGGAATAAACATCTTAGACTCTGGGATTGTGGACAATATTTTGTTTTTGGACAGCAATCTCCATATCAAGTAAGTATGATGAGTACGCACTCTGCTGCTCTGCAGGCTGATGGACGGTAGAGATCATCGAAGATGCGAAACGGCAGTACCGCTCAAAAAGATCTTCTATAAAAAGGAAGATTCCTCACTCACTCACGCACACAAACAGACACACAGCAGGATCACGACAGTGGGTCAACCGTGGCTGCTTTTGGAGTAGGCTACCAAAAAAATAAAAAAAATAGTTTCGGCCACTGGCCCTAGAACAGACCCACCATTCAGGAAAACTCCCAAATTTCCCTATGGTCAGCCTGGGCTTGATTGTGATTTTTTTTGTATTGACTTACAAATGTAATCCCACCTCTCAAACCTTTTTACATTTTGTAACGTTAGAACCACAAACCAATATATTCATGCACAATTGTGGAGTAGAAGGAAGAAGATGCATGATTTTAAAAATTGATTTAAGAAAGAGGGACAAGAATAAAACCATTGTTTAAAAAAAAGCAATAAGAAGTGCTGTTTTAATTTTGCTGCAAGTCATGTATTGGACACAGTAAACATGTGATAGAAGGTGGTCTGGATAGATGACAACAAAACTGAACTTGCTGGCCAACATGCAAAATACGAATACTGCAGATCACCTTTAACACAATCCACACAGAAGCAGGATGATGGGGATGTTCGAATTTTGAAAGCCATGCATCTTTTTTTCTTCCCCGTCACAATTAAAATACACTGTATTGGCCCATCACATAAAATCCCCCCCAAAAAAATACAAAAAATGGATGTTGTGGATGTGTGTATATTTCTGTAATAAACCATATCTAAATATCCTCTATCATGCAATGCTTTTTTCAGAATGTCCTGCACAGCACACATTCAGCTTTTTCTTTTCAAACACGTCATGAATACTGCCAACTTTAAACGCCAATCTCTGCTGGTCAATCATTGAACTATGTCTAAAGTAATGATTCACCTCCTGATGCAGTGTTTAAAGACGACTGTTTAAACACTGAATCCTGATTTCCAAGGTGGTTTTAACTCTGCTATCAGCTTACACTTCATCAGGTCAGAGCCTTCAGGTTCTGACAGACACAAAGGTATAGATATTATATAGCTGGTCTGGCTCTGGACCAGTTACCTCAGAGTGACCCCTCTGTAATGGGCATTAGAGCCTCACACTCATAAGCCAACTCATGACTTGGAAAGAGAAGTGATTTCTTTTTAGGTTTATCTTTTGTGTGTGTGCCAAAAGGTAATATGAATGCACATGCCCTGTCCACTATAATCACATGCATAAGGAATTCAGATTCTGCAGCCAAGAGAAATACTTTGCATAGCTTATTTAAGAAAATAAAGAGGATTTAACTCAAAAACAAAGGGTGAAAGACAGAGTGATCAAAGTGAAAGAATAAAAAAACTGCAAGTATATTTCCTAGTTTTTCCAAGTGTTTTTCCAAGTGTTATGTGTGGACCTTTAGCATAATATAGTAAATTTAACATCTTATTGTCACGTGTGTGTGTGTGTGTGTGTGAAATCAAGCTAGGAGTTTGTTGGTTATATACTCATTCTGGCATATTTTAGTCTTAAAAAGAAATGTATTGTCAGTAAAAGAAAAATTTGGAGGGTACAAAAAACAAAACAAAAATCCCCACAAAACTATAAATGCACAGATTATATATATATATATATATATATATATATATATATATATATATATATATATAATATATATAATATATATATAGCATTTTGAAAACGGCAGTCTGTGTGTCCATTCCAACGGATGTAGATCCTTGTTTTAACAGATTTCCAAAAGGCTGCCAACATTTCCAAATCTAGAAATTTCCATTACAGACAGAGAGGTGAAAAGGTCTAAAGGATAAAACAGAGCACTTTAAACAGCCTTCCTGTTATCTCCTGAAAGTCTGAAAGTCTCACTCTCTTGCAGCTTGAAAGAACAGCTGACATGGTTCCATAGCAATGAACTGTCTATTAAGATAGCTTTTTGTGCTTTCTCTAACTTTTTGCCTCAGGGCAGTCACTCTATGACAGCGTTTGCCATTTTAAACAAAGACAAAATGATTATGGAGTCGACATTTTATACCATCTAGGCATCCTATATTTGCAACCCTTACTAAAATAGCAGTCTCCGTGTCTAATAGCAAGGGAATATATATTCTTAGAACCTCACTTTACAAAACCCTGCCAACCTTTCTAAATCTAACATGTTCCTTCATGCGACAAAACAGGAAACCTATGTACCGTTTAGGCTTCCTGTTATCTGCTAAAAGTGTTGCTGTCCTTTACTTTGTCAGAAATATCTAGATATTTCATATACAATACCATTGTGGATGCGAATTCATTGTGTCACTATGATCTGAGGTGGCTTTTTGTGTGTTCTACCCTCAGTAACAGCCTTTACAGTAAAGAGTGCTGTAGCTCTTAGTGCTTAGTTTGGTGCATTCACACACTGGAATAGGATTGGAGTTTCATATGTACTAGTCACCAGGCAATTTGGCAAGCAAAAAAAAAAAGATCCAATAGAAGCTGGCAAATGTACAAACAGGTTAGTTAATAAAACTAAGGGTTAATTGGGTTAATTGTTCATGTGTTCCAAAGGCATCAAAATAAAACCAATTGAATCAACTAACATTTTAAGAAAGCTGAAACAAGCAGCTGAAATTAATATAACGTCTGCATTGATTGAAGAATCATTTTAACCTCATTAAGTCGGCACAGTGGCTATCCCACATTAATTATATCAAACAATAAACACATTAATATAGCCCTACAGCCGGTATCTTTTGCACATGCTTTTTAATACTTGCTGTTCAATTAGCTACACTCCGCTAACAGGCCCTCTGCAGCTGTGCATCAATTCCAGTCATTACTGTTTCTCTGGTACCCCGATTTCCTGGAGTGCTGGTGGCAGGGGAGGAGGCGCATGTTTGTGTGTGTGTGTGTGGAGTGTAGTGGGGGAAGTGTTTGGTGATTTAGACAGCATCCCTGTTGTGACCCCTGTTTGCCCCCTGCATTTAAGCACCCACCACTCCTCCTCTTCCTCCCTACACCGGAGCCCTGGAAAGTCTGCCTGAGCCGGAGCGAATTCCCCGATCCCATCACAACAACACATTAATATTTATGAAAATTTGAAGGAACCATTTCAGACACATTATCAGTGTGTTCAGCATATATCATCCTCGCTCTGAATCCCGTAGGTTTATATTCTAGCTAATGCATCTTGAAGTGGCTGATTTAGCTAAGCTACACCAAATACAATAAAAAATTTAAGCCAATTTGTAAGAAGATTGAAGTGGTGACTATATAAAGCATTATAATAGTCTATGAGGGGCACGATTTAGGAAAGTGATTCAAAACTATGCTCTTCAGGGTGCTTAAGTTTTCTGCAGGTCACCCTTGTAAATTAGATTTTAAGTAATAAGCAAATAATATTCAGGTAACTCAAAACTAACTTTGAATATTTGTCATTACTCTATTTTTGGAGTATTTATGGAATAATTTACTGGCATTTTATTGATTACTTAGATGTGGCTCAGTGCATTTAGTCATTTAGATGTGATCGAGATGACAGAACATATCTAGTGTGCAGTTGCTGTGTGGATTAAAAAAAATGTCATATAAGGAAGGACATACTGGTTCAAGAAGATAGAAAGGCAACAGCGTTTTAAATAACCATGGGTCATCTGTAAGAGAATAACTCTGAAAGCACATGTCAAACCTTGAAGCAGATGGACCACAGCAGCAGAAAACCACCCCTATAAACTGAGGATTGTTGAAATGATGCTTGAGTGTTGCTGTTGACCATCTCCCCTACTTTATACCTACAGTCTAGTTACCAATCTTCTGATAGCTACTTCAAGTAAGATGATGACTGTCAAAAAGCCCAAATCATCTTAAACTCCTTTCTTAAGCATGACTTTTGCCCATTTTCCACTAGGGTCGGCTCAGC
Organism: Valencia hispanica; assembly: GCA_963556495.2. Classification (NCBI taxonomy): domain Eukaryota; kingdom Metazoa; phylum Chordata; class Actinopteri; order Cyprinodontiformes; family Valenciidae; genus Valencia; species Valencia hispanica. The sequence continues at coordinate 18,883,292 of OY747700.1, forward strand.
CTGGACCGGGTGTGGTCTGCCCCTATTTAGAGCATTTCCACTACTTTTGTCTGGGCGGAGCCGAACCCTTTTGTTGGACTACCTCTGGCTCAGTCCGAAGCAGCCCGAGGCGACCTAAGATGCCCACCTATGGACTGATTGGTCCGGTAAATTGGTGTGTGAAGTGATGTCCCAGAAAATAGCGACGCATGGTTTCCAACAAGTTCAAAACATTGCTGGGGGAAAACTAAAAAACATGAAAGTGCGGATATCGGGCCATAAAGGACCACAATAGCCGGAGTTGGGCAGACAGCAAGCACTGGAAGTGCTTTGCAGAAATGGACGGAATTTATGATAAAAGACCAGCAAGCAACGGGAGAAAGAGTGGGCTAGATACCGGCTCCAGTATTGGCAATGTCGGAAAACAGTGAGTGATGAGTGATTTTCACTAGAACTTTTGCTACGCTGAGCCCGCCCGTGTCCTCGCCAACTGCAGAGTTCCTGAGATGGCAATGGAAACACAACCAGGCCATGCTGATGCTACATGGCTCGGGCTGAGCCGACCTTAGAGGAAAAAAGGGGCATTAAAGTTCATTGTACTCCAATGGCCTCCATGGTCACCAGATCTCAACAGAGCACCTTTGGTATGTGTTCGAGAATTAAACTGGCATCATACTTCTGCAGCTGACTAATCGGCAGGAACTATGTGATGTCATCATGTGAAAAGGACAAAAATCATTGAAGCATGTTTCCAACATCTTGCTGAATTCCTGCCATGAAGAATAAAGGCAGTTCTGACAGCAGGAAGGTGTCTAATCATTTTTTTTTAATGAGTGTATATGTACAATGGCTGGCTAGTGGCAAAAACTGAGCAGGTATCTTGTACTTTTTTAGAGCAAATAGGCTGACCAACTGGACTTTTCTGGAGGATAATCTTTGAGAAAGAAACCATCATCCTCTACAATTCCTCTAGTCTGGCTTTTTAGGGCACATCTAATAAAGTGGAGGGTTATTTTTGGACCTTTTCTACCCAACACTACCAGGAACAAACCTCATTAATCACAGGGACACACTGAATCTACTTCAGCTCATAAAACTTCGAACAGCAGACAAAATGCCCGTGGACAGACTCTTAAGCAAACAAGCATCCTATCAGAGCCTTAGAGCCCGATTTGGCTCATGTATTCCATTATTTATTGTCTTATGAATTGTTTATTTTTGATGCAAAAGAAAGACCATATACAAGAGCAACGCTGCTCCTAAAAAAAAGCTGCTCACTACCAGAGTTATGTTCAAACCTGCAGTTTCTGGTCACATGGAGACACTTTACGTCAACCCATTAACCCGTTTCCTTTTCCAGTCAAATGCTCACTAAAAGTCACATCTGTTTGGCTTCAGCTGCAGACCAGCCCTGTGCATTTGTACAGCCGAGCTCTACATGTGGACCTCCCTTGCATCTCTCCCAGCTTCCCCTCCCATTGCCAGCCTTTGTTACTCCATGCACAGTTTATCCTTCGCTTGTTCCACCCCCAACATAGTTTTCACTGCAGCTGTGACAGATTCAGACTTAAATAAGCTCCATCTTAGTGGCCACACTCAGATTAGTTTCATTCATATAAAGATGCAAATTAAGAAACTGTTAAGATTGTATTTCAGAGAAAGGTATGACACAGCCCACAATCGCAGTTACAAAAACACATGCATTTTATTTTAAGTTAGAAATACTCTTAATAGGTTGTTATGTCATTCACAATTTACCTGTGGTATACTGGGGATACCATTTCTTATTATTGATAAGAAAACTGAAAACTACATTCAGATGAGACGAGTTGGCTTATACTTGCATCAAGTAATGAAAGAACATGATGTGTAAAAGTACAAATCTGCTCCGAGAAACACTTCAAAAGACACCGACTACAAACCTCAGGAGCTCTGACGGAACAGACCAAGCCCTCTTTTCTTGATAGCAAAGCTCGTTGAACGAGGTGTAGCTCTCTGCCAGAAGACCTGAGGCTATACCTCACTTCATAAAAGGGGGTCTGATATACAGCTCAGAGCCACTTCATCTCCTGCAGAACCTCAAAATAAAACGTCCATCTATTAGCTACCCAAGGTCAGAACTGCAGAGGCAACGGAGACGATGACATGTCATTCTCTCCATAAAAAGATTCCTTCGGCGTTTATTGAGAAAAAGCCTCTTCCAAGTAACATTTTGTTTGTTGCCATATTCCCCAGAATTAGATAAGTGAAAAAAAAAACATTTAGTAACCAGTCCAGTCATTCTCCTGATCTGGCAGCGGTCAAGAGGGAACATTTAAAATCAAAAGCTGCATCTCTTACAGAAGAAGAAAAATGTAAACACTGGGTGGTTAATTCGCTGTGGAATCCTAATGTGAGATGTATCAAATACCTTTTGGATCATTTTCTGGCCTGCACCACAGTTAAATTACCATAAACAGTAATCAGACAAAATAAAGGTAAGTAAATGTTTGTAGTGGTGCATTATAAGACGTGTCTCTGCTCGCATCTGAAGCAACCTGGAGACACAACAGGATATTTAACAGCAAGAGAAAGAAAAGCAAAAGTGAAAAGGGAGCCTCTAAATAACAGATGGCATACAGTGAAATAAATTTTGTATCACTTTTACACAACGTGCCAAATGTTAAACTTGTATTTTCCTGCTAAATCCCAAACACAACATATCCAACAATGTTGCTACATGAATTTATTTAGTGGTTTTACAAAGAGGAACTGATCCAACTTCCAAGAGCTCTCTGCTGTCAGAACAAACATTTTCTGCTGTGGTGAAACTCAAACCAAATATATAAAAGTGGTTTATTGTGCCAATGTTCACACAAGATTAGTGTGTAACCTTGTGCAAGCATTGCTGAGTCCTTTATCATTATATGATCAGCAAAAAAAATGAAAACAAAAAAACTCCCTACAATGGCTTGTAAAAATATTCACACCCCTGGGACTTTTTCACATATTTCACATAATAACTTGGAATTTTAATGTGTTTTACTGGGATTTTATGTCCAAGGAGTATAGATATTTGAAGTTGAAGAACAACAATATGGGGTATTAGAAATATCTTACCAAGAAAAATATACAACGTTTATTAATATTCATCCTCCAACACCCAGAAAAAAATCCAATGAATTCAACTGAATTGGTTTAAGTGATAAACACTGACCACCTGTGTCAAATTGAATTTCAACAAATACAGCTCTTCTGTAATTTGCCTCAGTTTGCTGGAGAACAGTGATACAAAGCTCAGGTGGGAGAATCTGTGGACAAGACTGTGGAAAAGCCTTTATGGAAGAGTGGCATGGAAAGTAATCAAAGCAAAGCAATAAGATGTCTTGTTTAAAGTTTGTCACAAGCCATGCGGACCATACCTGTAGAAGAACGTGTTCTGCTTGGATGTGTACAAATGCAACTTTCTAGCCTCAATGCAAAATGTGTGGTGGGAAAGAAAGGATGGTTTTAAACTGCAGCTGTTTGATTCTCTTTAAATGAATCAGAGTTTGTTCACTCAGATTTAAAATCTCATCTAAGCTCTTGTGACAACCAGACAAGTCAACTCTGGTCTACTTGAAAACCTGGGTCTCCGTTCCCTTGTGAAGGAACCTTGGTGCGTTTAACTTACAGTAAGAAATGTAAATGGACTATCCAACGAACAACTAAAGCATACCATGGTCCATTTCTCTTCCCAGCTTTTTTTCTGAACAGGTGCAGTCTCCTCATAAATACAGAGGAACATGCTGGGTACCTCAAAGCCGGTCTGGTGCTCATACTGGACAGGTTCTTGTTTGAAAAGAAGTTTAGTTTGAAAACTTAATGCTTTACCTTTTCTTTTCTTTTTCTTTTTTTGGAATACTGCCCTAAATGAGCTGTTTTTGTAACTGCATGATTAGTCCAGGCTGTATTCTCCACTTTTAAAAGTACAGTGTAAAACTGAACCAAGCTAAATTAAACTGTGTTATTTCTTTTTAGGTATTACTTGCCAAATTCAACTTAGTACACCGCACTATCTTGGTGTAAAAGTGCAAAAACACTGCACATTACAGCATCCCAAACAGGAAACATGGTGATGGCAGCATCATGCTGGGGTGGTGCGGCTCTCTAAGAGGGCTAGGGAAGCGGGCAAATGTTAATACGAAAATGAATAGAACCAAATACAGAGCCTGGAAGTACACTTGTTAGATGCAGCAAAAGACTGGAGACTGTGGTGAAGGTTCAGCTTCCAGCAGGACAACAAACATAAACATCCAACTGGAGCTACAACACAACAGAATGGTTTAGTAGAATGGGTAAAAATGTTCATCTCTAGATGTGCAAAGTTTGGAAAAACATAACCTAAAAGACCTGCAACTAACTGCAGTGAAAGGTGGTGGTACAAAAGTATTGACCTAGTGGTGTTCAATAGAAATGCACTTCAGACTTCAGGTTTTTATTGGTAAGATATTTTTGAAAACAATGTAGAATTTTCCTTCCACGTCACAATTGCGCGCCGCTTTCGTGGAACTGTCATATAAAATCCTGATGAAAGACTGACGTTTGTGGTGATTTCATAAAAGAGCGTGAACAAGTTGAAAGTATTCTAGTATGAGGATTTTTGAAGAAACCTGCAACAGTGAGAGTCAGAAAAACAGCTGAGAAGATCAAAGGGTGGTGAAACAGACATGCAGACACAGAAGGCCCAGAGACATTAGAGTCAATTTTCAGGGTCATGTCACCCTTTTGGAGGGCTGACTGACAGGGCACCGCTCTGGTTCAGAGTTCAAGCCTTTAATAGCTCAGCTGGAACAGCATGACCTTAAAGTCAGCCGTTCACGCCTTACTTGCACACGGCCTCTGATCCAGTCTGACACCACTGTCTAAGATTTCAAATTGAACTTGTGCAAGTAAACTTTAAATTAAACATCTGAATTCCCTACCTTAATATTTTTTCAACTTAATGGCCTTAATGATTGGGATTCATCTTTAAATGCAAATAAGAACTATACAAACCTTTTTTTTCTTAATATATGAAAATTAAGTATAACAAGCCATCGAGTGTTTGTAGCTAGAGCTTGGACAGTAACAAGAAAATTGCAGGATCAGAGAAAAGAGCCCACTCAGAGCTGTATTTTTATTTCAGCTCCACAAGTCTGACCGCAGAGATCTGAGGCCACCCACTGATGCAAGCGGAGGTCACAGGACCTCACTAAGCCCTGGCTTCCAACAGACTCCTCTGATATCTAATTTCAGCAATTCTAGAGCTTTTATAGTCAAGAACATAAAATTCCCAGGCACAACCGTTCCAATGAGTCAGACACGTCTCCATTATTTGTGCACATTTTTAAAAGATATATATGACAATGGCAATTATGCCATCAAACAAAACTTAAAACTGTCCTAGCAGCAAAAAAGGGAAACTGGGGTGAAAAAATGATGAGACTGGCTTAGATTAATAGAGCAAAGGGCTAGAGGGTGAATTCAGCACTTCCATCACTGCAGCATGTTGCATCAGCAGCCATGTCTCACATCAAACACTGTTCAGCTTGAACAGTAAATGGGGGATGTGATGCAACATATCACTTGAATACAATGTAAAGGCCACCAAAACCACCAAAGTCGTTTCAGCGCTTAGCCTGAGCTGGTGTCAGAGCCACAACCACAACCTGACTGCCAACCCAGAACCCTGTCATTGGGTCTCTAGAAGAGTCTTATGCAATGAAGGTTTGATTATTCCCCTGTTATATCCTGTACTTTTTTTGAAGATCACTGTGCATGAAGGTAGTTTAACTACACAATATTTATTCCAGTATCCTTGCAACAAACACCATCTGTGAAACTTTCACAATCTCTATCTGATCTAATCCAAAAGCAGGAGATTAAAAAAAAAAAATAGTAGGGCTGTCAAACAATTGAAAATTTTTATTAATCACGGGGTAGCGGTGAATTAATCATGATTAATTTACATTCCTAAATATGACTGAAAAAGTTCAATTTTTGGTGTAAATAAAGGACAAAACTGGGATAAGTTTGCTCAATTTTGGAAAGAAATACAGGAGAGATACATGGAACCTTTGTTTTGAATTCCACAATCACATTTACACATGGCCTTTTTAACCTGTAAATCTTTTAGCCAGTTATAAGGCAAATTAACTGGTTAATATTTTCTGAATGTAAAGCTGACCATTTATTATTTATTTTGGACAACCCTGAGCATCCTCTTTATGAGACTATCCTACAACATCAGAGTGTCTTCAGTCAGAGGCTTCTTCAGTTTCTGTACACAGACTGCAAACAGGAGATCCTTCCTTTCCACAGCCATCAGGATCTACGACAACTCCTTGAAGAATTAAATAGTATGAGGTAATTTCTCTCTGGGATCAAACTATTTTTAAATAGATTTTTTTTCATAATAGAGGGATTATGTGGTTATGAACACCAAGATGCGTGCGCAAAAGGTGACACCAAACCTTTACGTTACTCCCTGGTTTAATTCTACAAATTAATCGACCTGCGTTAACGTGCTGATTTTGATAGCCCTAATAAATAGAGAAAGATTTAGGAATGCCCCTTCGCAATAATAATAAGAGGACAACAACCAATAAGATTAACTACCATAACTATGCAGATGATACTCAGCTCTACATTACGAGGTCACCAGGTGACTTTGAACCCATCCAAACCCTAAGTAAATGCATCGAGCAAATCAGTGGATGGATGTGCCATAACTTTCTCCAGCTGAACAGAAACAAAACAGAAGTAATTACTTTTGGACCATAAGAGGAACGATCAAAAGTCAGCACACAGCTTCAGTTAATACAGCTAGAAACTACTGATCAGGCCAGAAATCTACATGTAGTAATGGACTCAGACCTGAACCTCTAGGGTCACATAAAGGCAATAACAAGGTCAGCCTTCTATCACCTGAACAACATTTCTAGGATTAAAGGACTGATGTCGCAACAGGACCTAGAAAAACTCATCCATGCGTTTTACCTTTAGTCAGATTGATTACTGCAACAGCGTCCTCACAGGTCTGTCTAAAATATCACACAGCTGCACCTGATCAAGAACGCTGCTGCTCGTGTCCTCACTAGAACCAGGAAAGTAGAGCACATCACCCCAGTTCTAAAGTCATTACACTGGCTCCCTGTAGCTCAGATAATAGACTTCAAAAAACTTTTACTAGTTTATAAATCATTGAATGGCTTAGCGCCAAAGTATGCTGAAGATCTACTGTCACTATACCAACCCATCGGACCACTCAGGTCCTCTAATTCCAGTCTACTCAACATCCCTAGAATTAGAACCAAACATGGAGAAGCAGCTTTCAGTTTCTATGATCCTCTAATCTGGAACAAACTTCCAGAAAACTGCAAAGCTGCTGAAACATTGAGTTCTTTCAAATCAAGGCTAAAATACCATCTGTATTTAGAGCTGCCTTTGAGTAATGTTTGCATGTATAATATGTTCTGTGTGTTTCATGCTGTTTTTAACTTTATCCTTAATTCATGTCTGCTTTTGAGTAATGTTTTTATATGTCATATGCTTTGTTTATGTTATTGCTTTTTTTACTTTATCCCTTAATCATGTAAAGCACCTTGAATTACCTTGTTGTTGAAAGTGTGCTATACAAATAAAATAGCCTTGCCTTGCCTTGTAACATTTAACAGTATGACACCCAAGTCTGTTTTAGAACCCTGTTCCCACTGACATATTGTTTGAAAAACATTCTCTGCCACACCTCACTTACTAAGGGCACGCTGGTTAAACCTCCAGTTGGCTACAAGTGGCAGTCTGTTAAGCAACCAACTGTAGCCTGGGTACCTTAATGGATTGCCTGACTAACTAGCATTAGTTTAGACTTTTATCACGCTGTACAGTGCATAACAGCAAAAAAGCTATCATTCTAACTGTACATTAAGCACTTGAAAGCTACAATTAAATTTACTAGGTATTAATCCTATATATTTAAGTCTTTGTATCAAACTAAATGTTTCAGATGAAATTACATTAATATTTAACATGTTAAATTATTTTAGGATTAAGAATGAAAAAAAAGTTTCCATCATAAATGAAAGCATTAAGATTAGTTAGTGGTGCATTATACAAAGGAAAACCTTAGGAAATGGAGGAACTATAAAGACCATATTTAATTCTAAATATCTACTAGAAAAAAATGGACCAGAAAGAAATTATTGTCATACTTTGATGTCTAGAGTTTTGAAAAGACTTGATTGATATGACTAGGACGACTTGGATAAGGAAAAGATCTATACAGTGAACTTCAGTTCATCTGGAGTGTTTAAAGCATTTCCGACTACACACAGCATAGCAAAACATATCGCGACCTTCGAGGGGCCTTACAATGATTTGCAATCAAGTCAAACATTTATAGGAGTAGAAAAAAAATCTTTTGAAGCCTGCCAGGATCAGAAAGTTGGATGATAAAAAACACACTGTGCAGCTTTTGCTTCCAATGATCCGTTGAGTTCTTTGATACGAATAGGGTAATTTTCTGCCAAGGACTTCTTTGTAGTCAACATCAATCAAATCTTTCAGGCCGTTTTCTTTTTTTTTTTGTGTCAAACTATTAAAACTGACTTTAAGAGTAGGACTTCTGTTTAAGTTCTGCACATTTAGACCCAATATTTCATGTGACATTAATAGTCTCAGAAGAACAGAGTCCAGTACAATAGTCTAATGCTTCAGAGCGTGGGGTCCGTGAGCACTTGAACCTCCTTTAATGGCTATATAAATGAAGCAGAAGGAAACCAAAAGAGGAAAGAAAAAGGCTTCAAATTAAAACAATTTTCCCTATGTTCTTGTTTTTAGAATACAATATTATCAGAATGTGTTTAAAAGTCTATAAAAGAGAAAAAGATGAAAGAAAAAAATGCTTCGAGCTATTCTGAACTATGCAAAGTTATTGAAAAAATATATATCAATCAAAGGCAATTTTACGAGAAAACGCTGAAGCATAATTTTTTCCAACAACTGGTTTTGGAAAAATGTCCAGGAAAAAGTAATAAATGTTTTTCACAGTTCCAAGATAATTGGACTGAAAGGGTGAGGGGTTTTCAGAGCAAAGTTCAGTAAAAGGCCAATACTAAAACTGAATGTTTGCATCAATATGAGTCATGGAAGACCACAACCAATGGCATATTAATGCAAATACCAGGGGGAATAAATGCCAAAAGAAGTTAAAGGAAGAAGAGGTTAAAGATGCAACACCAAACCTGGAAAAAAGCTTACACATCACCAATAGGTCCTTTGTTTTATTCTCAGACTGTTTTTTTGTTTTTTCTTTGTTACAGTAGTCTTTATTAGGCAGACTCTGAGCAATATGAGCTTTAAAAAGTAACAGCCAAAATCAAGCTTAAAGGGATAAATGGGTGAGGTCAAGCTAATCTTGTGTCTGGGGCAGCTTGAAATCCAATGTGCCTTTACTGTCTAAAACAGACACAAAAGGGGTTGTTGTTCTGAGTCTGATCGCTCCATCAAAATTACTACAAGCGTCTCACCGGAGCCCTTGACCCACTCAGCCTGTCTGCTGCAAACTATCCATGCAGCTCCTGAATCATTTGTTAGGTCTGAATTTAGAATGGAGCAGTCAAAGCCACCTTTGAGACCATACAAGGTACAAGTGTGCATGTAGACTGGGTGCTGAGGTGTAAAGGAAACGACGTGGTAAAAAAAAACAAAAAAAAACACGTATGACTTTTTACCCTAAAATAAACATTAGTGAACCAAACTTAGCAAACCAACTTGATGATATACAGCAAATTATTTGTTTAAGCTATTAACAGTTTCAGATTTCCAGACAAACCTTTAACACTCAACTTTTTGAATCTTCTATTACAGAAGAACCGGGAATCTTCTGGCTTAGAAACTTGCAGAAATGTTACATATTTGTATATTCAATTCAGTTCAATTGAGTTTATTTTTATACCACCAATTCACAACACGTCATCTCAAGGGACTTTACAAGAAAAGTCATTTAAATTGAATCACACATACATTCCAATTAATCATTCAGTTCATTATTCCAATCAGTTTAAAAGCTTTCCATCTAAAGAAACCCAGCAGATTGCGTCGAAGCTTTGATTTGCAGCATTCACTTCTCCTGAACGAACATATAGTGACAGTAGACAGTCGCCTGGGTTGTCTTGTTGCCTTCACAGCAATCCCTCATACTGAGCAAGCATGTTGTGATAGTGGAGAGGAAAACCTCCCCTTTAACAGGAAGAAACCTGGCTAAGTACGAGCGGCCCTCTGCCACGACCGACTGGGGGTTCAAGACGACAGAGCAGAGACACAGAAAAAACAAAAAGAACTGATGTAAGAGTACTTTCTATATTAAAGAAATAAAAAGTTGATTACAGGACATGGAGAATGTTCAGTTACTGGAAGCATCATCCCAGTTTAATGCCCCTCTCCAATAAGCCATCACAGCTGAGCAGGATGCTGGACTAGGTGTAGCTTCTATGGAAAAATTTGTTTTCTCTTCAGTTAGAGAAAACAAAGTTAAAAGTTGAAATAACAGCATATATTGCAATTGCAGAGTAGTAGAAGAGAAAAGTAGAAGCGTGAAGTGGACGGTCTGTTCTCCAACAGTCTAAGCCTATAGCAGCATAACTACAGAGACAGCTCAGGATATCCTAAGTCACTAACTATAAGCTTTATCAAAAGGGACAATGTTAAGCCTGGCTTGAAAGTAGACAGAGTGTCTGCCTTACAGACTAAAACTAGGAGCTGGTTCCACAGAAGAGGAGCCTGATAACTAAAAGATATGCCTCCCATTCTACCTTTAGAAATCCTAGGAACTACAAGTAAACCTGCAGTCTGAGAGCGAAGTGCTCTGTTGGGAACATATGAAACAATTAGATCTCTGATGTATGATGGCATCACTCCTGGAACGGATGTTTCTACTTTTAGTAATATTCTGGAGGTGAAAGGGGGAAATCCTAGAAACCTGTTTAATATGGGATTTTAATGTCATGTCTTCGTCAAAAATAACACTGAGGTTCTTTACATTATTACATTTACACTCTCTAGCTCTTCAGAGTCTTCGGTATGTCTCCACTTTCTCGTGTATCTCGTTCAGTTGCTCATTAATGATCACAACGTCCGGTTGGTTGGTCATCACCATTTTGTCGGTTTCTATCTAGAAGTCCCACAGGATCTCAACTTGGTTAATTTCTACCACCTCAAGAAGCAATTCTCACTTCCTCAAATCCGTATATACCGCAGAGATGTTTCTGTACACCAGGGATGGCCAAGTTTAGAGAGTTACTATCCTGCACCTGTCAGATGCATCCCTGTACCAACGCACCAGAATAAAATGGCTGAATCGCCTCATCAGCTTGTCATGCAGCTCTGCAGAGTTCTGGTAACGAGCCATTCCTTTGATCCAGGTGTGTTGGAGAAGGATTGCATCTCTGCGGAATACGGATTTGAGAAGGTGGGAATTGCTTTCAGGAGTGGTGGAAATTAACCAATCTAAAAATCATATGGGACTTCAACTTGAGGTTTGACCAGTTTAAGTGTTTTAGAACTTGTACAACAATAAATCAGAAGTTGGCAACATCAGTAATTTTAGCCCAGTTCATTGTTAGCTGTGCATGGATATATTTTCTGACGAGCCTTCGTAAAGTTGCTTAATATATGAAACTGCAATTGTCATCGCAAACAACTGTTAGGATGCAATATCTGGTAGGTTATACTATTAGCTACAAGCTTTAGTTCTTGCTTAAACATTTCTTTTATGCATTGCCTGCTTGCTTAAACATATTTTTAGATAAGTTGTAGGAAACAAAATAACCATTTACGTAGTGTTAATTTTCATCAAACTTTCTTTCCCCACAGCCGAAAATGGATGAATGCAAAGAGAAAAATACATAACACTGAGAAAGTAATTGTAACATTTCCCTGGTTTCAGTTTCCATTAAGAAAAAAAAAAAAAACTTTACCTTTGGTTATTACTTGATCATTACTTTTAGTAAGCAATGCATGTTGTTTGCATTTCTTCTGCCATAAACCGTACACAAAAAAATTTACTTTTTAAACAGAGAAACCATGCCTTAACAAAGAAAGTCATTACCATCCTATGCAAACCCTAGTACCAAGAGTAACTTCACAATTTCCACTAGTTATATATACATTGTTATGGCAGTCTTGTTCACAGGTGACTGCAGCGATACGGGCCATCTGTTTGGGCCTTATCACCAGGACGGCTTATCGCCTCAAACAGAATCAAGGCACTCTGGGAAATAATGAGACAGCGTGGCTGTAGCCATGTGGGCGTGTGGAATAACAGAATGAAAAGTGGCAGGTATTCTGTCTGAAAAGCCCCAAAGCTGTGCAGATAGGAGAGGATTATGACGAGAATCAAGTCTGTGCTGCCACATTACAGCCTTCATCCTTTTCCCTGCTGGCTGAAGGAGAGCACTAGTCTGCTGCTGCCGCCAGCCGCCTGAGCTTGCAGAGCGACCAAGATAGAAATCAGGCTGGTATTTTCCTGTCAGCCCTCTCATCACCTCTCCAGCCCTCCATGCCTCCCTTTTCTCCCGAAATGAAGGCTAATGGCATGCACTGAGTAGAGTAGAGAGGCAGAGAATGAGGGGGGAGCGAGAGTGAAAAGATGATAGGTGGCACAATAGCCAGTCATACCACATTTAAATGCTACCCCCCCCCCCCCCAATACACAGTGGAAATGTAAAATGAGTTGGACTGGACAATATATTCTTGTGTACGTCCTGTTTATTTATGTGGTTGAAAATAGGATTGCGATGCTGATTCTGCTAACTAGTGTGATTTGTCAAAGACACAGTTATTTGCTAAAAATCATGTTAGGGATTTTTCTTTTTCTAGCCTAAGAGCAATGTTTTCCTCTCCAGAGAGCTAACATAAAGAGCAAACTATGGAAGAACAAGTCCAAAAATAACATCTGCATCAAATTGATCAAGTCTGCTAACACCTCAATACAGTAACCTAGTCTAGAAATTTCAAAGAGTGTATTCCCGTAGCATCTGTTTATGGAGGTTCAAGAAAATAGGTAAAAAAATAACCTTAGAATTATAATTTAAAAAAGGGAATGTCATGTATTTACAACATTTTAGAAATCAGTATGAATGTTCAATTTTAAATAAAGTTAAAAAACACCTAATCCTCCGGCATTCAATTTTTGACGATTCCTAGGGATATTCCCTAAAAATCATTTGATAATTTTTAATGGAACATTTATTCTATTTGTGAAAAACAAAAGATGAAAAAAAGGCATTAGAATTACTTCAGAATCAAACAAAATATACAGTATACTCCTGCCTATTTGTGGTTCAGTGTTCAAGGATTCTTTTCTGGTCATTAGCAAAACCTTTTTTATAGAGTATATCTAAAATATTTGAAAGAAAACAAAGTTTGGGATGCTAAACTGCATAAGCACAATGCTACTTGACATGCTATTGGCTGAAGTTTGCAAAGCAGCCAATCCAGAAGTGTCATTCATTTTCATTGGTGCCGACTGGCTGTACCCCCGAGATCAGAGTTAAGCAAGACTGTTTGTATATTATATATATAGATTTTACCTATTCATGAGCAGCTGTGGTCCCTAAACCCCATGAATTCCAGGCATCCACTGTACCAGAAACTTGTGGTATGCCTTTGTGTACACTCCTAATATATATTATTATAACTGTAAATTACATCATTTAGGCAGCAGCAGGGCATATGTTGCCATCTTATTTAATATTTTTTTGTATTACTAATCCATGTGAAAATCTCCCACCCTTTCATACCTTTTGTAAAGCAATTATGAAAATATGCAAAACAAAATAAATGAAAAAAATGCAACTATAAGGAGCATTTAACAGATAAATCGAGCTCCCAGTAAAGAAATCACTAATCTATAGCCATTTTGTAGATTTCATGAGCCAAGTAAAAGTCATATGCAAAAATACAGTCGAAGGAGAGCAATTTGTGCATTCACAAACAGGAGCATAAACAAAAAATACAATCCCACCCTCCTATTCCAAAACACTAAGCAAAGATTATTTCCGTACACTTAATGAGCATCTGAGCGAGTTTATATACAAGTAGAAGACATTTCAAAGTAATTCCAGCATTACTGGGAGCATTCAGTGTCACACAGTGTCGTTGGGTTACAGATGCAGATGCCGTGGGCCCAGTGTCGAGCGGATCTAATTAAATGCTGTTCCACATTAACAGGATTGAGTGAACCTACGGATTTCTGACTGCTCCCTTCCGCCTATGAGTGGCATTCGTTGTAATGCATACAAGCAGGAAGCGGATGAAGAGCTTCCTAGAATGCGCGCAGATCCCACCAAAGACAAGCGAAACCGACATCCGTACACTCGGCTGACCTGACCGCTTTGTATCTTAGGGTGGAGGAACATGGCTGCAATGTTACAGTCGTACAATGGGCTAGTGGAGAGAGATTTTCAAAGTGACACTAGGAGCCTTTATGTGGCCGTGGGCGATTGCTGGAGGTGTAGCCTGTCCTGTCACTCTCAATCCTGGTCTAATTACTGGTGTCCTCCATGCAACTTTCTGCGTTTCTTGTGTTTACAATCAGAGAATCCCATAAACCCCCAAATCTTTCCTGTTGTGTTCCATATACAGCAAAATTCCAGCCAAGAAACTGGTTTATGAAACACGCAGTATTGTGTAGCTTCTCAAATGTGCAAACTCGACATCAAGCACCATATGTTATACTTAACATCATTTCAACTGTGCCGAGAACAAAAGTGTGCATCATTTCAACCATAATTCTATGTCCTGAGGTGAGTTAAGCAAACAAAACATAGCTAAGCTAAGTCAACAAAACATGAAATATGATAATATCTGAGCTGCGAGATAAAAACAGTAGGCCAGTGTTCTCAGAAATGGAGGGGGAGTCAGCTGGACAATGGAACCAGTTTGCTTTCTGTTTATGTGTGCACTCACATTTGTTGAGAGAACCGAACAACTGCTCAAGATCTTAAAATGGTGACTGAATCGGCTTTACTTAGATAATGTTTAAAGATTCTTATAATTACCATGAACAGACGGTCCAGGCTGCTTTTGCTGATCTCCCCCCTCCCCTCACTAAAAAGTTTTATGGAGCTAAAACATTCCTCATATTTCATTAACTCCCACAATGTAACAGGCCACTTTAAAAACAGCATGAGGTCAGCCTGCTTCTCCTGTGGGGGGAATAAAACAAGGCATGTAGTGAAAATTTATTCAACTCCCAACATAAATAATCTTTACATGTCTATAAGAATAACCAACATGTAATTAAAGGGGAAAAAGTACTTGTAAAAAATGTCTGCAAGTTAATTTTCAGCAGCAAACCCAGAAGATTTTCCATTATGCATTGCAGAAGACTACATGCATGTTTGACTGTGAAAACAAGTCGCGCCACCTCCAATCTATTTAAAATTTGCTTTCAAGCTGTCAGAGGTTTTGAAATACTTAAATAAGTATCTGATCAATAGTTCTTCAGGGCTCTGAAGAGCTTTCCTTAGGACTTTAACAGTGAAAATACAGCCAAAGTAAAAAATGTTGTCAAATGATAAATTATTCAGTCTAATTAATAATTTAAAAAAACTTTGAACAAAGTCAATACAGCATGGCATCTTCTTCTTAGGCTCGTCACCAGCTTGGTCAAACATTGTTGTGGGACACCATCCCACTCTGCAACCTGTAGTTGCTGCAGGTCAGGCCATGTAGTTGTATTGGTCACTCATGCACAAATAGTACACGGAGGCTGAATCCAGAACTGTACACTAAGGTTGAGGCGGTCCATTCCACCTTCTGCACTCCCAAGATCTGTAAGTAGTCACTGATAAATCCAACTCTGTGGGGCAAGTGTTGAGAACAGAGTTGTAGAAGAATCACTTTGCTACGGGTTGAAGAATTTCATCTGGCAAAGAAAATTTGGTGAGTTTTTCATGAATACAACCAACATAAACCCTCTTCTGCTCCTCCAACAAAGGTCTTTTCCCCATAACTGTGACACCATTAACAGGGAAATAAATAGGTTGCCCTACAGACTTTCACCAAAAGTGCTGCTAAATCCCACAGAGTGTTTGGACATGGTAATAATTGAGAGGAAAGGCATCTGAGAAAAATGTAGGTTAGCTGCAACAGATAACATCACGGCATTAGACACAATTGCATGTTTTCCTGTTATCACACAGCCCTAGTTAGCATCCAAATGATCCCAGAGTGATGCTCTCATGTTTTAGCTTACAAACTATACAGCTTTCGTATCAGCATATGATATATAAAATTCATCTTCAGAAGTAGGAGCTGGTGGTGGCCTCAAACAAAATAAAGGGAAAAGGATGGAAAGTATTCCAGTGACGCTACAAAGTTACAATCAGCGTCAACAGAGATAAATGCCTTATTAACAGGAGCTCAGGTCCAAACATGTAGAGCCATCTGCTAAGGGAAAATCTAGACTGACTTCCATTTTTATCTGCTTCATTCCAACATTCCTCTCAAAACAGAGTCAATAAAAAACAAAGAGAAATATACATTTGTCTTTAAAGATGTACACTTTGAAGTGTAAGACCCAGGCCAACATTCAATTATGTGTTTTGGCAGATTTGTTGGTCAGACTAGTCAAAATGTGCTTGGAAAAAAAGCCTCCTTGTTTGGGAAATCTGGAAAATGTGATTTGACAACAGTGCTGCACTAAAGAACAATCAATCCATCATCAGGGGAACAGTAATATCCTCATGGAGAAAGGGAAAACCTATTAACCCTGTTTATGGAACTTTACAGCCGTTATTGATGCTCATATGTGGAGATACAGTTCTCTGTATTCAGTTTCCTGTTGATTAGTCCTGCTGTCTGTTGCCAGGAATTAACCTGAAGAGCCGTTCAGATAAAGGATTTTTTTGTCCTGGAGGACTACAATGTTCACTTGTGTAATCCAACAGATCTGGGTGGTCTGGTGAAGTGAGCAGAAAATGGTCCAGTATGGACTGGTTCAGCAAAGACTGGACTTTTGTGTGGGACACTTCATTTCCCTGCCTCCAACTCATTTCTCCCAGCAAGTGAAAAGACCAAACGGACAATGCCACCGTTACTTCTTTTCATCTTTAATGAGCTCGAAACACAAACCTGGCTCACTGTTTCAACGAGGAGACTCAGTCAGCAATTTTCAAACATAATACAACATTAAAAAAAAACATTTGGGCAATTATGGAACAGCGACAGAACACAAAGACAAAAATGGTCTTGACGTAATTCTGCTTTTATCCCAGAGTCCATTCCCTAATGGCCCACAGAAAAACCAATAAATGCTAATTGCTCCTGAAAATATGAGCTCTTGGCTTGTAATGGCTCTGTGTCTTTCACATACTTGTCAATTTTTTCATATGTCTTTATAAAACTACTGCTTCAACCCTTTAATGAATTTACAGCACGGCACCCCTCCCTTCTTTAGATCTTTGGATAAGTGAAGTAATTGCCTGAAGATTGCTCAGAGTCCACTCGGTCGTTACAAGTCCACCAGTTTGGTCCCATAGCAACAGAAATCTGCAGCCTGGGGATGATTTTCTGTGACAGAGTGTCATCAAAGACATTTATTTGTAAATGAAAGAGCAGTCATCATCTAAGGCTATGACACAGGCTTAGATCATGGCTTTCATAACAGTATTATGTACATGTAAAATAAAGTGTCATTTTTACAATTATGGACGGACGGACAGACTTTTACAGAATGGGATAGTTAACATATCTGGAAATAATAGAAATATTAAAATTTTATGTTTCCTTTATGCAGACCTGGAAAATCTATAAATCACAATCCATATTCCTCCAAACAGCATAATAATCCTACAAGAAGCCTCATCCTAACCATTTGTAAGAAGAAACAGATCAGGAGTTTTCACCAGTAAAGTAACAAAAAAACAAAAAAAAACATTGCACACCCCCCACACAAATAAAGAAAATAAAGAATCTTAAAAAGTACAACAGTGCAACAAATTCCTAATCGTTTCCCTGTGAATATCTCACAGTCAGAAAAAGGCGGTGCTTTATCGAATTAATCCCAAGCAGCTGCTTAATTGGTGCAGTGCTGTATTCCATTAAGTTAAGAGTTAGAAATAAGCACATATCCTGCTCAAAGTTCTCCCTCATTGTTTTTGACTTTGTCTCAGCCTGAAGGTCCCTGTGTCCATCTGGGGGTAAATAAACAAACCCGTTATCTTGATTAGTGGGAAAACAATAATTACTTTGGTGGTACTTCGGACTAAGTTAATAAATTAATGTAAATGTTAAATCATGTATTGTTTCAACTAAAGTCAATTAAACAGATTTGGTTCTTGTTTTAAGGGGTGATTTAAAAAATATTCAGCAACTAGGCAGGTGTTTAACATTCTTCTTGTCCCATGAGCCACTCAAACATGATGAGATAACCCAAAACATTTCTGGTTTAGAAAAACTTTCACAGAAAATATTATCAACCTTTTTCACACAAGCAGCAGAGGAGTCTGAGGCATAAGTATCCATTTAAAAAGAAAACAGTATTTTCTACTACACGTCAAGACATATCTACGATTCATGCAGAAGGAGAGAGCAAGACATTCAGCAGATAACATGAAGGCTGAACAGAAAACAGCAAAGGAGATCTGTTTTAATATTTTAGGCTTTCTTCTCCATCACACAAACACTGAAAATATTGCCTCTAAATATATGTAAATAACATTTTATTGATTAAAAATCAAAATCTTCTAAAGCTGGCATCAGCAGGTAAAAGCTTTACAAAAATGGTCCAAAAAAAGTAGACTGATGCATCTCTAAAATATGAGGAGAATATAAATATTCAGGATTATATCTAGTTTGCTAAAGCGATTCATAGACTGATAACAAAAATCTAGCAAAAATGTTTGCAAAATGAAGAATGAGAAATGGGAAATTTATCTGCAAGATTTAAATTACTCCTTTAAAAAGGACAATGAAGTCAGAAAAGCAGCGAGTATTGGGCTGAATGGGTACTTTATCGATGGTAATGACCCACAGGGAAATAAATCTCTAGAGCAGCTGTGTAGTATTGATGCTTAACAAGCTCCGTCAAGAGATGGCTTTGCATACATTGAGCAACACTGCTTCAGCCCTCAGGTTTGCATTCCGCTGCTTTATACAAACACACAAAATCCCTCCCATGCATCATCAGAAAGTATTAATAAGCTTCTCTTGGAGAACCAAAAACACCACCTAATGATGATCTTAAAGGAAACGGTGGCTCCTGCATGCTCTAATTGTTCATTTTAAGTAGATTTCAGGCTTTTACTGCCTTTCAGGCTTTCTTACTGCTCCAATGCGCTCAGCCTGAGTGACAGACGCTTGTTGCAGCCAGAGGGCAGGAATCACTCTGCAAGGGCTCAAATGAAAAGGCCAGCAGTTGCATGGTTGGCACAGGGTGCAACACTAGAGCTCCCTCAAGCAGAGGTCGACTTCCTAAGGAGCATCGTTTTAAGCTCTCAGCACTCGTAGTAGATCAGCGGTCACCAAAAGCCCGTAATGCTGCTCCGGGGCCCCCAGTCGGCCGGCTCCCCAGCACCCGGCCTTGATCTGCAATTACCACACGTCACTTGCCATTTCACTGAAGAAAAAGGGAACACTTTAATGCATGAAAGGGTAAATGGGTGAATAATTACATTTTTAATCAAGCTGAAAGAATCTCCCAAACAATGAAATGGGGCAGAGTTACAACAGGAGGTGGGATCATCTTGTTTGAAAGGAAAAGAAAAGATCCACAGACCTCCCTGTGGGATAAGAAGTTTCAACTGCAGGGAGATGTTTAACTTTAAGTGCTTTAGAGTTGCAAATAAACCCCCACATTGGAGAAACCTCTACTTAAACGTCTTTTTTTTTTTTAAAGAATCGAATGTAAACCTAATCCTATTTTTTCAGCAACACTTCAACAAATGAAAAGGAGGAAGATAAAAAATGTTTCTGCTCTTCGTCTTTCTTTCTGCGTCCTGTTAGTGTTGTTGACCTTTATATCAATATCCCCTGTTAAAACAAAGAACAGATGTCTGACTAAAAAGGCAGTCAAACAAGAGACAATTTACCCCTTCACAAATGTATACCCTTTTTCATACCCATATACCAACGTCCTTAGCCACTGTGGATCTGTTTTTCCTTTGTAGGCAAGAATTGTAATGACTTATGGAGACAAATTGTCATTAAACTGCTCAAATGTCCATGTTATATCCCATTTTCATTTATAGTGGGTTCTGATCCCAGTTTGGAAAGGTCAGTCCTAATGAAATATGACAGAGGACCCCTGATCAAACCAACATAAACAATGTCCTGCTGGTGAAATGTACATAGAGGAGTCATGTAACCACATTTCCTTATAGTAGATTCTATAGAATGAGTAGATTCTACAGAATAACTTGAAGCCATTGGTTGTCAGAGCAGGTGCATAAAGTTAGGAACTACTACCTGGTAAGTAGGAAACATCCTGTGGCAATCAGCTCCATTTTGTACCAGACAAACTGGGGAACGAAATGACTAGGGTTGCAAAACTTTCCATAGGAACTTATAGGAATTTATAGAAATTAACTGGAATCTATAGAAATAAGCCAGGAGTACATTCTAAGCATAATATTGACTAAACTGTATCTATGCCATTCCTAATCATTTGCAAATAACACAGTTTATTGCAGGGGAACTGAGGTGGCACCCCCTACATGCACTGGTAATTCCTCTGTCACTTGCACATGTGATTTCTTGAGCCCGTTTAAAAAAAACAATGGCACCACTTTGCCGCAAAGCAGAGGCGGCATCAGGGAGCCTTTGGTCAGCTAGTGGCGGCAATATGGCTCAATAACCTGTTTTAAAAATAAGATTACGCCATGGCGGGATAGAGGGGGTGTGGGGGTGGTGTCCGGAATGTCGACGTGCAGGGTTGTATAAACTGAGAGGCAGAAGAGTCTGTGATAGACAGAAGCTCTCGGATCTCTGCATTGCTCCAGTTTGCCATCTCAGCTGACACAGTTTACAAATGCAAAATGAACTCCCCATCTTTACTTGCATTTTAAAATACTGTGATATCACCCTCTGTTGCGTGATCTTCATTCAAAAGCCCAGTGTTGCGGCAATATTACTATAAAGGTTGGCATCACGACTGGCGTAATATTATCGCCTCGCCCTGCTGCATTCGAAGGACACACTGTGGCATCAGTATTACTCTGATATGCCGCCATAGTGCGTCTTTTGAAGTAGGTTTTCAATTCTGGTCTACTAAGCTCACATTTTTTAACGACAATGGAAACCACACATTTGGGACCGTGCATAACATGAAGAGAAGTTTTGATTATATTATTGGGCCAATCTGAAATGAATATTAAATAAACATATATTTATGGTTATACTGTAGATGTCTGCCAGTGAAAAAAAAGCAAGATGTTTAATTGCGATATTTTGTTTAAATAAATTCTTATTTGCCGGTTATTTCCTATACATTTCATGGAATTTTTCCAGTTTTAAATATTTCCAAAATTCCCATGCTCAAATTCTCTTGGAAAGTTTCTGGAAGGTTTCCACCCCTTTGCAGTAATACAAATGACCAGCACATTAGATTTGATGATGGCTGGGCCCTTAATTAATATTAATAACGCATTTTATTTGTAAGCGCCTTTCAAGACTCTCAAGGTCGCTGTACATCAATAACATTAAAACACAATGAACAAAGATTGAAAATGTTACAAGCAAATCAACATATAAAATACATATAAGGTCGCTGTACATCAACAACAAGTCAAGACATAGAGAACAAAGGTTAAAAAGTGTAACAAGCAAATCAACGTATAAAATCAAATAATTTTAGTGTGAAATGTGAGCGGATCAAGTGGGGTATGCTAGTCTGAACAGGTAAGCTTTAAGAAGTGCTTTGAAAGTTTGAATTAATTGTGTCCTGAACTTTTTAGCTGCTGTAGGACGCCATGAAGAGACATAACCAAAACAACGAGCAAACACTAAGATGTTTCAGCAGCAGCCATGAAAAAAAAGAAACACTCTGGACAAACAACTAGCAGATTCAACCTCTATCCAAATTTTAGCATTAGTTGCTGTTTACAGTGTTATTAACAAGTGTTTGCTGGAGACCTAAATCAATTCAATATTTTGCAATCAAACTTTGGGTAAGGAAACTTTGCTTTAGTTAAAACATTTTTTTTGAGTCAGCTCTGATTGGCGGATGTTGACAGCACAGCTGGCTGCCGGGGCTGTGCAGGGGGCTCGTTGCAGAAAAGCAGGTTTTTTTTTAGGGGGCTGTAAGGAGGATTACGAGGGGCCAGCGTTGAGGGGTGCTTTTGTTGGAGCCTGAGAAAGTGTGCAGGAAGAGTGACACACACTCCTGAAGCAAACTGAGAATACACCTTTGTGATACATAACAGAAACCTTACATACTGCCCTGCACAGGAAAGTGCTCTCAAAGCTCATAAAAATATGCATATTTGAGCAATGCAGTATTTGACTGAACTGCCTGCTTAGCATAAATTGGACCAAAGACTGCTGGAGTACATCCATTTTTTCCCCTGCAGCTGTATTTGGCAGGCTGAGATGACAGAGTGCTACTCATCGGGGAAATAACCGGGCAGGAGGATGCTGCTGAGAGACAAAACCCACCACGTCTGTAAACGCAATGAGAAAAAAAAAGACCTTGAATTGCAGGCATGACAGATGAGTATGTTCTGTTCTTGAATCACTAGAGACAAGACAGAACCTCCTATACCTGTCACTGTGCACCCCAAGTCTGTTTTCTCCACCAGCTTCAGACTGTCAAACACTTATAAACCTGCAAAAAGAGGGGAAGTTGCTTCCAACTACATTTCAGGTTGTTTTTTTTTGTATTTGAGCTCAGCTAGAAAATGGCGAAATATTCCGTGTTACATCAAAATGGAGCTACATGTAGGACAACAACCTCAACAGGTTGGTAAGCATATGTTGCTGGGCAACTTGAAAAACGGACCAAATCATAATTCTATCTTGATAACACAATTTACATGAATATGCAAACCCCAGTTTCAGTAAATAGTTATTTGAGATTATTTACACTCAATATTATAGTATGTATGCATATTGAAATCAGAGTTTCTATCATGATATGACAGTTTATCTAATGGCCCTAAGCCAGTATTTCAAAATTAGGCAGCCAATAGCTCTTATACTGGGTGTATTATTCTTGTTTTATTTGGCACTGACAAGAGGTAGGATGTTTAGTCATTCTAGCTGTTCGAGCGCATCCCCATTTTTGTAACAGTCCATGTGCAGCGAGAGCGCCGCTCTCCAAGCAGGGATATCACCAGGCCAAACTTTGAAGGCATTTCTTTTATTACACGCATATGCACAGTCAAATATAGACAAATAAGTGATATTCACTGCAACCTTTAACTGTTCTAACATCTAAAACACTCATTTTAAGGTTCAACTTTGCAGTTAGACTTCTCTGTTAGAGATCTACCTCATCCATAGCCACTACTTTTGCTAACGACTCTCTAATACAGTTAGATTTGATCTGTAGCAGGCTTTCTTACTGCTCCAATGCGCTCAGCCTGAGTGACAGACGCTTGTTGCAGCCAGAGGGCAGGAATCACTCTGCAAGGGCTCAAATGAAAAGGCCAGCAGTTGCATGGTTGGCACAGGGTGCAACACTAGAGCTCCCTCAAGCAGAGGTCGACTTCCTAAGGAGCATCGTTTTAAGCTCTCAGCACTCGTAGTAGATCAGCGGTCGCCAAAAGCCCGTAATGCTGCTCCGGGGCCCCCAGTCGGCCGGCTCCCCAGCACCCGGCCGACTGGTGCTGGGGAGCAGCTTTTGTCTGCTACTGTGCCTCAATAGATATGCTGGTGGTTACATTTCAGGTGACTTGTACTAGCTAAAAAATGTAATCCACCTTGAAGGAAAGAACATGGGCTTTTGACTTGCAGTCGCAAAGTTCTGAAACAGTCACACATTTCAAATGAGATCTATAAACAATTTTTAAAAATTACTCTTGAAAACGCATTTCTTTAAGCAGGCTTTTTGGGGGTGAGTATAATACAATGGCTTTTATTTGGCTTGATCACAAACTAATTTTTGTTATTGGTTTTCAAAGCCGTTTTCTTGTAATAGCTCCTTATAATTCAGCATTGTGATCGATTCTCTTTATAATTTATAGACCAGAATTAGGTGTATTTTGCTTATACAGCATTAAGGGTGTTTTCAATATGCTCTAAATTAAATTACTAAAATGAAAGAAAATTTGAAAGAAAAATTCCTTGCTGATGTTATTCACTCAGTGATCTCCTAATGGATGGAAGCAATTGCTAACTCACTTAATTGATTGTTTGATTGATGCTTGCTATCAGTCGAACAGCAGACACAGATTGATGGTTTTTACAGCTGCTCACAGATGTTCTTCCTTAGTTTTTTGGTAGAACATGCTCAGCTGTGACCGAACAGAAGGCATTTGATATTGCGTACTGGCATCAGGGGATAATCCCTAAATAAGCAAAATGTAACCTTGGCCAAACATTTAGAGATTTCTAGAATTTGTTTAAAATACTTTGAGATTTTTATTTTTTTTACTAAGTTCACGCCCTTTTCATTTCTTTGGGGCAAACGTGGCAGACTGTTTATGCAATCATTCATAGGCCACGTACGTTCACAAATTAAAAAGACAAATTAGGGAAAAGGTTTAGTTCAATCTGTGGATTGCTTCCAAGTAAAAGTGAAAAAGGAACTATCACATGCCAAGGTATAAAAGAAAGATATGGAGTCTATTATGTTAAGCTTGCATCAACAAATGCACAGTGGCCATTATTAAACCAACTGTGTAGTTTGCAGTGGTTCTGCAAGAAAGCAGGAGACCAATTAAAAGCATACCCATGTGTAGGATGGTTGGTAGAGGATAAATTCTGAACAGACAATGTATTTCAAATTTTCAAAGAGGCATTAAAGCATACAAATCTGAACTGCTAAGTCACATACTGTCTTGACAAGCAACAGACCTATTTTCCAGTCACCTGGTAGTAATGGTGTGCCAAAACTCCAACAATGTGGTTTGAAGGCTCCTACTTTTCGTATAAAAAAAGCTTGTTTTCCAAAATGCACTGACAAAACTAAGTGTTTCAGTTTCTGCCACCACTGTCTGATTTGGAAACAATTACAGATTTCAATAAACAGTCCTTTGTGAGCCATTTTATAATACAAATGCAAGAAAAAGACAGTTGACAAAGTGGTTCCTGAAAAGGTGCTAAAATGGTCATATGTATGGCCAACTTGCAGATATGTAGAGAAATGTTCACTATCCAGAATCAAGTTATTTTTATTTAGGTCAGATCAGTGAATAATCAGAGCATATTTGGTAGATTTCTCATTACATGCGTGTGCACGTGGCGGGTAATCAAATATTTACCTGAATAATTACAACTTGCAGAGATGGACTCTGTCCAAACATTTCATTGATGCATCTTCAGTGAAGTTCTGCCCCCACTTACCATACCCATTTGTACCCCTCTCAATTATTACAGTATATGACTATCAAATGTTAGATATTACTATGCAAAAACTACCACCTCAGTCTACCAAATATATGAGCCACTTTCACAAAGAAAAAAACTTGGGAGCTTTATTAGACCCTTCATGAATTCTTTCAACAGCAAAGAGAAGCAGCTGCAGTTGTACATTGTTGACTGTGCAAGCATACTGCAGTAATTATTTCAGTCCGCATGCTGGCATTCAGCTGCTCACACTTCACCACTGGCAAACTTGCACGCACATAAAAAGGGCATGCGATCCTGCTTGTTTCCTCGTCTCTCATTCAGTTAACTCAGTGCCAAGTACACAAATTGCACAAAACCGTCGCCTGCACCACTAAACCCCCGAAACCACCAGCACTTTTTCCTTCTAGCTTTCATTTAAACAAACTGGCTGGAATATATTTCCATCATACAGGTAAAGACTTGTTATTAGTGTGTTTTTATAACGAGTAGTAGTGGTGGTGTTATTACATAGAAGAAAGCTGCTCTAAAATCAGGGGTTACATTCATAATTAGCAGTGATATCAAAGCTGGGTCTGAACATCAACAGAAATGTTATCCGAGATATTTTAAATGGAATATTAAGACATAATAGCTTCAATTTGGAGGATCAAAGATGGTGCAGCTCATTGAAAACACACCCATTATTTCCGCTCGCTTCATCTCTATATTTCAGCTGCAGGATTCTGCTTAACTGCATTTTTCTGTCCAAAGGGGAAAAACAAAGAAACTAATTAACAAAAGATTCTACAACAAAAAGCACAAAATTACTCCAAGTTTCAGCAGTGGAAGTGGAAAATAAAGCGCTTCTAAACTCAACGTGAGCGCAGGATTCAACCTATTCCGGTGACTAAGATTAGTAAAACATCAAAGGTTCTAGTGGAAGCAGTTAAGATTGGTCACACTTGAGAACACCCAATGTATTATAAGTATATATGCAATCCACCAACAAGTCGTCTGTTGACCAGAGTATTATTAGGCTGAATTTCAGCTTTATCAGCCCTGATTATTGACTGGCTATTCTTAAACTCAAAAACGTTGAGGTGTTTTCTGATTCATTAACACACTAGGAGTTAACGCTACAAGGTTAAGCAAACAAAACTGTGAATTGGAAGTTGTAACCAAGTAAAGAATACTCCAGATTTATTTTTCAGTCTTCTGTCTTCTGTGATTCATGCAGGCTGCAAGAGGGTGAGAAAGAGCAAACATTCACAAGATAACAGTAAGGCTGAATGGAACATGTGGGATTTGGAAATGTTTGAAAACGTTTAGAAATCTTTGAGTTAAAGGTAGGATCTACATTATCAATAGAATACAGACAGGGAATGAAATTTGAGCAATGCTAGCCCTAAATGTGCTTATCATGAACCTAAGATACCAAAGCCAGTTTAAAATGTGAATGTAATCACTGTGTGCTTGTTAAATATCCCAAAGCAAAATCACATTTTAAAGTTGATATTCTCCATCAAAGAAAGCATTTTTTAGATTACATGCCCAAGAAAACAAAAGTGATAACAGACCTCAAAACATTTACTTCTAAAGTCAAGAATGGTTTGAAAGTGGAAAAAAATGACACCCACATTTCACAGTTAAGTCTTATTTAATAAGGATGGACATTTCCGGTGTGTGTATGAATGCATTAGTGAGTATTTCCACATTTTATTGGGTGCATTAGAAACATGTTAAGGCTCCACAATATATCACATCATTGCAATATCAGTGTGAGCAATACTCATATCGCAAAGGACTGGAGTGCAAAAATGTTGGCTAATATACTCTAAGTGTTATGGACTTACACTTTTCATGCTAATGAAAAATTAAGTCAGTAAGACAGAATCTAACAGCAGCAGATGTTCACCCTGGACACAAATGACATTCCTCAAAATGCTAAAAATCACAGAATGTAGGCAGCACATAAGGGAGGAAAGAAGACAATAAGCATATATTGCAGCAAGTATTTTCTACTATTGTGCAGCCCTAGAATATATTGGTGCTGTGTAGAAAAAAAAGAAAAGATCTCTGATTCTGAATCTATTCTTATAAAAATTACTAAAAATTCAATTCTAAGTCCAAAAATTAATTTAATTGTTTAACATCGTTTGCCCTTTTTACAGCTAAAATAAGAGGGACAAGTCCGGACGGGCATGTTAAGGCTTAGGTCTGAAAAGGTTAATACAGCTTCCCCCAGTGAACTGTAACCCCACCTAGTTGGGTCATTAAATTACATGTAATGTAATAATGTCATGAAACTAAGGTAACAGCTCAAAACAACATTGTTAATACCACTGACCAAAATTAATATAGCATTGGAACAGATTGGATTGGATATTGATAATCAATTCTAACTCTTAAGAAACTGAATCGAATCTTGAAATTTGAATCGATGCCCAGCTTAATGTGATATAGATCTTTTGTTGTTAAAATCTTTTATTAAATTTGATATTTACTACAGCATACTGAACCCTTCCCTGTGCACAGAGGAAGGTCCTTTGCCACAACAAGCTCCCAGTCTGTTATCTCTTTCCATTAACTTACATAGACCACTGTGGTTTCCAAAGAAATATCCAAAGCTTTGAAGCTATGCCTGATGTTTGTACTGGCTCTGCTTTCTGATGCTGAGAATGAGCAAAGGATGAACTTAAAAAAAAGCAAAAACAAGACTATCTACACTTCATCTATTTCCTTTCCATTCTCCAAAAGGATCATACATTGTTCTGCCTTTGAAAAAGCTCTGAGAACGGTCACCAACAACAGCCTGTTAGAAAGTGATGCCAAAGGCTGCTAATTATGCTCTGATGCAAGTCATTTCCAAAGAGTAATTACAGCTTACAATACGAACGGATCTCCACCCCTCTGGCAGATCTCCCCCCTCCCCACAATAAAGTCAAGAAGATTCCTCACACTTCCATAGACTGAGGTAAACCAAATCCAACTGAGAAAAAAAACACACCATTAACAACAGGAAGCTTGAACATTAAAGCTGAAATCTTTCTGTTATAAATGAATCTCTGGAGAAGGTTTATCTCATCTACTCGGACAGCCAACACCTGGAGAAACACAAAGGATGGAGGAAAAAATGAGGTGATAAAGACACTTTTGTTTCTCATGGGGCCTGACCACACCGCTAAACTGATGGATGAGAGATTATTCCATATGTTTGGTTTTCAGCTATGATGAACAACCCTTTGCACTTTGAGGCTTCAGTTTCACCACTCTCTTTTGGCCTGGATACATTTATGCATGTTCATCTGAAACAATAATTCTTTAGTTTTATTCTCCCTCTTTGATTGCTGTACATACCTCTGGCTCTAGCTGAGCTCCATAATTATATGATAGATGAAAAGAAAAAAAAAAGAAAAAAAAAGAAGATAAATAGGTATAGGGCCTTGGCAGAAGCTCAGACATTCCTGAAACGAAACCAGCATTTGGTTTCTTTCTGCTTCAGTTCATCAGCTTTCTGTTAAAAAGGGGGGGGGGTTGTATGCACACAAATAGACGTATTACTGCTGGGCCTAAAGATATTTAATTGTGTCAGTTTGTTACATTCCAGCCGTAGAAAAAAAGGCAGATCGGTGAGGTTGTCGGAGTGGAACGAGCTACCTTCAGAGCACACCTGCTGGCTCCAAAAGCAGCCATGCTGTCAAATGAGCAGGTGGCGAGTGACATGGAGGTGAGAGGTGGAGAAGAGAAGTATTCTGTCCACATTTATGCACTCCCCTCACTCACTTGGTCTCCTGATTTAGATTAGCACCATGTAGGCTACAGAACGTCCCACATTACGTGTCCCCCCCCCCTCCAGACAAAGA
Organism: Valencia hispanica; assembly: GCA_963556495.2. Classification (NCBI taxonomy): domain Eukaryota; kingdom Metazoa; phylum Chordata; class Actinopteri; order Cyprinodontiformes; family Valenciidae; genus Valencia; species Valencia hispanica. Next base: position 18,912,625 of record OY747700.1, read on the forward strand.
ATCTTAGACGTGAACTTGATTTGAAAGTAAAATGTGTCTGTAATTTACAGAAAAGACGGTTTTTCTCAGCAACACTGAGAAAATAGAGATGTTCTTGGCCAGCTCTGAAAAATAAAAACGCTAAAGTTTTACTGCTTAATTTTACTGCTTAATTTTACTCTAAAAGACACGGCCGGAGTAATATTTAAACGGGTTTGGTCTTACAACAACTTTCTTAATAGGAAATAGATTAAATAAACATTCTAATAATGCCAAGATAATGTATCTAGGTTATAAATTAATAGAGTTAAAGCATTATAAATCCACAGACGAATAATTTTTGGTAGAAGTAGCTGAAACCTTAAATTAACTTACACCATACAACACGAAACATAATTTAAAAGGCAATTTCAACCAATGCTAAAGCATGTGTATGGTATGTATGTGAACATATGAATCTCAAAAGCTCAAGAAAATTTCAGATTTAGGTCTTAATCGACCTAAAACAGAAAGTGTTTAGTGTGACTGATTTATTGTCACTGAGAAAACAAAACGTTGTCTTTTCATACAATATTAACCTAGAGTCTAAATATTTTATTCCAACAGCAGGTAGCTAAAAATAACCTAAATTTAAAATAGCTTAAATAACAAAGAAAAAAAAAAACTTACGAAAGGTTAAGCCTTTTGATCATACCTATATATTCAACATTCTACCATCACAACCCACCCATTTCTAAGCTCCAGGCTTTAAACAACAACTTGTTTGCCAAAAAAAGACAAAAAGCAATTTTTTCCCCAGTTGTATGACATTTAAAATCCTAACCACAAGAGAGGAGAAATTAATGACATAAAAAATAGTCACTGGTGAAGGCAACTTGAATTGAGTGAAGTAGCATCCAGTGTAAAATCTTTCTTACTCACATCATAAAAAGTGACTCATGTGGGTGTAAATTGAAACGCTTATGAAGTGTAAAAACAGACAATTTCAGCTCACGTCAGTGACATTATTGGATAAAATTTAGAAACAAAATGTTGAGATAAAGCCAATTCAAACACTTGCATACGTTTGTCGCAAGTGAGTGAGGACTTATTTATTTTTAGGATTTAATACTTTAAACTGGGAGAAGGAAATGTCGCTTTACGGTACAAAGAGTGTCATAGTTGTGTATACAGAGTGCTTTCTCAAGTTTTAATAATCTTGGGTAATTCAGCATACTGTGTACAGCTAGTGAGCAGTTACACCATTGTTCCCTGTAAAATATATTTTATGATCAGGTAATTAGGACCAGACTAGTGTTTTCTGAAAAAATAAAAACATTTTGGTTTGACCTACTTATAATTTCACATTACAAACTGCGAGTCAGTATGCAATGTTTAAACTTTTTAGACTCAGCTTTTACTTTTTGCCTTTAATTTGAAATGCAACTCTGGCTTTTCCACAAATCTGTACTTAAGAGCAGGTTCTGAATTTTTAAATTCAAACCTGCTGCAGGAAAAAAATGAGTTTATTGAGAACTGCAGCCGTGTCAAATCAGAGATCTTTAGAATCGGATAATAAAGCTAAGCATGTTTCGGAGAGTGTGCTTTGCAAACACTGAAGTATCATTTTTAATCTAGCTGGCCCATTTTAAGATGTTGGATGAGACAAAATACCGGTTGCTGTTAGGAAAACCAGAGACTGCACCATCCTGAACGTCTTTTGTTAGCAAGTTAGGTATCAAAATGCTACCATGTAATACCGATCAAATGTAGTGCGTAATTCTACTGCACTGCAGTGTACTACAACATTTCAAAGCATATTTATAGCATTCATTTTGAATTTTTATTGAAATAATGAAGAACTGGATTCTGTGCTGGCAAATGCCCATTTTGGAAATGATCTATATTGGATGATAAAAAGAAACTCCTGCAAAAGACAGACCTATCCACTATATTTAATTGATACAGTTTTCGATTTTGAATCTCTTGTACATTGTGGATTGCTTCCTTGATAGCATCACACATGGCATTCAAAACACATACATTAACTTGAGTGGGCATCTGTTGTCAGTTTTGGCATTTTTAGGGTATGACGGTGAAATGTTGCTGCATAAAGTAGGGTTTTGATTAAAAAATAAAAAATTAAAATAAATAAATAAATAAATAAAAAAAATTAAAAAAAAAAAAACTTGGTTTGACACCAATACACTTAAATGCACAGTAAAGGTTTTGCAATTACTGCTTAATCAATACAAAGGATTTCTATTTGGCACAACAGGCTATAAATGCTTCCCAATGCAAAACAATGGAAACATTTTAGAGAATTCTTCATGTACAGTTGCAGCTTTACAATACTGATGGCATGCATTCACAATAAACCAAGTTAAAGATATAAAAAACTGCATGTTTTATATGTTAACATAAGGAAAAATAATTTACATTTTGTCCTTCAACATGCAATCCAGGAAAACAAAAGATACATCACTACCTTTTGAATCTGACTTGCAGTGATTGATTAGCTCAATCTGAATGACAGTAGTTAAACCTTTAAAAAACAAAATGCTTCTCTGAACAGACAATGTGCCAAATGAGAAAGAATCCAGCCCCATTTCTGTGGTTGTAATCTCTCTTTAAAGGCCCCCTCCATATCTTTAATTGCCTGGACACTCATGTCCAAAGGGGCTGCTTTCGTTCCTCAGTGAAAAGATGAGACCTCTTATGCTCCTTACCACAGGCTTAAGCTGATAAACCCTCTTATTCAACATGGCTGTGGGATTGGTGCTCCGTGCAAACAGATAGGGCAAAAAAGGACTAATCAAAACAGTGATTAGCCTCCAACATGGAGACAGAGCTAAGCCACGGCGCAGCCACAGCAGGAGATCTAAACTCCAAACTGTGAGACTTTTCTGATAAATGTGTGCTTGAGTACAACATAAGCTGAGAGATGTGTGGCATGCATATGGTGCCGTAATTGACCAAACAAAGACGTAGCATGGCTGATTTGAAAATGAGATGTAATGGGTGGATGAATGAATATATGGACCAGCAAGAATCCTTGTCTGCAGGCTCATCCATAACCCTAACCACTTTTAAAGACAAATTTTATTTATTTAGCAATAAGCAGCTACCACAGTATATTTGCTGTCTGTCTTAGCTCAACTCATGAATCTTCATCTTTATCTCAAGCCCCAGTTACAGCCAGATGCTCTGCCAACACCTCCATCAGACCTGCTGTTGCTATAATGCAGAATACACAGGTGTCTCAGCAGCAAGGTCAAGCTCTGTGCTTCATATGCAGCTGCACTGTGTAAACAACATGGAAAAAAACAAAAGATGATACCCATCTCCAGTACAATCATAAAATGCAAGGTTGCCTCACTGTGCAGAATGGTATAAACCCACCTTTAATCCTTATATACAATTATGTTATCTTTAAACAGAGAAAGTATGCTAAAAAGATCCTCATCTCATGAAATTTATCATTTAACTATTCTGTACTCAAACATTCAGATGGACAACATCAGCTCTGGTTTCTAAAGCTTTTTGGGCAGAATTTGGCAACAAGTAATACTCTAACTGGATTTAAAATGCTAATGTACAGCAATCAACTTTAATGTTGAATAACTAAATTAATAAAAATGCTTTTTGTTTTTGTAATAAATGTCTACCTTCATATTGTCTATGCTTTCATTATTTATTGTACTAAACATGGTTTGGAGAGTTTTCTTTTCCTCGATCAGGACTGAAGAATTCAATATGTTTGGGAAAAGATTTTCTAAATCCACATTTTAATACCTTAGTTCCCAATTCCAAACAGTAAACACATTTAAATTTAAGGTATAAATTACCAAATAATGAACAGGACAAAGTGTAGTGAGTAAATAAATAAGTGTTAAAGATCTAAATTAAGTGATTTTATTTTGATAGTTTCAGCATTCAGTGTCCATGCAATATCTCTTTCTGCTCCCTGAGGAGCGCAGGAGGCTCATAGCTGTATAGTTGTGGTCCATCATATATGTAGTTGTAAACATTTAAAGTTTCTTCTGTGTCAGAACCGGCTTTAAATTTCATAGTTTTATTGATTGATCGTGCTGACAGGCCTCCCTCTGGCTACGTCACGTCCGGTCTGGTGGAGGTTAAATTCTCTCAACAAAAACTACTCCAAAACCTAAAATAATGTATGTGTACATTTTTATTGAGGAACAGTTCCTACTATATATCTCTGAACAATACTCTAATCTGCAACCTGCACTTTAAGAAAACTGGAGCTAATGTGAATATATTGTTATGAGCAATTAACAGACCATAATCCATCAACATCGCTGGCAAATAAACAAGCCTAACCCTTTCATAGCAAAACATGAGCAGCAGCTACAGCCTCTAGCTGCCACATGCCCGTTTCCTGATGGTCTTCATTACTTGAAAATGTTAATGAGACTTGAGTCTCAGACCAGGAGTCCAATTCAAGTCTCAAGTGATGAGGGCAGAAGCGTAAGTGAAGTTTGAAGTCATTTTTTTGGCAACTTAAGTGTGACTCGAATCGGATTCTCAAACTTGAGATGCCATTTTTGCCAGCTTTCCAACTTAGCAGTAAAGTGGTTTTTAAGTAGCTTTTTTAGGAGGAACAAAGGTAGACCTGTGCTGCTCAAAGGTTAACAGTTTTCAATTGTGAGACTGAACCAAAACAATGCAGGAAGTGTGGGCCTTAAAAACAAAACAATTGGAGCATCGGAGAACATAGGTGATTTGTATTTGGGAGGTAGTTGGCTATAAAACAGCGAGGTCATCCATCCAAGCATACAAAAAAAGTATATCACAGATTTTAAGGTAATAGGCTATATTTGAGTTTTATTATTGAAAGATTTATTTTCAGGACAGAATCCTTAAAGAGGAAAAGTCTTTGTTTCCTAAATCAATAGTAATACAGAAAAACATCAAAGCTTAATATGAGAGGCTCCAGGCTACCACAATGTTAAATGGTCTTACTGAGCACAGATTAACTCTCCCTTCCCCTCCAGCTCCTGTCAGTCAGCTGTCTATGGATATGGTTCCATTTCTGAAACCTTCCCCCCCCCCCCCCCCAAGAACCAGGGTAGTTCTCTAGGATCAATCCTAACTTCTATTTCCGCTCCTTCCCTTCCAGGGTAAAAATGACATGACTACCTAGGTGGGAATTTAACCAAGAACATAACCCAGGTAGGGAGGTAGTCCTTTTAGCAGCACCCTGAATTTGAAATAAGGTTAATGTCCACAGCATTATATTTCCGTCATTCAAGTTTAAACTTCTTCTTCTATTAACTTTAACTGCAATAGATTTTAAATCACAGATTTCTGCTTTTAGACGTCTGAGGAGACTGAGGGCGAAAATTCTCAACACAAAGAACATTTTAGGGGTTTTTAACCATAGATGTTAGATTTTACATCAGTTATGCTTCAAGGCAAACACAAACACCCACACAGACAGCAACAGATATTTAAGTGATTTTTTGGGGGGTTTCAGAGTGTAACCACTCAGTATAAATTCCTGTTTATGTACCTTTTGCCACAAATGATAGTGAATGCAAAAGTTTACATCTGTTTACGTCTGCATTCTAAACTCATGCAACATTACAGAGACTTCAATGTAACAGAATCATCTGTTATAATTTTGAGGTAATATATTGGAAACACACCTTATGACAGCCGAAAGAGGATAAACAACCAACTTTTTGGACTGTTAAAAGCAAAAGAAAAATAATTTAAGAAGAGCAATAATAGGTTGGGTAGCCTAGAAACCTCAGTTCTGAGCTAACTTCACCAACCAATATTGCTAAGGTAACACTTCACTTTGCTAACAAGTGGTGAAATGTAGCATATTAGTCTGTAAGATAAACAGTGTCCTGCAAGTTTGCTACCGTGGAAGCTAACCAAGCTATGTAACAAGCTTAATTTTACCTTAATACTCTACAGGTTCTGTGCAGTAAGCAACATAAATTACCAATAAATGCACATTGTGTGCATTTATTGTGTGTATTCAGTACCACTAAAACCAAGATTCCTCGTGTAATGACATTAAAATGATGCATAAGTCGTATGTAGTAATTAGCATTTAGAATAACGTGCACTTTAGTGTTTCTATAGTTGCAGGTAAACTCAGCTGATGAACATAATCCAATTATTGTATAAAACAGTAATCTGCATAAGAACTAATAATGAAGCACTATGAGTGAATTTAGGGCCGTCATTCCAGCACCGTTATTTGCTGTCCAGATTAGCTTGGCCACCACTGACCCTGACTTATAGTTCACACATATTACCCCAAGAGTCATGTGACTTGAATGCATGCACACACACAGTCAGTATACAAACATAATTAACTTTGGTAGATTTAATGTCAAGCATTTTAACAGGCTGTTTTTGAAACACTGCATAATGATACTGTCAAAATAAACCCAATAAACCCAGCTGCAGTTGTTTCTGCATATTTAGATTTATAACTGAAATAACAACACATTAAATGAGCCAAATTCAACTGTGCTTGTTTGTGCGTTTAGTCTGCCGGAGGAGCAGGAGCCTTGTGCACCTGCAAATTATTCCAATTGACTCTCAGGTTATTAGAAAAATAATGAGCCATTTACAGGCCAGGAGATCTGCTTCAACAGGACTCCCCTACATTTTGCTCCACTTTCTCTTAACGCAATGTGCCAATTTAGCAAGGAGAGCATTTAAATAATCCTCATTGTCCTGAAACGCAGTCTAGTTGCTGAGCTGCAACTAAACTACATTTATAAATTCTTATACTTAGCTCTTGCTGATGCTTTTTAAAAAAGGGAAAAAAAAGTACTTCTTAGTTGCTCCACAAGAACCAACTTAAAGTATTGATTCAGTATTTAGATTTTTAGGGAAGCTGAATGCAGTGACATCTGACCTTTATGTGCTGCCTCATAATTCTGCAGAAGATTAACAGCTCACTGTAAATGTGCTTTCTGTCTAACAGCAAGCTGAGGATCAACCATCAGCACAAACCAACTAATCCGCATTATGGGGGATCCACATCAAAACGTGACATGAACATAAGCTCCTAGAAACACAGATGATGGAACAAGAGTCATATGTGAAGCAGCTGTTTAGAATTAAGAGGGGGACTGGATCTAATGTCACAGTGGAGACAGAATACAGGAGTACAAGCTTATTTACACTGTGACCAGGCTATTTCTGGGGTTTAATACTGTTTAGTTTCCTGACTGGGGGGGAGCTGACAAGCGCCTGAGCACAGACACATGCTGACAGACTGTCGTTGGAAGTCATTGTAGGGATGTGGCGTACCGAGAGTCGAGTTTGGTCTGTTTGTGTGGCTCATTTTATGTATCAGGCGCAAACAGAATGAGGTTATAAAAACCAAACAGACTATGGTTTCTAATTTTTGCAACTCCAACAGACACTGGAGCTATGTGGAATCTCTAACCTGCAGTAGCGTAATAAAGATACTTTCAATTTGTCTCCACACAGATCTACACATTAGATTATAAACATTTTTAAAGGTTTTTTAGCACTAGTGGCCTTTATTCATAGCAGATCAGACTGGAAATGGGTAAAGAGAGAAGAAGACATGCAGCAAAAGGTCCGAGAGTCTGGAATCAAACCCCAAATGGCTGGATCTAGGACTATGCCTCTTTACATGGGGTGGCCGCTCTAACCTTACACCACGCACAACCCCAGATTATTAATACTTTTACCCCATACTTAAATATTCAAATTAAGGCTGTGACTTTCTTCGATTTTAAAGACAAACAACTACATATGTCTAATCTTTCTTGGCACCTGGCTGTAATGTGTTGCTGCTACCACAAGCTGGCAGTTGTGTACTAGGTTTTTAACAAACGGTACAAAACATCAGAGATGGCATGTACAGTTTATGCGCACTTATTAAGAAGTGGTCAGACAGGACCGGGTTATGTGGGTGGACTGTTATTTCCTCATACTCAATACCGTATGTCAGTACAAGGTCCAAAGTGTGTTTGCCCAAGTGGGTCGATCCGTGTACTTTTTAAGTAAAGCCAATTGAGTTTAAAATAGCACTAAAGGCTGCATTTAGGCTATCACTTTCAGTATCCACATGAATATTGAAGTCCCCCACTATAATGACCCTATCAGTATTTAATACTAAATCAGATAAAAAATGTGAGATCTGATCCAAGAATTGAGTGTAAGGGCGATACAAAACCACAAACAAAAATGGTCTTAATGTTTTGCAACTTGGATGAGAAAAATTAAGGGTTAGATGTTCAAAAGAACTGTAGCTATCAATTGGTCTGGGACTAATTAGTAAATCAGAACGAAAAATGGTTGCAACTCCTCCTCGCCCAGTATTTCTAGGAATGTGAAAATTTAAATGACTGGAAGGAGTTGACTCATTTATACTGACATAATCCTCCTGCTGCAACCAGGTTTCAGTGAGACAAAGCAAATCAATGTGATTATCACCAATCAAGTCATTTACTAACAAAGTCTTTGAGGAGAGAGATCTTATGTTTAATAAACCACATTTAATAGATTTTCTGTTCAGTCAAAGTCGTATTTATCTTTATGAGATTTCCATAATTTGCTTTTGTTGGCTTAACTTTCAATCCATTTAATTTTGGCCGTGGGGAAAGACACTGTTTCTATAGGGTAATGGGTGGGTAACAGTACAGAAGCAGCAGAGAGGTGGGTTAAACTACGACCCTGCTTCCTGGTCTGGACCCTGGGTTGTCGGTGATTTAGAGGACTAATAAACTCGGCCATATTCCTAGAAAGAAGGGCTGCTCCATCCAAAGTAGGATGGATGCCGTCTCTCCGGATCAGACCAGGTTTTCCCCAAAAAGCTTGCCAGTTATTAATGTAGCCCACATCGTTTGCAGGACACCACCTAGACAACCATTGATGGAATGAGTGCATGCGGCTAATCATGTCGTCCCTTTATTCCCTTTTAATAAGATGCCAGACAATGTGCTGGAAAGACTGGAGCTCTCTCTGGCTGTAAGGAGTATAGTATAGACCAAAACACCATGATGCTGCACACTGAAAATCATTTGGCTGAAATAAGGTTCTTACTATTTCTCTATTGCTTAACAAGGAAGACCAATCTGTCAATTTCAAAATATTTTTAATCACCAAAAAAAAGAAAAAGACAAAGATGCAACCTGGATTCTTCTCTATAGTTTATCATGCAATATTTAAAGTCATACAACACCCATTTTATATTTTATTAAAAGTCAGATAAAAGTTAGAAACATATGCTGAAAGGCATAAACAGGGGCAATTTTGTATTCCTTTTATTATGTATTGGATTCAAAACCACTACCTCTATCAAAGACCCTGGAGCACATTTATTTTGTTCTGTTATACTGTAGTTCTGTGAATGTTTAACCTCATAGTATAGGCAAGGCAATTTTATTTGTATAGCACACTTTCAACAACAGGGTAATTCAAGGTGCTTTACATGATTTGGGGACAAAGAAAAATATATAATATAACATTGGAAATTGAAAGCAGCAATTTAGCAAGATACAAACACACACACACACACACACACTAGACAATAAAGCATGAAAAACAGCAACAAGGCAATAACATTGGAAATTAATAGCAGCAAACTTGGTTTACCAGGTTGTTGCATATACACCCTTCCAACTGTAACCATAGGCAATCAATAGTAATCAATCATTTCCGTGCAACTACTGAACATATTCTTGACACTCTTGCTCTCAGATAGATAAAGCTCCCCTTTTCTGTGACAACCTCCCGTTGCCAGTTGCCTGATTAATCTCCCTGTGCCACAAACTAGTCAAAACAGCAGGGCTGGTGCCAGCGTGCCATGCTGCATGCTGAGACACTGGGTCCCTTTGTACAGCGAGCCCATTTCGAGCAGGAGCAGGAGGACTTACACTTGGATGAATATGGCACATTGGTGGGAGGAGAGGGGTGGTGGGTGGCTGTTTGAATTACACCACTCTGCTTCTACCCACTGAGCAGGGGGGTGGTCACATGGATGGACTGAGCGGAAACTTGTCACGACAAAAATGTTAAAACTATGAATACATTTTAAAATCAGTAGTGTCACTCCCTGATGGAGCAGATATCCTGCAGCAAACACATTTTATTGTGCATTAGTGACAGGACTGAAAATGTGCAGCAAGCAGAGACAACACAGAAGTGCATATCCATCATTGTGTCGCTTTTCATTTAGCTTAAGAAATATGATCAGTGGTGATGATGAGGAGGAAACTGGGAAATCACCAAGAGGCAACATTCAATCTAGGAGAGCTAACAAAGAGCAAACGAAAGACGCCTATGGATGGCAGGATGCCCCTGGGGCGACTGTGAGGTTATTATGGTGGGAAGGGCTGCAGAGCTGTGGTGTGGGGCAATTACAGCCCGAAAGATCGACTGGGGGGGGTGGGGGTGGGTGGTGGCTGGGCAGGACAGCCCATCCATGAAGGGTAGCTGCGAAAAAAAAAGAGGGATGGATCCAGACATGGCAGCATTAAAAACCATCAAGCTGACCCGGATGATGCTTGCTTCGTCAGCTGACAACCATGTGCTTATTCTTATGGAAAACCATCAGTACAAACCACTTTTATGTCATCACCAGAATCTCAAATTATTATCACGCTGAACTTTATTCTGCACTGGTTTGGATTGTTTTTACTGGTAAATATGTTACCATCGGTCTGGTTTTGGACAACGTCGGCAAGAGAATGAATCATCTGTTGTTCTCATCCAGAGCTGCAGCAGACACTGTGGTGAATACATCAGCTGTGTCTATTATCTTTAACGTCACTCCACTGTGGAAAGTCCTGCCTGGAAACCACACAGCGTCCAGCAGCGGTCCAACTGGAGAAAGAGAAAAAGTCAGCCTGGGTGTATTGCTTCATTGGTCTGTGGAACACCGATGGAGGCTGCAGCCTTACAGCTATTCTGTGTTATCATTTACCAGCAAGATAACAAGAGCAGATAAGATTTAACAAGGCAGACTAGGACTCTCTGTGTCTTACAAAAGTACTCAGTCCTGCGACGTTTCCCCATTTTGCCCTGTTGTAACTACAAACTTCAACGTATTCTGCTGGGATTTTGAGTGGTAGAGCAAAACTGTAGCGGACAACTGAAGGAAAAGAAAACACACGTTTCATGTTTTGTTTTTACAAATAAAAATCTCAAAAGTATAGCATTTATTTGCATTTTCCCCCTACTAGTCATACACTAGTAATACACTGTAACATCAATTTTCACTGCAGTTTCTCTCTCAGTTTCTGCTAGCTTTACACATGTAGAGACTCACAATTTTTACCCATTCTTTGCAAAATAGCTCAACCTCATTCAGACCGGAGAGCATCTGTGAACAGAAATGTTCCACTGACTGCATGTCGAGGGTCGCTGTCCTGCTGGAAGGTGAACCTCCACCCCACACCTATAATTACTTTTACAGCCTCTAACAGGTTATTTTTTTCTAACAGGTCCCTGCTTCTGCTGAAGAAAAGCAATCCCCCAGCATGATTCTGCCATCAAAATATTTCACTCAGAAATAGCTGTATGACTTTCATTCAATAACAGCTTCCTTCTAGCTACATTTCAATAAAAGGCCAGATTTGGGAAGTGTTAGACTACGAGGTGTCCTGTCAACAGATTCCTCCACCTGAGCCTTACATCTCTGTAGCTCCTCTGGAGTGACCATTGGCTTCTTATCTGCTTCTCTGATTAATGCTCTCCTTTTCCATCCGTCAGTTTAAGTGAATGGTCAGGTCTGGCCTTGGTATGTTTGCAGTTGTGCCATACATTTTCCATTTTCAGATGATAGACTGACATGTGCTCTGTGAGATGTTCGAAGCTTTGGATTCTTTGGATCTCCTGTGTTCCTTCGTCTTTATGATGCTGCTTGTTAATTAAAATTCCCAAACAAACCTCCAAGACCTTCACAGAACATGTTGAGATTAAATTCCATACACGTTGACTTCATTTACAAATTAGGGGACTTTATTTTGGGTATCAGAGTAAAAGGGACAAAATACAAACATGTGCCACAATTTTCTAAATGCTAAAATGTAAAAAAATCATGTATTCTTTTCCCTTCCACTTCACCTTTATGGACTACCCTGTGTTGGTCTGTCAAATAATATTAAACTATAAACACAATGAAGCTTATGGGAGTCGTGTTATTTAACAGAATGTGGAAAATGTCAAGGGGTACGAATAATTTTGCAAGGCAGCTTACGTCTCAGTTTTTGAGCTGCAGTTCTGATGACAGCTCCATTATTGTTGCCTCTTGTAACATTACACATCATCTTGTAAAGTAACAACAATGGTCGGTGAAAGGAGACAGCAACTTAAGCTCGGTGGAGTGAGATTTAACAGCTGGCACTGCTAAGCATCCTGAACCCTCACAAACACGCACACATTGATGCCATGCCCTCCAGCCTCAAGCGGTTTCATTGCAGCAGGTGTCTGCCCTGCACATTCTTTACATAAGCTCTTGTCAAACATGGCGCACAGATACAAGGCCTCACAGCTGCACAACAATAGAGTCGAACTACAGCGCTCTGCTGCAGCCAGGCATGCACAGCCGGAGTCAAGGTAACGGTTCCTGGAAGGTCGCTTTACAGTCAGAGGCAAAGCTAGTGCAACACAAAACCAGACAGTGAGAACTGAGTTTTTAAATAGTGATTTACAAAAAGTTAAAGTGAATTTACACAGCAGCACTATCTCAACCTCCTCCTCAGGCAACAAGGTATATGCCATCTATGTGATATACATTTACAAGCAGTATTAGGGCTGTTAAAATGACATTCTTACTGAACACAGCCAGCCAGGTACAAGCACACTTTACAGCTATTTAGGGCCCCCCAAGGGGCACTTCAATTAACACAAGACAAGTTTAGAAATTTATTAATTGCATCCATATAGGAAAGCATTGCTTGTGAAAACTACAGAAAAAAGGTAAGTTTTTAATTTATTCAAATCTAATTATTTCAGCTACAGAAGTTTGACCTGGGAAGCATATTCCCTGCACACACCAACTGTTTGCTGGTATTTTATTATTATTATTATTTTCGCTTGTGCAAAAGACATCAAACTTCGCCCTTCTAACTAGGTCTATAGCAGCAATGGGATTTAAGGGAAGTGGTCACCTAAATGAACCTCAGCTTATTAATAAACCTAGAGTTGATTACTATTGTAAGCAGATTGCAGTAACATAAAGAAGTACTGATCACTGTATAAGATAAGAGTTTATTTATATGTCATGTTATATGTCAAATTAAATTTTATTTTTATTGCACATAATAAAAAAAGATTTGTCCAAAGCGCTTCACAGCTAGATAACACAAAATGTAGTCTAGAAAGTTAGACAAACGGTGGCAGTAGCAATAGATTTTGCTCTGCAGGTTGGTCTAGCCACGCTCCATTGTAGCATAGTAGCCTAAGTGTAGGCTGTTTGAAGAGAGACGATGGGCGGGCTTAGCACCATTACGGCAGAGGGCTTTTTACGATGACGGCAGAACTGTGATGGAGCAAAATAACAACGCTGGCAGCTGCTCAGGAACAGCGCCCATTTGAAACGGCTTTGGCATCAACTTTGGACTATTTAGACTTGGGCTTTTCTTTGAGATGACTAGATAGCGGCACTTAATTCCTTTGTTTCAACTGCTCCGTTGACAGATTTCCATCGCTATGAAGACATCACGTTGTTTGTTGCTCTGATTGGTCCTAGTGCTGTCCAATTGCATGCAGACCGTTTGAAAGACGATCATAGATTCCACCCTTAGGAGTGAACGCTGTCTGAGTCGTGGGCAACGTATGGGCTTTACTGTGTGTGTATATATATATAACACATTTAATTGAAAAACAATCAAAGATGATATCGTCCAAAACCTAGATTGGCCGATCTGGCCCAAATACAGGACATCGGTGTGGCTCCGTGACCAACTCATCAGTTCAATGTTTAGATTAAGCTTTGTTTTATTTCTTCTAAATGCAAAATATTATTAACTATTGAAGAAACTGCCTGAACACTGATTGGTGATGATGTTTTGTTTGCTGTATATTTAAAGTTTCTAGGGATGTAAAAAAATATCAATACACCGATATATCGCAATATTTTATGTCGCGATTTAAAAAATAAATTTAAAAAAAAAATCGCAATATATGGTGTTACTCATAGTATCGCAATATATTGTATCATCTCCACTGTATTGTGATACATATCATATTATCAGATTCTTACCAATACACATCCCTAAAGGTTTCAACATCTGTAAAGCCTGAAATATGTTGAAGTATGTCTAATATTAGTTTGAATGAACGATACAGAGAAAGCATGTGAAAATGCAAAACTAGCAACAGGTGGATCAAGAACCTCTTGATAAAACATTTAAGCTCTCTTTTGAAGACAATTCCTATCTCACAGGGTAAGGAGGGCTACGAGACAGTGCAATACAGATTTCAGCAGATCAGTAACATGGTGATGAAAGGTGTCCTTAACCTCAGTCTGAGGCTGCTGTGCACCATCATCGCCTGGCAGGGGGCCGAATGAAGGGTAGAACTGCCACCCAAGAGGATTTTGTGATCTGATCCTCCTCATTCTAACTCATTCACAATTACCTAAAAGAGCGCTGGCCATCTTTGAATGACAGACGTCTACTCAGCTGTAATAGACTGTAACAAAAGGGGTCCTGTGCTATGTGGAAACATTGTTCTGTAATTATGGTCTTATTGGCTTTTAAGTAAAAATAAAAACCGTAAAATGTTTTCAGTAAATCGAGGCAGATACAGTTAGGCCTTCCATTACTGACCTGAGTATTTCTTAAAACAGACTTTGAGAGATTACAAGTTAGTTTAATCATTTTTCCAGAGAAGTATCCACAAAATTAACCACTTGCAGATGCACTAATCAGAATTTTGTAGCAGATTTCAGATTTGTGAAGCTTTGACCTGCTGCTACTATTCAATATAACAAAATATAAGAACAGCATTAAAAAAAACCGTATTCTAGTCTTCCTGCCATGAGCGGTCATAAATTATTTACATCAGGTGGTGAGGAGATGTCAAGTCCCGCATGATAGAGCAGTTGTTTTAAAACAGGGTTTTGTTAATATTTTAAAACAAAGAATGAGAAAGTTAAACCATTTAGCATCTTATATAAGTAATTAGCATGGTTAGTGCAGTTAAAGCAAAAACCACAATGTCCATTTTTTCCCTTGAGAACAAAGACTCTCATTTTCACACTTTATTAAGAGCCAACATTCACAAATCCAGCTTTTTCCATAACAGAAAGATTGAAAGAGCACTAAGATAACACAGAGAAACTTTAAGCATACCCCCTTCAGCCTTCCATTTATGTGCTCCAAGTCTTGCTCTCTCTCGCCCTCACACAGTTTGAATTAACCACAGGCAGGTCTCAGCATGTCATAGGAAACATAGTTGCCTTTAAACAGCTTCTTATATTTGTGCTTCCTTTGACTTCATTTTAAAACCGCATTAACAATTAATATAGATGAGTCTTCTTCACTTTGTAACAATTTCCACCCCCAAAGAGTGTTGTTGTCTCCGTAACCTGGTAGCACTTGGTATGATGTGTTGCTGTACGGTTGGAAAATGTTGGATTTTTTAGTTTCAGAGCAAAACTGAAAATGTGTCTGATTCTGGTCACCAGTCATCTCTGGTCATCTCCAGCTACCAGACTATACGCTTAACCCAATGATTTATTTCATTTTCTATCTTTTTTGTTGAATTAACACCTCCTGTAGAAATAGAGAGCCTGAATGAATGAAAACAAAAAGGACGATAGCCCGCAGTGAGAGTGAGATAGCTTAGTAAATCATTGCAGGACATGGGAGGGGGAGGAGGAAGTGAAGTCAGAGTATCTGAGGTGGGCGGTGAAGCTCTGGACAAAGGAGTGGGAAAAAAGTGCTTCCTTCACAAAGAGATGTGCTCTGTGTGATCCAAAAAAAACAGCAATCTCAGAAGAGGGTTGAGAGGGCCACCTTATCCAGACTCACATCATAGTGTTTGACCTGGTCAACTTCAATCAGTTGTAAGCTTTTGTAGATTCTGAAGTGCTTCACGTTCATATTCAGAATGAGCAATTTATGCTTTTCTCCTCTGCCAACCTTAAACTCTCTGAGCTGCTAGTATGAGTACTGCAAACATGAATCCAGAGAAGAAACAACTTATTCACTTCTGGTTTCTGTTAGCCAATTCTTGTGTCTTTAAGACAAACAAATCCGAAAACAATAGGCAGCCAATTATGGCTGCAACCAATAATTATGTTCACTATCATTTAGTCTTTTAATTATGGGCCCCTTATTTTTCAGTTAGTCAGCTAATTGTTTTGGCAAGGAAATAGTAAAGAAAGAAAGGGATAACAAAAATCTATTAGACATTGGCTGGTGCTTGGAATGATGGCTCATTTTATTTAAGCTTAAAGATACAGAAAAAACTATAAATGAATGAAAGTTAACAACAATTTATATCCAATAACAGAATTACAGTTCTTTGCAAAAGTTCACATTTTGTCACGTTACAACCACAACGCTCAATGTATTCCATTGGGATTTTATGTAAAGTGAACAGAAATAATTTATGTTTTTTTGCATTTTCTTCTGCCAAACAATTTAAAAAACAAAAAACTTAAATACTGTCGTGTGCATTTGAAATCTGGACACTTTACTGTGATACCCCTAAATAAAATATATTTTGCCAACTGCCTTCAGAAGTCTAAGTAGTAAATAGAGTCTGTTAGTTTGATATCAGCCCAAATCCAGCTGTTCTGAAAAGGCCTCAGGGGTTTGTTAGAAAACATTAAAGGACTAACAGCATCATGAAGCCAAAGGAACACAGCAGACAGGCCAGGAAGAAAGTTGTGGAGATGATTAAAGCAGAATTAGGTTAGAAAGCAAAATCCCAAGCTTAAATATCTCACAGGGTGTTTTTCAATCAGTCATCTGAAAGTGGGAAGAGTATTGCACAACTGCAAACAGACCAAGCCATGGCTGCCCACCTAAACAGACAGGTCTACAGGAAAGCATAACTCAGAAGCAGTCAAGAGGCTGATGGGAACTCCAGAATAGCTATAAAAGGTCCACAGCTCAGGTAGAAAAATCTGTCAACAGGACAACTATTAGCAGAAAAAACCCAAAAACAACAAAAGTGGGAGACTGGAAAAAAAATAAAAAATACATAACACTTTTCAGATTGTTTTTTGTAAAACAAAAGTTAAAAATCATGCATAACTGTCCTTTCACTTCACCCCTGATTTTGTGTTAGCCTATCCCATAAAATACAGTAAAGATTGTGTTTGGAAAAAATGCGAAAAAGCTCAAGAAGTAGGACTGCTTTTTGCAAGGCCGCGCTTTGATGAACATGAAGATGAAATAGCAAAACACATTTAGTTTTAGCACCTTTACAGATCCAAGTGAACTAACTGGATAGGACAAAATAAAATAAGAAAATCTAAACATCAACATTACAACTTTGTAAAACTATAATCTAATGAGCAGATGAGATGAGTGCTAACAAGGCCACATTTTAGACCGTTACTGTAGCGAAACAGGAATATTTTCAAGTGCAGCTGAAGACCAAACCGACCCAGGGTTACAGGCCTCAGCTGAACAGAGATGGCCAGCTGCACACTCCAACACGAGGCCCAGACAGACAGCGAGCGGACCACCAAGAAGAGCACGAACAATGCCGATGTTGATGCCACAGATATTTTTCCGCTCGCATTTGGAGAACATAATGACGCTGCTCTGTGACGGTGGATGTGCTCCACTCAACAGGACAACCCTCCCCTTTTCTTCCTCCTCCTCCTTCCCCCATGGTTGTCTGAGCTTCATTCAAACCTGGAGTTCATTATGAGGTGTAACGGAAATAATCATTGGCAATCACAAAGAATTTACAAGACAATGTTTCAGTCCAAATCCTAGCCCAATAACACAAAAAATAACGGTTAGGAGGTTGCAGTGGTTTAAATGAGGCCAAGGTGAAAAAGATGCCTCCTTTCTAAAACATAATGTCAAAGATAGATACTACTGGTATTGAGGCATTTTAGCCTGAGATTATTTTAATACTTCTATTTTAAGATAATCAAGTCCAAATTACGTTTGTGTTTTGTGCAGTTTATTTTTAGTATAAATGCAATAAATCACAATGTCCCTCCTTTAACTTATTTCAAATCTATCTTTTTACTCTGCAAACATCAGAATTCACACACTGATACATTTCAATTGCTTCAGGATATTGTGTTTATGCCTCTTTTAGTTTTGGAACAATGCTTGAGACCATTGCTGTAATCAGGACATTGGCCTGGCCTCCTACCGCACACACGCAATTCATGCAACATAATCCTCCACTCTATTGTTTGCAAATACTGTCAGGTTAAAGCGGCCGCCAATATGGCCGGGATATAGTGACATAGAAAGATTTATTGCATGAAAACTTAAAATCTATCTGTCTGATGTTAAAGGAAAGAACTCTATTTCCATGAGCTTATTAATGCTGAAATCAAGGAAAGTAAAGATTTTTTCCCACATATACCAAAATAAGTAAGAAATATTTAGCTGCAGTAAAAGTGATTCATGTACATAATCCAAAAATAAATCCTTATTTTCACAAAATCTGAACTCATTCTGGAAAGCTGGAACAAATTTGTAAATTAAAGTTGTTGCAATTATATAAGAGATGCACAAAGCAATCAGCTAGAAATTTGAATTGGACAAATTTTCAGCATATTGGGTCAGAATGCTGATCAGCAGGTCAAATACTGAAAAATGTGTATTTCTTTCCCACATGAATCAAAACTAAGAACTCCCTCCGTTCTCAGTCTAAAATCAACCAACAGCATGTAATATAGTGCACCTTTTTTATTTAATAACATTTTTTTTTAAACACAAAAGGCTAGGGTCATGTTCTAATGCATAAACCAGAAAATTTTTTTCCATTCCTTTATTTTCTTTTGGATATAAAACGACTACCTCTGAATAAAGAACATGCAACACGTTTTGCTTTTATATGTTATCATCCCTATAATTAAAAATAAAACAAAATTAGAGTTCGTCAAAATCCAAATGTGCAGGTCGGACCCCATATAAAACCATAAAGGTACCTGACAGGAAAAGCCTCATTGGTGTATCTATGTAAGAAAAAAAAAAAAAAAACTCTTAAATTGTTTTTAAACGTTTGCTCCAAATCCTGAGAACAATTTTTTTTTAAAGAAGCACAAAGAGCTGCAAATACTACAATGGCAACATTTCAGGCCTTTTACTGTGCAGGATGCATCAGCAGAAACCTAAACTTATTGGACAGATGATAAAACTAGGATTAAATTGCCATGATCATTTAAAATATGTTGTTTCAACAGTCTGTCCCTGGGTAAAATCATTAGTGAGTGGAAAGCGGAAAGCCAGGAGGAAGTCCAATGTGTTTCTCCTCCTAATAATAACTCAGGAATGTCTGCAGCAGCACATTTATGTCCAGATATAACTCGATGAATTAAAGTCTGGTTTATTTCAGCAAACATAATTATCAAGACGTTGGTTTATTTAGTACGATTTCGAATAAAGTTAATGACAATGATGTTATACTTTAACTCCCTGATTAGATCCTGTGAAATAAATTAGTTTCAGCCCAGAATAGAAGCCTTCTGGGTGTGTTTGTTTTTTAATAATTTGAGTTTATCTCAAAAGGACTACTGATAATCTGAGATAACTGATTGCAGTTACCTTTTTTGATTATGAGCTAAATAAAAGCAGACGAACTCATTTAAAAGAATCAAACTGAACTCCAGATGTGCAAAAACAAAGTGGAGAGAATGCGTTTTGTTTCCACTGGCTTCCAGGTCACTTGCAGCCAGGCTGTTCAGACTGTGCTGCCCTTCATCACCGCTGGCCCCTCTTACCTTTTTGTGTCTGTCTTTGAAAGGTAACGCAGGCCACGGCATCTCCTGCAAAAAGTCCTGCCAGTGTTTCTGGTCCTGATCAGACGAGACGAAGACGATTTCCAGCTTGTCCTTATGCTCGGACGCCTTTTTGAAGCGGCTGTAAAACTCGCACAGGCTGCCGTTGAACTGCTTGCACGGTGCGTTCAGGCTGCACCCGAAGAAGAGCCCGACCAGGGAGAGCTTGGCGCCCAGAGACTGCACGTCCACCTCGGCTTTCTCGCTGTTGACGAGCCGCTCCCCGAACAGACTCACCAGAAACTCCGACATCGCGGCGCTCACAGTTCCGAGAACACGCACTCCCCCCCCACACACACACACAACAAGCACAACCGTGACCCCCTCAGCCGAGGCTGCTGCACATGTAAGCGCCGTGTTCGGCCGACACCCAGCACTTCCTCCACCTCCACCAGGCTGAGGGTTTTGAGGTGAGCTCCGAGCCCCGGGAATAGAGAGAGGCGTTGCGGTGTGGGCTTCGCCGCTGCTCTGCTCTGCTCTGCTCGTCCCTCCGCTCTGAGCGCTGTGCAGGAATGCGCTCCGCTTAAATCTCCCTGACTGCAACAGAGACTACTCTATTTAACACGAAACCGCTTAGTTACACCAGTAAATCCATTTTTGTTGTTGAATAAAAGTCCACTTCCCCTGCTTGTCATGTGAGGTTTTAATGCAAGTAATACCTGAAAATGAAGCCAAATTAGACTAAATTTGTTTTATATTCTCCAACTTTTATTTTGATGTCAGTGACACGAATTTTGTGTTTCATCACAATCCCCCACATCATAATTGCTGTAAGAAAAAAAAAACATGTCTAATATTTTTTATTTTGTGTATTGAATGATTTTCTTTAGATTTCTAGAAACGCTAAAGCCCAGGCAGCAACTCATGGGAGTCTGCTGCCACCTAGCGTTCACAGCAAGAAATCAACATGTGGGCGTGCCTTTTTCCCTCCCAGTCAATACTTTACAGATCTATCTATCTATCTATCTATCTATCTATCTATCTATCTATCTATCTATCTATCTATCTATCTATCTATCTATCTATCGCTATTACTGTGTCTCTACCAACTTTACACACCCAGACAGTCATTTTACCCCTACATGTATTCCATCAAGTCCATTGTAGCTGTAGCTGTATGTTTATGATCGTTGTCACACAGGAAGGTGACGCTGCGCCCCAATTTCATATTGTTTGCACCCTCTAGAAGGTTTTCTTCAGGGGTCACCCTGTATTTATCTCTATCTTTCCATCAAGTTTGACCAGTTTCTCTGTCACTCCTGATGAACACCACCCCACACAGCATGATGCTATCACCACTATGTTTTACTACTGGAAGAATGTGTTTAGGATGTTGTGCTATGTTAGATTTCCCCCACACATACTGTTTTTGCATGTAGACCAAAAAGTAAATGTTTTACTCATTTGAACAAAGTAGCCGAAATTTGTACTCAAGCAAAAGTAACACTACTTCAACATATTTTTACTCAAGTAAACGTACAAAGTAGTTATCCAAAAATAATTATTCAAGTAAGAGTAAAAACGTACTTGGTGAAAAGGCTAGTGAAGTACTGAGTTGTTTTAAAATAACATATGATTTAATATTCAAAAATGAGGTAATTGGACAAAAATATTAAGTTATGTGCGAATTCAAAACACCAAAAATAATTAGAAATACATTACATTACACCACTCTTCTTTAGGACAGCTTTGCAGAGTACCTGACTAGTAGTTGTCCTGTCAACAGATTCTCCAATCTGAGTTTTGTGTCTCTGTAGCTCCTCTGGCATTTTCTCTCATTGATGCTTTCAGTAAGTTTGCCTTTTTCTGTACTCTTTTTAATGTCAGATGTATTGAAAATTATGTGACATGTTCAAGTCTAAAACAATTTATATGACATTGCTGTGACACCACCTGACGGATCAGCCGTACTCCTCGGCCTTCATAACATCGTTTGTTCACTAACGTTCTCTGAGAAACTGCTAAGGTTTTCACAGAAAAGCTGTATTTATACTAAGATTGCATAATTGGCAGACTTCTGAAGGCAACTACTTAAGACTTGATTTTATCTTTGGGTATCAGAGAGAAGGGATTACCAATGCATGCCACATTTTCTACACAAACTATGAATACTTTTCCTTACAATTCTCAATTGATTTATGCACTGAAGTTTGTGGTGGATGCATATTTCTGAAGGCAACGTAGCGCCTCATCAAGAGGTGTTCTTCATAAACAACTAAACATCTCTGGGCTACTTGTAATACCTTTTATATGTCCTTCCTACTTGAAGTTGTGCAGGATGTTTGGTTTGGAGATAGTGACAGTAAAAGACAGGAGCCAGAACTAGAGGTAGAAGACCTGAAGACATCAGGATTTTTATTGGGAATGACTACAGTGACTGGACAGAATTTGAAATGAGTACATCAGAGAGATAGTTCAGACAGACAAGGATAGGATGAGATGGAAGCAGATTATCTATTCTGGTGACCCCTTGAGGAACAGTTGAAAGAAGAAGATGCAACAAACTGCGAAGAATGCACCGTTGAACTGTTCAACATCAAGTGTCCTTTTATTTAGGTTTAATTCCAATGCAATAATTATCACAGTATAAAAATCTCAGTTTATTTTTCAATCAATAGTGTGTGTATTTACATACAGTGTGTATTGATTGCACAGAATAATCAGAGAGCAAATGAATCCTTCAAAATATCCCACTTAAGAATGTGCTGGAGAGCTGCATGCTACAGGCTGGTTGTTGTTTTTATTAAAGCACAGATTATACTGATATCAACTCTGGATCATTACTAAGTGCTTGAATTAAACAGCGTAAACTGTTTATTAGTGAAGAAATGTTGGCTACTTTATTAGTGATATAAAAAGCCAAAGAGCCTTCAGTCTTCAGTGAACATCATCTTCACCAGCTCTCGTTTGAGGCACTCTTCCTCCACCAGCTTCTGAGGCTGCAACACAAAAATCACAGTTAGCTTCTAGCACTGCTCTGATGGCAGAAGCTATTTTTAAGAGAGATTTTAACAATAAATGTAATTTTTTCAAGAATTCTCTAGTGGCTTTCTTCCAACACTTTATGGACTCATTACTGCAGAATAAAATATGAAACTATTTGCATTAGGTGTCCTCTTACTGTGCCGTATCGCAGCAGAGTGGGAACTCCAGTCAACTTCAGTATCTTCTTGAAGTCATTGCTTGAATCCTTCCAACTAAAGCACAAAATAGATATTATTACAAACCGGTTTCTAGAATATTCTACAAAAATATCAATTCGATTTTTATAAATATAAAATAAATAAAGCATTTTCACTTTTCACTTAAGGTAAACAGTTTAGCTCTTAGAAACTATCAGACCAAGCTGAATCTCTCACAAGTCATTATGAACATGTAAAGTGCTTTTTATTGGTGGAAATTAAACATTTGAATACAAACAGATTTAGACACCAACATTTAAGAGCACGTATGTGTTGAAAACAAAAATCTTCCAAATGAAATTAGGTATTAAGATAACCCCTTATGTAGAAATAGAAATTCATTCAGGGTAAGTTAATTTTTTTTTACTATAACAATTTAAATACTTTAATATTTTAAGAAGAAGTAAAAAATATGTACTCGCCCCCCACAAAAAAATAAATAAATACTTACTATGGTCTATCTCCAACTTGACAATAGATGAAGACGGAGCCCTCAGGAAGATGAGTCAGCTCTCCCCTTACAACTGGCTCAGCTGAAAACAAGGCAGAAATACTTAATGCATGAGCGACATAAAATATCAAAATATGTAACATCGAGGAGGTCGTTTTAGAGAAGACATAATCAAGACAGTATTGCACAATGACTTATAATTACCTTTTACACAATCTGGACACCAGCTCTTTCCGTCAGCGTCTTTATCGCCTGAAAAATAGGCGAAAATATCCTTCCCCTTTCTTTCTGACACCGCTTTACAGAACTCCTCATATCCATGCACATTCACTTCTTCGTAGCGGGCCATGGTTTCGGCTGAGATTATGGAAAATTCTGACTTTAACTTCAGGGACTGATCTATTACAAGTGCACGTTTGATCGCTGAAGCTGCTGCAATTTTTTCTTTTTTTAAATCAGAAGTTGAAGTACTACTTCCGGGTTGAGCAGCGGTTCTTAAAGTGACCACACCATAGACGTAGCCAAATAAAGATGTAGCTATATAGCCTACTGTGTGCCTACCATAGACTGTATATAAAGAGGTGTCTTTATTTGTATTG
Source organism: Valencia hispanica (assembly GCA_963556495.2). Taxonomy (NCBI): domain Eukaryota; kingdom Metazoa; phylum Chordata; class Actinopteri; order Cyprinodontiformes; family Valenciidae; genus Valencia; species Valencia hispanica. Next base: position 18,936,778 of record OY747700.1, read on the forward strand.
CACACTTTCAACAATATGCTTTACATGAATAGGGGATAAAGTAAAAACAGCTATAAAGCATAAAACACACACAGAGCATATGACACGTAAAAACATTACTCAAAAGCAGATATAATTTAGGATAAAGTAAAAACAGCAATAACGTATAAAACACACAAAACACATGAAAACCTTACTCAAACACAGCTCTAAACAGATGAGTTTTTAGCCTTGATTTAAAAGAACTCAGTGTTTCAGCAGCTTTGCAGTTGTCTGGAAGTTTGTTCCAGGTTAGAGGAGCATAGAAACTGAAAGCTGCTTCTCCATGCTTGGCTCTAATTTTAGGGATGTTGAGTAGACTGAAATTAGAGGACCTGCATTAGTGTTCTGGGGGGTTGGTATAGTAACAGTAGATCTTCAACATACTTTGATGCTAAGCCATTCAATGATTTATAAACTAGTAAAAGTATTTTGAAGTCTGTTCTCTGAGCTACAGGGAACCAGTGTTATAAGGACTTTACAACTGGGGTGATGTGCTCTACTTTCCTGGTTGAGGACATGAGCAGCAATGTTCTGGATCAGCTGCAGCTGTCTGATTGACTTTTTAGGCAGACCTGTGAAGACGCTGTTGCAGTAATCAATCCAACTAAAGATAAACGCATGGATGAGTTTTTCGATGTCCTGTTGTGACATCAGTCCTTTAATCCTAGAAATGTTCTTCAGGTGATAGAAGGCTGACCTTGTTATTGCCTTTATGTGACCCTGGAGGTTCAAGTCTGAATCTATAACTACACCTAGATTTCGAGCATTATCAGTATTTTCTAGCTGTATTAACTGAAGCTGTGTGCTGACTTTTGATCGCTCCTCTTTAGGTCCAAAAGTAATTACTTCTGTTTTATTTCTGTTCAGCTGGAGAAAGTTATGTCACATCCATCCACTGATTTGCTCGATGCATTTATTTGGAGTTTGAATGGGTTCAAAGTCACCTGGTGACATCGTAATGTAGAGCTGAGTATCATCTGCATAGTTATGGTAGCTAATCTTATTGGTTGTTATAATCTGGACTAGAGGGAGCATGTAGATGTTAAATAAGAGGGGCCACAAAATGGAGCCCTGGGGCACCCGACGTGTGATTTCTGTTCGTTCTGATGAAAAGTTTCCTATTGAAACAAAGAAATTCCTGTTCTTACCTGACAGTAGCGATGAGTTCACTAGGCCTATTTGATTCAGATCAGACACAATGACAGGGAAACCTTTCTTATGGAAAGCTGTGGGTAGGACATCAAGACAGCAAGAGAACAAGCTTAATTGCTCCTGCGACTATCGAATTTAGCTGTGATTTGCAGTGAACAGAGTCAGAATTTGGCATAAGGTGGTTTGGTATTTTACATGCATGTCTAAGGGTATTTTGAGCACTTTCTTTCATAATGGTTGAGACCAGTTTTGGTATCCAGATGTTATACGTTTTCATCTTAATGCTTACCGTTAGGTCATATTATGTTATACAAAAACGACTAATCAGAGATAGGTGAACGCCTTCGTTCGGAAAACCATCTTCCAATCAGATTATCTCAAGACAAACTTGCCAATCCCAATATAGGGGACCCGTTGACGTAACGTTTAAATAGGTGACGTCTAGCCCCGTTGTGTACTCTTTATTTTATTTAATCATATTTTATCATTTTAAATATATTTATCATATTTTAAACACGTGTTTAAGTAACAGCATCATTATTAAAAAGTGTTTTAATTGTTTACGAAGTCTTAAAAAAAAGTAAAAAAAAAAATAAAACTACTTCCGTCTGTTGTTGTCATGGCGCCGTTTCAAACTGTTGTCAAGATTTCATAGGATTTTAAAACCTTATTCATGGTGTATATTTTAGTTTGCAGTTCTTCCCGTGGATATTTTCTCTAATTCCGAACTTAAATAAGTGGTTATAAATAACGGTGAAATGTGGGAGTCGTCAGTTTTGGGGTTAACTTAATGCTAAACAGGTCGATTGGAAGGTTGCGTTAGCTTGGGCATGCTAATAGTTATTAGCATTAGGTTTTAATGATTGTGTACAGTTTTTGTCTTTGCTTTTGTGGCGTCTGTCGCTGCAATGACTGCACGGTTACCCGGACATCAAAACCAGGAAAGAAGTTGGGTCTCTGTACCTTCAACCCGAAACGTAAACAGCCACGACTCAATTACTAGGATGTCCCAAACAAAGGTAAACATATGTTTAGCTTTTCGAGTTATTTAGCTCAGCCTTCTTACTCCTCTAAAGCTAATCAACTAGTTCCGCAACAAATACCTTTTAGAGATGCTTAAAAATAATACAGGGTCCCATCAATACACAGATAATTTTAAGAAATCAAACTCTTAATAGAACTGCATTTAGTACTATATAGGGCATAGATAAAGGAAGGTATAACCTGTATCCAGAAAACATGTAAAACAGCTAAACCTAAGAGAAAATAGTTTAAAGTAAATGGGTCGAGCAAATGAATGAATGGATGGATGTGCCATAACTTTCTCCAGCTGAACAGAAACAAAAAAGAAGTAATTACTTGTGGACTTAAAGAGGAACAATCAAGAGTCAGCACACAGCTTCAGTTAACACAGCTAGAAACTACTGATCAGGCAAGAAATCTACATGTAGTTATGGACTCAGACCTGAACCTCTAGGGTCACACAAAGGTAATCACAAGGTCAGCCTTCTATCACCTGAAGAACATTTCTAGGATTAAAGGACTGATGTTGCAACAGGACCTAGAAAAACTCATCCATGCGTTTATCTTTAGTCGGATTGATTACTGCAACAGCGTCTTCACAGGTCTGCCTGAAAAGTCAATTAGACAGCTGCAGCTGATCCAGAACGCTGCTGCTCGTGTCCTCACTAGAACCGGGAAAGTAGAGCACATCACGGCAGTTGTAAAGTCCTTACACTGGCTCCATGTAGCTCAGATAATAGACTTCAAAATACTTTTACTAGTTTATAACATCCCTAGAATTTGAACCAAACATGTAGAAGCACCTTTCAGTTTCTATGCTCCTCTAATCTGGAACAAACTTCCAGACAACTGCAAAACTTCTGAAACACTGAGTTCTTTTAAATCAGAACTAAAAACATATCTGTTTAGAGCTGCCTTTGTGTAATGCTTTAATGTATCATGTTTTGTGTATGCTTCTTGCTTTATTGCTGTTTTTACTTTATATGCTTTGTCTGTGTTTTACTGCTATTTTTATTTTATTTTAAAGCACCTTGAATTACCTTGTTGTTGAAAGTGTGCTATACAAATAAAATCGCCTTGCCTAAAGTTATGTTTACTTGGTCGTTATACAACACTGCTTGTGTATAACAGCACCTTGCTTCATTTTGTCTTTTGTGAAATGACAAAGCAATTTCACCTTACAGACACCAAGACAATTGCGAGAAACTAATATGATAAAATGTGTTTTTGGGATTGGATTTCTTTGACAGTTGTTATTTAACGAAGCCATTCCCCTGAGTGTCATCAACCGTGCCACTCGTGTAGGCCCTCCAGCTCCCATCGTGATAGAGAGATTGCTTCCCCGTTCAGAGATGCGTGAGAGCGCAGACAGCCTTAAAAGCTCCTACAGCTTCACCGTGCTCTCTGAGGCGAATCTTCAGGCTGCTGTTAAACTGGCCAAGAGAGATCTAAGACGAAGGCACCTCAAGTCACTTGAAATAACCTCACCTAAACCTTTGCTGAAAGCTTCTGTATTTGAAACAAGTGATGTGGAGCTGCTTCAGGTAAGTTGATTGATGTTTACAGATTTCTATCTAACTGTAGCTAAAGATTGCTTTATTTATGAGTGCTAATTGTCCCTTGTTCATACACAGACCTAAACAACGATTTCCTTTTCTTTGTAGGAGCTGGTCGTGACTCCAGGCAAGCAAGAATTAAACGTGTCCAAATCAAAGGAAAAGAAGGCATCCAAGAAAAATCCCACTTCTTTCATGCCTCGTGTTGGCTTGTCTCCTCCGACAAGAGACCCTGGTCTAAGGCAGATAGAAGCAGGCAAACAGGGACATTTAAGCAATGAGATCCACAAACTACAGAATGAGCTGGAAACATATATTAGGAAAGTGGAGGAGCTAGCTAATCGAGGTAACTTTTGCAGACAGCTTCCTACAGGTTTACTTGCTGTTGCTATTAAATGTAAGGTTTTACCTGTAAAATTCATTGTAGTTATAGTTTGAAAAGGTTTTGGCATAGACTGGAATCGGCCAGTTTTCCCTTGATTGCTGATCGGCTAGACAAATACTGAACAATCAGTTTTCGTTCCCCCGAATAATTTCATTCATCAAAGTAATAACTACCACAGTTTTCATTCTATAAACAATTCAACCAACAGCATATCCTGAAATGTGCGTTTTTTTGTGTTTAATAAAAATCAGATTTAGAGCAGGCCACTGCTCTAATGCATACATGAAGTTAATCTTCCTTTTTGTTTTTGAATTCAAAAGAACCTCCAGGAAATTTTTCCTCTTTCATGTTGTTGCCCCTTAAAAAAGATCTGAATATCAGCCAAATTTGTAATCGGCTGGTCAGACTTAAAAGGAAATTGGAAATAGGTTTTAACTGGGAAAAACCTGATCAGTGCATTTCTAAAACACACTCAGTTAGCAAAGTCACCTCCACTTTCAGTGGATTTGTCTGTATGCTGATCATAGTCTGGTCCATCTGCAGGGGAAAAAGTGGAGGAATCTTTGGAACCTGAAGAGGAAATCAAATTGGAGATACGCAGACAGAAACAGGCAGCCCGCTCAGCACGCATCATTTATGTTCTTCAGCAACAGGCATTTTATGTTATTTATTATTTATTTAGCAGATAAATTAGACTAAAAATGTGAAAAAAATGTTTTGTTTGCCTTCAGCTATAAATTCTGTTCTTTCAGGTAAAAGAGATACAAGATGACATTGAAAAACTCAAAAGAGAGAAAATGTGGGAGACAAAAAAGGTTTGTCTTTAGCCGCATAAAACCTAATGTGATGTAAAACTACAGTGTTGAAATAATTGGTAGTGATAACACTTGAAGGAATGTGTTGTTTTGTTTTACTCGTCCTTCATAAACAAAAGTGCACCAGTTATGTGTTAAAAAAAGTAAATTCTGAAACCACACTTCCAAGTTTCACTTGTTTTAATAAAAAAAAATCTGTTTGTTTTGTTTCTAGGTTTTATAATTTTCAGTGATAAACTCACTGAACTGTCCTCTTCTTGTTTCAGTCTGTTGCAGTAAACAGGCTTGCGGCAGCCCATCGTGGTGCTCTCAGGGCCTTACAGGTTATCATCAACCAGCTTTCAGATCGACCTCATAGCAAGGTGCCTCCTCATTATAAAGAACTGGGCCAGCTGATCCGGCAGCTATCCTTGTGCTCAGCTAAGGTTGAAGTGGACCAAGGTTCAGCTGTGCCCGAGACTGCCCTGGATATCCTGCAGAAACTAGAGGTGAGGAATGAATGTTGTTTTATGTTACAGCTGGTCATTATGGATATGTAAAAACAACAACCTCGATTAGTGCTGGATTTAATTTGAAAATAGTTGAGAAAAAAGCAACTAACAGATTCATGAGGAACAAATAACATTAGAATGTTGTTGCACCTTCTCTAACTGTTATGACAGCTGAAATTTAAAGTGAATCAAGCTCTTGATGAAAAGGAATCATTCTTACTTTCCAACTTCAATGTATACCAAAGCATTTAACTCCCAGAGCTAAGAAATAAATTCAGGAGCAGTATCTCATTAAAACTAGAACATTTCTGGTGGTAACCAGATACAAGGCAAGTTTTATATCTTGTTATATAAAAATATGTTCCCTCTGACACTCCATTTTTTCACTCTGCTTCTTCTAGATGACATTCAAATATCCCGTGAGGTGTGGCTGTTTTAATTTAACGACCTTTCTCGTTTAAACAAGAGCAAATTTAGGTTTTAATGACATATAAATCTTGTTATAACTAGTTTTATATCTCATTAAAACCAGAAAGTTTCTGGTTATAACAAGTTACTGCTCCTGAATTTATATCCTAGCTTTGGCAGTTAAACGCTTCTATAAATGTAATTTATATAATTTATCATTTATTCTTTTCTATCTTTGCTATTGCTTCATACTGGATTTTAAAAGCATAAAAGTATTTTAAGCTCTTATCTTCGTAGCAAGAAGCATTATCAGAATCGCCAAATTAATGTAAAATAGATGCAATTATATGGAATTCAACCCACATGCTGCAATGATTTAAATTTAATTTGTATTTTTACTGCAGAGGTAGGCTCTGCCATTTTGCCTGGTTCTTTACTCCTTGACATTGTAACCATATATCCTTAAATGCTGGGAGAATCAGCTGATTTTGTTTTTTCAGGCAATAGTTTTCAAATGAATTCATTAAACCTGCACCATCTCTTTGGACAGATTTGTAATCTATTACTAAGTATTAAATAATACCCCCCCCCATTATTTATAGGCAATGACGTTTTATTATTTTCAAGGGTTGATAATATGTAGCAGTGCACAATAATTTGAAAAAAAACTTGTAATATTATTATATGTAATATATTATTGATGTATTGTATTGTATGTATTGACGGTATAGAATTCGTTTAACCAAGATCAACATTTCTTTTTGTTTTGTCATCATAATGTCCCCCAAGCTCCTTGGGCTTTAGCACCTTGACCTCTAAAATCTATATTAGATGTGGGGATTAAAGGCAGTGAAAGTCCATTCATCTGGCCAAATATAATATTATATGAATTCATGGCACCGGAGTAGTTACTAGTGTTGTTTTCTAGCTTAAGGTCACGTTGCTTTTTTACAAAAAAAAAAATCACAACTCTTGGATGTTTTTGCTGATCTACTCCTTACATTTTTATGTAATTAACTGTTCTTTCTGCTCCTTAAATACAAAAGAAATAGCCTCGGCACTCCTATTTCATTTCGGCTTGTCAATGTTAAAACACAAAAAATAAGCTATCCAGGCAAATTGTGCCATCCAGATAGAGGGAATTTGAACGTGGTTGGATAATAACTTTTAAGCATCCTCCATTCTGACACCCTATTGGTTTGAACACGATCCATCGCTCAGTGTGTGTGACACAAACCACTTCACAGTCCAGCCAGGATGTAGGAGACACATGTTGCTGAGTACAAAGATTGCCGTGGCAGAGACTTCAGTAAATGCACCATTAAAATACTTATGGGTAACTAGTCATCATATCTTCCACTCCATGAAACACATCATATTCTCAGTAGTCCACACATGTTTCTTTTATGTGTTTGCATTGCACTAAAATACATTAATTTTCAATATATATATATATATAGCTGAAACAAGTAGTATATCTCAAACGTTTCAATATTAAAATATGTATATAACATTCATTTTGGCCTTTAGTAAAAAATTCTTTTGGGGAGGTGCTGTAGTGCAGCTTAAGATTTTGTCCTTAATGGCATTTTTTTTTACTTACATTACTTTTTACTTTTACATTACTTTTACTTTTATACTTTAAGTAGTGTGTAACCAGTACTTTTACTACTTTTACTTGAGTAAAAAGCTTGAATTGATACTTCAACCTCTACAGAAGTCTTTTTAAACTCCAATAGCTATACTCTTGCCCGAGTAATGAATTTGAATACTTTTGACATCTCTGCGTATGTTGAGTTTTACAGAGTTTGCCGCTGTTTGGGGCTTCCAGATTGTTCTCTCTTGCTGATGATTTAATGAATTTCTTATTGCTACTTTCTACCTCAGACAATGCGATTATGTTAAATGAGGTCTAAAGTTCATATATCTATTTAATTTTAATATTAATAATTACTTGTAGAATTTATTAAAGCTGAAGGTCATTCAAATATAGTATGTAGTTCAGTTATTTTCTTTTGGGTTCTTTAATATCGTGCATAATCCACTACCTAAACATCTCTTGATTCCTTTTAGGTTCTAGATTCAGCCCTCGGTATACAGGAGATGCATGAAAAGATGCAGGCCAAGGCCCATCCTCCACGCAGGAAGTCTCCTCATCGCAGCACGTCTCCCACTAGTGGGCGCAAGAGTCTCAGCATGTTAACTGCTCAAGGCCCTCGCAAACTTGCAAATCCTAGAAGAGGTGGTTGTGGTAAAAAACAAAACTATATATATATATTTTTTTTTTTTCCCCAGTTCATTTTAAACTTTTCATTTAACTCTGTTGTGAGTGAGTCATTATAGAGCTAAAATAAATCATTGTCATTTTCAACATTAACTAAATGTTTTGGGTGTACGTTTCTTAGCTATGTTTTAGGATTCTACCTTTTCTAAGCTTTTCTTCTAAGCTTTTTGATTGTAGAGTCTAAATCACACAGATATTGAGCACCTGTTGTCCCCTGTGTTTTCGGGAGTCAGCAAAGGGTTTTTTGTGATTGTGTTTGGCCTCCCTCTGTGTTTAAATGTCTGCACCCGGGTTGAAAATTGATGAGAAGCCATGATTTAGAGATAGAAAACAGAAACTGAAGTGCAGAACAGTGGGGTTTGCCCCCCTGCTGCGTAGTCTTATGAGCAGTTTACTCCTGCTGGCTTTTATTGAGCTGAAAACCATCCTCTGCAAGAGATGACATAAACATCCACAATGAGCTTGATCTGCAACAGCCGCAGTGAGTGAGGATTAACCTGAATCTATTTTAGATTTTGCTGTAATGCTGTCCCCAAAATGTTAAAAGTGAGCTCTTTTTACTTTATTTTTTTGCCCTTTTTAAACAGTAGAATTATCAGTTTTAAATCTTAATATAGTCTTTAATTTCTGTTTAACTAAAAGTCATTGTGTCAGTTCAGAACCAAACAAAGTTCATGTTTTTCATTTGTGTCTACAGGGCAAAAAATTGTCTTAAAAAAGCACACAACTGCTTCCTACCAGCCTCCTTACAAGAGAGAAATGCTGATGGCTGGTCTGCAGAACATCGGCCAGCAGAGGGCGCTGGAAGAGCTGCAGAGTCAATCTAAGTCTAACTACCAGAGAAGGCGCCAAGCTGAGAGAAGAAAAGCTGACGTAATGAAGGTGCCTGATTAATTTATTAGGACAATCATTTAAATTCAAAACATACATTACAGCCAATGGGATTTATTTATTGATTAATTTATAATGCTCCTCAGTCTGATCAGAAAGATGCAGGTTTCCAGCAGCCTACAGTTTCCTCACAGCTCAGAGTAATTCAGCAGCCTCAAAAGGAGAAATCTGTGCCCTGGATACCAACATCACCCCACTCTCCTCCTCAGCAGCGGTAAACCTGTTATCTTTCCCTTTATGACTACTCTCACTTTCATTAAATATAGCTCTACTAAATTGATAAATAACCGCCTATGAATGTGTGAAATTTAATGTTTTTATTTAAAGATAACAGCTTGCAAACACTACAGGAAAAATATTTAGGCTGTATAAGTCTGGATGCAAATTTGCTCTGGAAAAAAACAGTAAAACATCATTTATGGTATTATATTGTTGATGTACTTAAAAAACTAAAGTATGAAAATAATATAATTAAACATTGACCTAGTACGCTGAAAATAAGGAAGTTGGAAGTGTTGCCGGGTCTCTGTTATGGTCTCATGTATTGATGCTTCAGGTATCCCGGATTCTCGAGGCCATCTATAAGGCTTTTTTATTCTAGTAAAAAAATGGTCTCAGTGTTAAAGGAGTATGTTGTTAAAAATGATAAAAGCTACACTATAGATTAGGTAAAAAATATTTTAAGGGCCTTTATTTTACTTGGCAGTTTAAGTATATTGCAATCCTAATAGCACGATATGACCAAGTTTGGCTTTCACCAGGGTCAATGTTGAGTGTCGCATATAGACTCCTGTTCTGTTACCTTAACCGCTAGGGATTAGCATTGGCAATAATCTGGTGATGCAATATGTATCACAATACAGTTGGGACAATACAATATACTGCGATACTATGAGTGAGACTATATATGGTGGTTCTTAAAACTGAATTTATCTATAGAAAAACTCACAACATTCTAAATACTCCAACCTGTTTCATATTTAACACATCCACTTTTATTACTATGCCTAGTTGATCCACTGGAACCAAAAGGTGAAAACAGCCACCAACTACCAGTCATACTTTTAATTTTACTACAAAAATTTATGTCATCATTAATGGTTCCAATCAAATTCTAAAAAAGAAGATAAAAAAACCCCGATACATTGCTTTTGAATATCGATATATAGTGACATAAAATATTGTGGTAGATCAGCGTTTCGAAATTTTCTAACATCCCAATTAACCGAGCTGTTAAACATATATACCCCACAGGTCTTCAAAACATGAAATATCATCAAACTGTGAAAAAAAGTGGGGAAAAAAACAAACAAATCCAGGATTTTTTTATCTCATGGTTTGGCAGGATTGTTTGTCTTTTGTCTTTGCTTGTACCTGTATCTTTAATTTTGTACTGATATCTGAATAGAGCACCTCAGAGGGGGAGACCTGAGCCTCGCTGCCTCTTCTCTCCCGTGAAGCCCTCATGGAGCCCTCCAAGAGAGGAGCAGGCAGGAGGTCAGTCGGAAGCAGAGCAAAGGCTGGGCTCTGCAAAGAAGAAAGAAGCCCAGAATGAAGCAATAAGGTGAGATTCACCTTTTTATTTTAACATCTTCCACAATTTGTTTCAGAATGAATTAGTACAATGTCTCAGATTAGCCGTTTTTTAATTTTCATTTTTTATTTCATCTTCATTCAATAAAAGATCTGACCCTGCAAAAGGAAAAAATGGCAAGTGGATGAAATCAAGTGGAAATGAATTTTAATGGTCCCCTACTCTGTATTCACCGAGTCCTTTCTAACCTTCATGGCAGACCCCACTTGCTGAAAGCCACAGGCAACACTCCTGTTATGATTCAAAGTTATTTTTTTCCAATAAATTAATCTAGATCCTTGCACAATTGAGGCCATTCCTCTTTTTGAACGATTAGTAGCTCTCCTGTTTTCGGTGCTTATAAGCGCTGCATTGATTGAGTGTTGCACATATGCCCTCTTTTAATCAACTGTTCATTACGACAATTGTGATTTCCTATTAATCAGTAGCTACCAGCCTGGTTTTAGGGATGAGGATTATAAGTTATTCATGTGAAAGGCTTAATCAAACTTCTGTTTGGCTTTGTATAAAAATTGCTGGCCTTTTTACAGGAAGGCTTATCAGGAGAAAATAACTATGCAGAGAGTGAATCAGCTGAGTGAAGAAGATGCCCTACACATACAGAGATTGAGGTTTGTTACTGATTTACAGTGCCTTGCAAAAGTATTCATGTTGTTGCGTTACAGCCACAAACTATAGTGTATTTTAATGGGATTTAACAGATGAACACAAATAGGTCATAATTGTGAATTAGAATAAAAATGAAACATGGGTTTAAAAAAATATATTTACAAATAAAATTCCAAAGTTAATACTTTGTGGGGGTATCTTTTTGTTGCAATCAATCAACATATTATGGGGTATGTCTCTACAGACTTCGGACATCCAGACTAAAAAGACGATTCCATTGTAGCTCTGGCTGTATGTTTAGAGTTGTTTTCCTACTACAATGTGAACCTTAGTTCCAGTCTCAAACGTCTTTAGCAACAGGTTTTCTTCTACGATTGCCCTGCATTCACCAACATTCATCTTCTTCGTCTAAGTTTTACTTGCATGCATAACAGTATAACTTTGGTCTCTGACCAGAGCACCTGCTTTACGTTAGCTCTGTCTTATACTTGGTTGTAGCTAACTTTAAACCAGACTTCTTATGGCTTCCTTCCATCCCATATTGGCCAGATTTTGATAGCGCATTGTTGTCATGTCAACAGAATCTCTCACCTGAGCTATGAATCTCTGAAGCTTCCCTTCCCCGAGTTACCATGGCCCTCTTGGCTGCTTCTTTGACTAATACTCTCCTTGCTCAGCCTGTCAGCTTCAGTGGACAGCCAAGTCTTTGTACTCTTGGAGTTGTGTTATAATCCTTCAATCTTTGGATGATAGATTGAACAGTACTCTGTGAGATGTTCAGAGTTGGGTATATTGGTTTATTCCCTAACCCTGGTTTAAACCTCTCCACAACTTTCTCGCTGACCTGTATGCTTTGTTCCATGGTCTTCATGAGACTGTTGGGTCACTAATATTTTTAATGAGATTAAATTACACACAGGGAGACTTTATCTGCAAATTAGATGACTTCTGAAGGTATTTGTTGGAACTTTACTTAGGGGTATCAAAGTAAAGAGACATGAATAAAAATTCAAACCCCAATTTGCTGATTTCTATTTGTAAAAAACTGAAAGAAAATAATTTATCATTTTCACAGCTACGCACTCTTTTTTGTTGGTGTACCGCATAAAATCCTGATTAAAGACATTCAAATATGTGGCTGTAAGGCAACAAAATATAAGAAAGTGAAAGAGAGCAATTTCTAAAGATCTCTTACACACACACACACACACACACACACACACACACACACACACACACACACACACACACACACACACACACACACACACACACACACACACACACACACACACACACACACACACACACACACCCACACACACACATCACACACACACACATCACACAAACAGGACACATTAAAACAACAACAAAAAAGAGAGAAAGTGAAAGAGGTATGAATATTTTTGTAGTTTTTCAGTTATTTAGCTGTAATCATCCAAAGCATATCAGACTAATGTAACAATTTTAAAATGCAAAACACACAGCAAAACAGGTTAAGATCTGAGAGGATAACCACTCGAAAGTAATTGTAAATACAATATGTAAAAACAGTAATTTAAGTAATACCATATCATGTTTTTATCCCTTTTAAATGTTCACCATTATAATAATTAAGAGAAATAATTACCTCGCATCACTTGGGAACAATCTTGCTGCTAAATCCTTCTGCCAGTGCCAGTCCATGAAAACTGTTTCCATCATGGGAGAAGAAGTGGAGGTGGTTGAGGAGTATAAATACCTCGGAGTTCACCTTGACAACAGACTGGACTGGAGGTGCAACAGTGAAACCGTCTACAAGAAGGGACAGAGCAGACTGTACTTCTTGAGGAAGCTTAGGTCCTTCAAGGTTTGCAGCAAGATGCTGGATATCTTCTACAAGTCTGTTGTGGAGAGTGTAATCTCCTCAGCCGTCATCTGTTGGGGTAGCAGCATCAGAGCCAGGGACTTAAAAAGGCTAAACAACCTGATAAAGAAGGCTGGTTCTGTTCTTGGGACAACTGTGAAACATCTGGAGATGATAATGCAAAGAAGGATTCTTCATAAAATAAAAAAAATTATGGACAACCCTGAGCATCCTCTTCATGAGACTGTCATACAACAACAGAGCGTCTTCAGTCGGAGGCTTCTTCAGTTTCGCCGCAATACAGACCGCTACAGGAAATCCTTCCTGCCCACAGCCATCATCATCTACAACAACTCCTTAAACAATTAATTATATGAGCTATACCAACACTTAATTTCCCTCTGGGATCAATAAAGTATTTTTGAATTTAAATTTGAATCCACATAGTAATCAACCAGAACAACTCAAAGAACTAATCATCACAATCATATGTGCAGCTACATTGGGAGTTATGCCATAGGCAAAATTATCCCCAGACAAAAGATCAGAACTTAAAGTAAGCTTTTGATGTGGTAAATACAAGGTAAAGTACATTTTTCTATTCATCACATCTTTAGGCTCATTAACCAATAAAGATTTACAAATTAGTTACTGGGGAATCTGGCTTTAAAAGTGTGAGCTGAGAACAAGGTGCAGTTTGACCACACAGCATAAATTATAATCACAGTGAACCTTTTTTTTAATTTTTATTTAATAATTTTTATTTATTTCTCTACACAGCTGGATTAGTGATTCCAAAGAATGATACATTTGTATCACTAGTTAAGATAAATAAAGTTGTTGCTTTTGTGCTTTAGATCACATCATAAGTTATTCATTTCGATTCTGATAATTAAGAGGGGTGTCCATCTTACTATTTAAGAGGGGAAAAAAAGCTTGTAATTGCTTTTATGTGTTGCCAATTGTATCATTATCATGATCAGTTTTTCTGTTGTGAACATACATCAATTATTTAGAGGGAGGGATTGTCACACAGTGTGCATGAGAGAGAGAACAGTTGCTGTTACACAGCTCTGGAGTTATACTGACATTTTAAACACGTCTAACATTAGCATTTAACACAAGTAGGACTAAACCTCACCTTAAATTTTGGGATTTCCAAAAGATTTGTGTCCTTGCACACAAATATAGAAATCTAAAAGCTTTTGATACTCAATTTTTCAGGTACATTTTAACCTATTTTACCGTGGGGTTACAACTGAGAAATCATTATTCCCCGGCTTTATATGAACCTCAGTAGCTATACAAAACAGTGCGGTTTGATTACGGATAATTTATTCATGACATTTAAGCTACAGAGCAGGATTATAGTAAATGAGCCACAAAAAAATTCACAGTAAAACAAATATATCTGATAAGAAACTGCTAAGAAATCAAATTAGAATCGAAGGTTGACCCATTTCTTCATGTCATGTAATTGTTGTTTTCTGGAGGTATACCTCTTCTTATTGGTTAAAGTGAATGTAATTAATATATTGCAGAACAGCTTGTGATAAAGGCATGTTGTGGTTCACAGGTCTGAAGTTGTTTTACAGAATCAGTTGGCTGAGGAAGCTGAGCAGCGAGCCAAAGAGAATAGTCAACGACTTTCTGATGAAACACAGGTAGAAAGACTTATCTGTTACCTGAGCAGCGCCAAACATTACCTATCATCTATTATATATGCATTTTTTTTAGTAAAAAGGAGTTGATTAAAGCATTTATGTTTAATAAATTGGACTTACCTTTCAGAATATGGTGTGATTCTGTTTATTTTGATTATGTACTTTAGCAGGGAGGTGCGGCCAGGAACAAGGCTGACAGATCGAGGAAGATGCAGCTCTCCGAACATGATGCTGAGAGGGTGAGGAATATTATTTAGAGCTGAATTTACTTTACTGCTTCAGTCTGGATCAAGACAAAGAATAAACAACACGAGCTGAACAGTTCTCACTGATGATAATATTTTGCCAATGTGTTGAATTTTCTTTTTTAACCTTACAGTATATTGATCTTTATAGGCAGTAGAATATTGTGAGCGGTTTAGTGAGTCTCAGGAAGAGGAATTGTTGCAGGACACTTCTCATGATGCGTGGGCAGCAGAGACAGACAGGCAGCTGGGGGACATAGCCCGGTGTGGGCTGCAGGCCCCTACCCTGGAGAACATGCTGCTTCGTATGGAGGAGATACAGGTGAGAGTTGCCCTGCAGGGGCAAACCACTAAACGGTCACTGTGCAACCTGAAAGGTTACCTGTAATCGGCTCGTTATTTATAGTGAGCTGTTATGACAGTTGTGGTCTGCTGCTGCTTACTGATTTAGCATCTAAATCCTGACTCTTACCACATTAAACTTTGATTTTGTGGATATTGTTGTAAAAAAAGAGTTCAAGTTAACCATATTAGGCTGTTATCTAGTAACATTTGTAGCAACATAGGTTCGTCTGATATTTACTATATTTGCTTAAAGTGCAACTCTCCCCCAAACTTTTTTTTGCTGATAAACTGCAGAAATGAGTGTCTAATAGTGCTGTTTACATTTCTGGTAATTATTTTTGGTATTTTAGTACATTTTAATTTTACATTAAAAATATTTTCTACCAAAAACCGCCAGTGTGGCGCCCTCTTAAGATTAGAATTCTATACTGCACTTGAATTTGAATCAGGCTTTGCTATTCGCTCTGAAGTGAGGGCTGACATCAGCCATCCTGCCGCTGTTTGGTATAAAACAAGCCGAGTCTCCACCCACTTCTCCTCCACAGAACCTCCCACTCTTTCCTCTGGTGAAGGAGGTGGAGAGGAATCCTCCACCTCAGAAAGATCGCTCTGAGACAAAGGAGCTCACTTTGCTCTCCAGCTTTCTCGCTGTCTGTGTCTGTGCAATCTGCAGCAACGCTGGTGTCAATATGTCAATCACAACGCAGACCACTCCAAGCCCCATCCCCCTGCACATTCGCTGGTCACCTCCTTTTGATGCATTTTTCAAATAGGAAATGTGGGTGGAGTAAGACTCTGGTAGGGCGGGTCAGTTGCTCTTTAAAGAGAACTAAAAGAAGGACATGAAAGCCAAACTACAATGATAGTTTCTGCCATGTAACTGTTAGTATGCTAACTCAGGTGTATCAAC